>JAZAYU010000039.1:2083184-2597115 GCA_038501625.1 Corbicula japonica | reverse complement strand
CTGAATCTAAACATGCCACACATATGACAAAACTCTTTAAAATGAAGTACAGAGTCAGTATAGTAACACAAGGAATGAAAGGCATGTCTCACTTCTTTCAAGTAGGGTCCATATAAAGGTGCCATTCACTCAAAACATTCTTATATAATCTTAAGAATCACAGTTGAACTCAAAATTTTGCAGTACATCAGGATTTTTCATTTCCTTATAGAGAACATGTTCCAATCAGAACTGTTAACAGCCCCTGCTAAGGGTAAAGTCCAGCAATTTCCACCTAAATTAAAAAGAGCGAGTAAAGGCCCCTTTCCCTAGCAATAAAAATAATTCTGAATTAAATACAGTTTTGGTTTGTGCAATGCCAATCGCGTTGATATAATAATAATAATAATAATAATACATGTAATAATAATAAATTCTTTATTTAAAGAAGGTAACATGTACAGATAGAAACAAAACAGTATTTTTCATTATCAGCGGTGATGTAGTAAAACTTAAGTCAGTATCATGCTTATCAGCAGTTAATGACTGCAGTCACGGACTCACCACTCATTTATTATAAATGAACAGTAAATACTTTATTTCTGATACAGTGTTATTAAGGGTTATAATTTTTTTGTTTAGACTTGTATATGGTGACCAACAATTGTTCATACATTCTATGAAATTGTGTTTTCTCCAAATAGGCTGTCTAGTCAGTGTATATGATTTGGTGTTGCCAGTTCATTGATCGGACTGTATGATAGGACTACATTTTGTACATATATCTTTCTCATGCTGTCAAGAGCACAAATTACTTTTCTACTTCAATGGCTCGAATGACACAAATATCATTTTGTCTTGTCATTGTTACAGCTTCAGAAATCTTTGTGAATTGGCTGGTTACATGGGTAGGCTTTGATAAGATTTTCATCAGTTTTTTGTTGTTGTTTTTTTTTAATTTGGACATCATAAATGGACAAAAAATACAAGAAGGTAGTAACCACATCTATGGGTGAAATTAAATGATGAACCCATTGATTTTCTGAGAGCCAAAATAAAGTATATTCCACAGTTATTTATGCTGGAAACACACTTTCAATGCAGGCAGGCTCAAATGCAGCCAGGTTTCATTGGGCTTGCTTGAACTATCTTTTAGATTAACAATATTTCATTTTCATGTGGATTTTGGCCAGAAAGTTAGAAATTATCATGTAACTACCTTAAGACTGCCCCAGACTAACACTCTTTCTGGAAATCTTGCATCCAACCCTGTAAGTATTTAAAACTTACTAACTAGTGGCTTGTTTGACTCTTTACTCCATAGATACATCTTTATTGTCTAGGTGAACATTGTAGATCCAGAAAAGCATCCTTCATACCTTGCCGTCTGATCTTGATCTACACTGTTCACTTAAAGATTCATCAGGTTATTTCTGACCAAAACACTACTAGTGTAGATCCAGAACAGACAGCAAAGAAGTGCTAGCAGATCTGGATCTCCACCGGTCACACACATATTAATATGCATAATTATGTATGGAGTAGAATTAAAGAATTAAACTTGCTTACTCCAGCAGATTGTAAAGGTCTACTATTGTTTAGGGTGCACCTAGTTGTATTTGATAGTGTAGATAGGAGATCTTTTGTTTTACTCTACTATTGTTTTGTAAAGCAGCTATAATTGACTACTGTAAATTGATCAGTAATTGGTTGACATTTATCACCGTTTGATATTTCGTCAGTCTTGATTAAAAAGCCCAACATATTGTACAGGGAACAAATAATGATTGTTATTTGACAGTAAAAAAAAACATGGCTGCCTTAATTTGTTGTTATTATTTAACAAAGCAGTTCTGTAATAACTGTAAACATCAGTGGGTTTTTTTCAGCTAGAAATTCCTCAGATACTAATAGAGTTCTTTCACATTGTTACCTCCCCTTAGCGCTCTCTAAAATTGAAGAGCATATTTAGTCGATAAATGCAAGCGAGGGGGCATCGTTTACTATTGTTAATATGACTAAGTGATTATAAAATTAAGAAAATGTTGATTAATCATTTCAAATTTATAAATAAGTAAGTTCAGTCAAACAATGAAGAATAAAAAAAAACGTTATGATCATTTAAAAGCACATCAAGAAAGTTTATGCGCATTTTAAACATTGTTTATCGCAGTATTTTCAGGACGCGAGTATCCAACGGATTTGTTTGGGTTTTTTTTATGAAAATACACACGTGAATTGTGTTTACTAAAAATTAATCTGTATAATTGACAATTCAGACGAACATTATCGGACATTTTACCGTTTTACGGCATTTTTTTGTAACGCTATAATTTATAGTGGAATGAGACATAATTATATTCTGATGTAGCTCGTCGGCGACTAGGTTGATATGTGTTTTGCTTGTTTTGCTTTTGAGAAAAAATATTACGTATTTACATAATAGGATGATTCCAGCTACAACCCGAGAAATCGTTAAATTGATTGAACCAAACGAATATTGCCGGACGGCAGGCCAACCAAAACCTATTCAAAAAAATCCAGAGAGTTTTGATGTTTTTTTTTTTTAATAAAAACTATTTTGATGTTGAAGTTCGTAATTGTTGTCGCTGAAGCTTTTGAAATATGATATTTTCATTTATGTTTAAAATCAAAATGACCATGGACCAAAACAAATGAACGGGACTGCGATATTCAGGTCCGAGTTTAGTTTTATGACACTTAGCTGTTGTGTACATGTGTGCCCGAGGCAGCGTGTCACTATCACGTAATCTCTCAATAAACAGGAAATTTTGGAGCCGTGACCAAGACCAAGTTTCTTAATATTAAATAATATAATTGTAAAACCCATTCTAAATTCAGTTAAATTTATGTTTCATTAATTATCCTTTTCAATATTTTTTTAATTCTGAGATTTTGCCTGAAAATCCTTAGATCCGGAGAAGAACCTTACGGTCCGGAGATTTCAGATAAAATCCTGAGATTTTTGAGGTCTGCGGACATTTTATCTTCTTTCTACATCATTCCCGTAACACGTAGATATTCATGAAATGCGACTTCAACTAATGTCTATTGACTATGGCTGACGATTTTATAAAAAAAATGATGTTTATAATAACATGAATAACTTAATAAGCTTAACGGGCGTTGAATACAACGACGAGTATTCAACGCCGATACATTGCTGAATTCATCCGTTTACCTCCAATTTAGAGAGATCATGTAACATAAAATATATTTCTTGAAGTAAACGCATTTTGTCAGAAAAACTCGATACGCTTAGATATGTGTCTGTGGAAAATATACAGTAACGTGTAATCCACAATGTATTTGTTTTCATATAAGACTTCCCGATTCAAAGTGGCAACCACGTCTTTGATTGTTTTACGCTTTTCACAGTCAAATCTTGCCGACCAGACGTTTTAAGCCTATTATATTCGGAAATTCTAAAACTCGAATTTATTATGCTTTATCATAATTATTATTATAATTTATCATTAGCTTTAAGACGACACCGTGATCATATCTGTTCATTCTGTTAGCAATGACACAGTTAAATGCCCCCTCACTTGTCGGTTTAGGATAAAACCAATATTTTCCGCACCTAACGTGGCGTACGACGCATGCGCACAACAATGTGAAAGACCTCTATTCTGAAAGTGTGTAAGGTTCCACAGAGTCATTGTCTTTTGGTAGTTACCCAACTTTAACTTGATATGTTGCTTACAGCTTCAAAATTACTTGTCACATAAAAATAGCATTAACAAAGATATTTCGGACAACAAGAATGATAACTCCATAAATTATAGACTGTTTTAGTTATGCCAATTTCAGATAACTTGAAAACTTGAAACTTAATTTCTAAGTCTGATTACTTTGAAAGTACTAAGTCTTGTCATATTGACACAACAGTTGAAATATATCATCTGCATGAAGATTTCTGAGAACAAGAACGACAACTCCTGACCAACTGTTTTTAAAGTGTTATTTCCCTTTTAGATGACATGGATTAAACTTCATAAGTTTAAAAGTACTTAATACTTGTTTATGTCATCTGCATCAACGAAAATATTTCTGACAACAATAATCATACCTTCAGATTGACCTTTTTGAGTTATGCTTCTCTTAAGTGACTATGACCTTAAACTTATTGATGAATCTTTTCTATGAATTTTAGGTCAGTACATGTTTTAACTAAATATTTGTTAAATAAATATACTTAAAGAAATTAGAAACGCAACTTCTTTAAACAAGAACTATAAATGATCCAATACTTCCTAAATATTGCTGTATGCCAAATCGTTACTGCGGTTCTTTACACTTTATTATCGACCGATAAACGCCTTCGAGTGACCGCTAAAATCATGTGCGGCACGGGTTTCTTGCAAACACCGTCTGGTTGGTATACAGGAAACCCTGTAGAGTGTACATTTTGGTCACTTTACTAGATTCATCTCTGTGGAGTAGTCAGTAAATTTTCACAATAAAAACTCAATCTAATCAAAATTGAGTATGCCTCGTCTAAGTGAAGACCAACGTCGGGCTGCCGTTAGGATGTTGATGAACGGCAGTTCGCAGCATAACGTTGCCCGTCACTTCAGAGTGCATAAAAGTACTATATCAAGGCTGTTTGATTGTTTACGTACCACTGGCACCACCAACGGCCGTCCTCGACCTGGCCGTCCCCGAGTGACGACGCATCGGGAGGACGCTTTCATAAGGTTGACGCACATACGTCATAGGTTCCAGACACCTGAACAAACTGCCAGAACACTAAGAGGACTCAACAACAACAGACTGTCTGCGCGAACAGTTTCTAACGGGCTTCGGGAGGCTGATATTAGAGCGCGTCAGCCGTACATAGGATTGCCTTTGACAAGAGCCAGACGCCAATGTCGTATGAATTGGCTGCATCTCCATGAGCATGTCTCAACTGTTAATCGATTATGAGAGAACGACATCGATCATCGACATTGAGAAGCATTTACACGTCGCTAATCGATGTCTTCCGATCATCGGAACATCAATAGTTCTTAACCTTTTACTTCATATGATATAATACAGGTTTTATTTTATGTGCCTACTGTTTAGATCCAGATCAGCCAGCATATTGTTTGTGCCATCTGATCTGATCAACACCGTTAACTTCTTGGTCAGAAATAATCCTAATGAATCAAAAAGTGATCTGGATCTACACTGTTTTGCCCATGGACAACAGTCATACACCGTGTAGTAAAGGTTTACGCATTTTACAAAGAGAGAGCTGATATCTACCATAGTGAGAACAGAATTTACTTTTTGTAAATTGTTAATTAATGACAAATCCTCTTTGTGGTATGGTAGTGCAACCAGCACTTTATCTAACATGCTTTTCAAACAAATATCATTTTATCTCAGGATTAAAATGTTGTGTCGTTGATAGATGGTAACCGCAGTTGTAGTTACAATGTACAACATGACTCATGTAAAATGTCAAATAATGAGTTCTGAAACTACATGTAGGTGAAAATATGGTATCACTAGGGTACTGAATTTTTAGAGTGACACACTCTACATGAACCTTCTTTAACAAATTTAGAGAAATACAGTTTTAGTTAGATATCCATAGTACATATTTTAGATCACATGTACAGGGAGGGCATCCTACCTGGACGGTTTATATTTTGAGAAAATAAAACAGTTGATTCTCCTCTCCGTCAATCCAACCTTGCTTGAAATGGTCACCAAGAAATATTTATTGACCAGAAAAATGGAAGAATATTCAAAATAATTTGTTAAATATTTTGTCTACATTCATCTCTGACCGCAGTAAACATTGCACAAAGCATTACCATTGCCAGAAGCAAGAAGCTGTATTTATATTCTAAATGTTAAGTTTTATATCAGTTTCAAAAATAAAAAATTAAAAGCGCCTACCCAAAACAAAAAAGTTATTTTCTCTGGTCTAAGATAAAGGGAAGTGATAAAACACCAGTGGAAAGTTCCTGAAAGAGTTGTATTTCTTGCTAGCAAACTGAGGAGGGTATATTATATGCATATCCTGTGTGTTTTCTGAGAGCTGCACAAAATTATCTAACATCTTGAAATGTAAATTACTTGCTTAGATATATGAATTCAAATATCAAGTGTGACACCAGTTTGAACTTTTTTCTGTCTCTATCAAATAAACTTTATTTACTCACAGTGTCTGAAATACCCACAAATGATTCTAATGTTGTTTTAATAAACATGTACTCACTATATGTCTCTGCCCCTCTTCAATGAAAGGTTACTGATGTTCGTAGTACATTTTTTGGTCGGAGCGTTCTGATTGGTAGAACTATTGACGTAGTCCAGGACATACTTTGCACACAAATTGTTCGACCAATCAGAACGCTCCTAACAAAAGCGTCTGGGATTTCCGGAAGTCGCACGGTGGTGAAGAATCTATGAAAAAATAACCTGCATTTCGGAGGCCGTTTTTTGTTGTATATTACGCGTATTTCGAGCTTTTGGTGAGACTTTTTGACATTTACTGTTAGATCATACCCTCTTGCGTTGAACCAAACAGCTGTCAGGCTGGAACCCACAGTATTGTAGGAGAAACAGCCTCTCGAACAGGGCTAGGGTCTGAAGCCGTTCCTGACCATTATTCAATTATATACATAGAAATATAAATTTTTTTTAGAATATGATTTTGACGGTGTATTTTCGCATATTTTAATAGAATGGAATAATATTAGTGACTTGACACCATTTTTACAAAAAAAAAGGGCGTATTAGTAAGGGTTGGCAGGGGGTGGGGCGGCTGGTCAAGCGCCAGTGATAGAGCATTGCAAAATTTGTTTTAATGACGAACTTCTTGGACATCATTCATTCTATATTTTGAACCATATATTTCTATTTTCAAAAAATAATGAAACATAATTAAAATCTTTATTTTTTCACCTTGATCCAACATTCTGCCAAATGAAGGGGAGATAAGTATGGAGGTATTGGTAGGATATTAACAAGGGAAATAATTCAAAGAAGAGATGCTAAAGGAAGGGAGGCTACTATTTGTACACTGTGTTAAGTGCTGTATCATCAAATATGTATCACCTGCTGGGTGATAGATCTAGAACATTATCAGGATATATTTGTATTTTACATTAAAGTCTTACTACTGCAGGAAGTTCCTGTGATATAGTACTGTATAGTTGATATGTTAACTGTTTCAACCACCTAAATGAAGTAATTTAAACATTTCAACTGCAGATGTCCAGTTATGTAAATTTTTACTCCTTAGATACAATATGGCTTATATCCCATGTTCCACTGCTGGAGATCCAGTGTCAAAGGTTATAAAACTGAGCATGTAAAACCAGTCTCAAATCTCAAGCATCTGATTGGCTAAAATGGCTCCAGAATGGCGACCAGTCACCATTTCAGCCAATCAGATGCTTGAGATTTGAGACTGGTTTCCAATCTCAGCTTTATAACCTTGGGCCCTGATTAGCCTATACATCCTTGCAGTCTGATCCGAATCTACATTGTTCTCCTTTTGGTCAGGAGTAAAATAATATAAAAGAATCTAAAAGTGAATTAACAGACTGCACAGATGTGTAGCACATTCTGTTCTGGATCTGTACTGGTTGCACTATCCGTAGAGGTAGAATAAAAAAGTATAATCCTGTGTCAATGGTGTGCACCTGACTGCTGTGATTCCTAATGCTGTTACCAGATAGATTGTGTTATTCTTAACCCTTTCCTCCATAGATACACCTTAATTGCGAGGGCAAACAGTTTAGATCCAGATCAGCCAGCTCATCCTAGCCATCTGATTAGGATCTAAACTGTTAGCTTTTTGATACATTATGTTATTATGACCTAATAATTATTAATATGTTATTTCAGACGGCACGGATGTGCTGGCTGATCTGGATCTACACTGGTCGCACATGCGTAAAAATGCGTATATATGATGAAAGGGTTAAATGCCTATCTGCTTGTGCCTGAAATCATCCCAAGGACAGGGGAGGGGCAACTGGAGATTTTTTCTTCACAAAGAAAGTGGAAAGTTACTAAATCCTCCAAAGTACATTAAAAAAATCACCTTAGTGCAATAACAATATAAGTACCATTGAAATAAGTAAGAGATTTATTGTTTTTGCACAAAGGTGACAAATATACTTACTTGTAAGCTTGATGACAAGCTTAGTTTGGTGGGAGGAGGAGACTGGGTTGATACGCTGGTGGGGTGAGAGCAGAGAGGTAATTGATAAGCAAACTAACCCCTTTCATGGGCAACAAGTGTATAATTTACTGTTCACATCAGAGCACTTTTTTATTTACGTTCTTTTCATTAAGTTACAGTCATTACCATTTTTAAAATTCTTCTTTTTGAAATGAAAAAAGTATTGTGTATGTGTGTGAAAAACTGGGATATTTTGTAAATACAACAAACCCGGATTAACTTGTACATATAACTTAGTTATTCTCAAATTTTATAGGTAGATACACCATCAAAGCTGTACATTTTGGCCTTTAAAATAAGTAATATGATGAATGTGTTGTCCAGCCAAGTGACCAGTACCCCATAAATCTATACAATAACAGTCCTTGACACTTCAATGTAATAAAACCACTTAAGACCAGACAACTTTTATGGTACATTAAATTAAATGAAACTTAGTTAACTTTAGATCTTTATACTCTTAATTGGAAACCCTGCTGGTGCAGAGGTATTTGACATATGTAAACAATACTTGACTATGGCAAGATTTCAACTGCCAGTTCTTTTACAAGAAAACGTTGAAAGGGACATTTTAAGAATTCTTTAAAGTTTTCACTACTGGAAGTATGGACATTGTTACTGCTGCATATGGTACTGAGGCTCTACCGGGGTACCATTGTAACAGTTCTTTGTTACTGCCGCATGTGGTTACTAGAATTGCAATAGTTCCCCATCTGATGTCTGTAATTTCAGCACATTTAAGATTCTTTATCTTTAATATCTAAATTATAGAAAAATTAGGGGTGATTTTCTTGAAAATACAAAAAAAGGTGTAATTAAATCTGTTATTTTGTGTTGAATGTCTGATCATTGATGTCATTTTGTGATGTCAATGAGCAGTTCTTCTACCAAAAGTACTTACCCCAACACATAACCAGATTTCTGAATGCTAAACTCCCCACAGGGTAATACTATGCAAGAACTAGCTGCTTGCATATCCCAGCAATGTACCTGAATGCAATCTAATAAATGCTTCTAAAGGAGACAATCATCTACAATAAAAAACATTGTTTAACCCTTTCCTCCCTTTCCTTTATACCCATTTTTACACATGTGCAACCAATGTAGATCCAGATCAGCTGGCACATCCGTGCTGTCTGATCAGGATCTGCACTGGTCTCTTTTTAATCAGAAATAACCTAATAAATTAAATAGCGAACAGTGCAGATCCAGATTAGGTGGCATGGATGTGCCAGCTGATCTGGATCTACTATGGATGTCCATGCCATAACGATGTGTATGGAGGAAAGGGTTAATTAAAGCTAACATTTAACTGACAGGCAGGTAGTAGGTGTAGGAGATCAACACTCACTGCGCATATTGTGGTCCAAATTTGCGTTATTATAAACATTTATTGTTTCATTTCTGCATTTTATGCAATAAGTACATTACATTCAACAAAATATAAAATTTAATCAATATACCATCATGCTGCTGATGAATAAAATGTGAAACTGAATCTTAAAATAATGAAATAAAATACCTGAGATATGTTGACATAATGCTTGCCAAATAAATTGGAGAATATGTTTATTATATTGTGTAACAACAATCTATGGTGGTAATTAATTACAACTGATCAAATAATCGACAATTTCAAGTCGCAAAACAGCAAACAATTGCAGTTGAGGTAGATCGTAATCTGTAGCAGAAATGAAGACCTTTTCACATTTGTTTGTAATGAAATTTGAAATTGTGTTTGGGTCTCAAATTATCAAATCAGTAAACAAAGTAAAAAATGGAAATTACAGGTTACTAAATCATTTCCGTGAGAAAATTGTTTCCTTTTTTCAAGTAATTGTCAAGGCTGGCAAATATTTACGTCTCTTTTTTTCTCCCTGTTTGTTACTTATTAAATAACAGCGACATTTTCACTCCTTCTTGTGTATTCATACTGTATAATAGTTAACAAAATATATACAGAAATAAATACTGTGCTTTTCTTTTTGATTGTATGGTGTCAAAAGCTTTACTTAAGTCAACTTTTTCACTATTTGAATGTATTGGAGAATTGTAAAGATTGTTTTGCACCTTTATTATTTCAGTATTCATTGTATAAATTATTGTTATTTGATGCATCCACTGAATCAATATTCAGTGACTATTAAAGAAATGAAAAGTAAGAGAATAAGCCCCTTACTTTAGGTAGACAGAATTCATTTATTATCATTCACAAATTAAACGAGACCTTTTTAATGAGTAAAGAATGAAATGTCTGGAAATTAAACACCACCTTTTTATGAAAATTAAGTTGAACTTTTGATAATGCTATAAAACGTTATACATGTACTGTAATTACCCTAAGTCTTGGGACAGTGATAATTGGGACACCATTATTTTTCATGAAATTAATTATTTTTTGCCTCCCTGTAATTTGGGACACTTTTAAGATTGGTATTTTTCTAACACTATGGCATATTATGGTTTATGTGCATTGAAAATCATTTAATTGCCCAACATCATTATTTCCAATTTCATTTAGTTCCCAGTTTTAGCATCAGGCTTTTTCTATAAATATTTATAAGACAACGGAAAATAACTCTACAAATAATACTGAAGATAGAGTTATGATTCATGTGCAATGCACATTTTAATTATCCGTTATTTATATTCTGAGAATCATTAAGTTCCCTATTTCAGTTGTAGAGATATGTTTCTTACAAGCTTTTTTATATTCAAAAACTGGAAAAGGTCATAACTGTAAAAAACTTAGGTAGAGTTATGGTTCTTGTGCACTGTTTATCTTTTGATTGATCTTTTATCAATATTCGTACAATATTTGATGTGCAAAAGCATTGTTTTATATAGATTTAGATGACTCGCTTTATAATTTCAGTATAAAATGAACACTCCTGTTGTATCCTCAGTATATTTGATGTTGATACATTCTGCATTAATTTCAATCCTGTATATTTATTAAATTTAATATCCCTTGGTCCAGACAATTTTTCGCTTATACAGTGATAAATAACATGTTATTATGCTAATTTAATACATATCGTTGTAATATAGAATGCATATATGAATCCAATTTCCATAACATACAGTGCCCAAGAACAGAAAACTAAATCAGGAGACCAGTCTCAAATCTCAAGCATCTGATTGGCTTAAATGGTGACTGGTTGGCTGAAATGGTGACTGGTCACCTTTTCAGCCAATCAGATGCTTGAGATTTGAGATGGGTCTTCAATCTCAGTTTTATAATCTTGGCCCAGGTATATTTCTCATCTTCAGCAGGTGTTATATAACTTCATGTATATAAAACATGTTTATGATATGACTAAGTAATGTTGATAGGGGTATACAAGCAAGCATGGCCTTGATGTGATGAAATATACAGTATGCATGGAAAATATAATCATGTTCTGCATCCAGAAACATTACATTAAAAGCAGTTTTATTTCAAGTTTTATTTCCATCTCAAACAATAGAAAGATTTTTAATTATACACATGTTTTAATAGTATATTTGGTCTGAATCTTAACTTTAAGACCATAAATAAAAGTGATGTTTAAAAACTGAAAAATTACCACAAAATATCAACAGTCACCAATGCATTAATTTTGTTGTAGAACAAAAATTATAGGAATCTGTTAAATTAAAAAAAAAGAGTGAATTTTTTAAACATGGTGATACTGATCGTAGCACTGCACTGAAATATTAATTGAAAATGCAATAATATTATATTATTGTTGCAAAATTTGTTATCATCATAATTATCCAGATTGTTACCAGTGTCTACAAGGAACCACAACTCATTTAATTCATTTTGATCAAACTATGGCCCTGTTTCCAACATTCAATTTAAGGTTATGAGTTTACAAAACTTTTATGCAGCTGAGTTACAGCCCTTGTGTGCCATTATTTGATCAGATAAGCATTATGTCCACTTTCTAACTTGAAATCTCTTTATCCAGACTTCATCATACTAAAGCATAGTTCACGCTGTCCAGGTGTATACGCCCCCCCCCCCCCCCCCCCCCCCCCTCCCCACCCCGGAGCTTCCCGGTAATTTGTAGCAGGTGGACCGGGATGTACGGGGAAGATTCATGAAGCCTAGTTCTTTAGCATATCTCAGCCAGGTTTGATAACCAGCAAGATTGCTCTAGCAAATTTAGAAATGACTGATCTCTATCTTGGAAGCCCTTATTCGCGGTACCACTATACAAGCTTGATTTGAATTTATTATGGGATAAGATCCAGTCTGCCTTCGCAGAAAACACATCAACCAAGCAGACATGAGCTGCTGGTTCTTTTTTTAATGTAATGATAATTGTTTGAAAAAAATAATTTTGACTTTCATGTTTAATTAATCTTCAGTTGGAACTATTTCAAATATGAGGAATGTTAAAAAGATAATTGTATTGTTACAAGCAGATATTGTTGTTGGCAGTCAGTAACACTGGTGTGAAGCATTCTGGTTTTCTAGTGTGCAATATTTCTTTTGTTTTATTATTATTTTTTTTTATTATTATAATATTATTATTATTATTATTATTATTATTATTATTAATATTGGCATTACTATTATTAAAACTATGGCGATGATGATGATGATTTTTTTTTAACATTTCGTGTGTTTGGATTTATTGCTTAGTGCTTTAAAGAAAACAGAATATTTTAGCCGAATAATTTGGTAAAATAAAGGATGGCATCCTAAATTTGTTTGAACAACCCTTCCTTGCAAATTCTCGGTACAGTTCCAATTTTTCTAACCAAATATCCTGATAATAGACTAGATTGGATTTCAGTTTCAAAAATAACTTTCGAACAATATTTCATGGCAGTTTATCTTCAGAATGTCTAATTAATTGGAATTGATAACCCCTAGATGTATGGGAGGGATATTATATAAGTCTTGTTTACCCAAGGATTTTGAACAGCACTGAGGTGAGATATTATTGCAGTAGTGGTCAGATGGTTCCTATCTTTCACAGGAGAGGATTTATCCATTTCAATGCAAGGGGGTGTGCAAGATTTTACAAATCTGTATGATTGGAGGATAAATTAGTTTACCGTAAAATTGTCCTTGCCTTAAAGGGTGACAGGTGCTTTATCCTACCTAATAGTTATACTACCATTTAAAATGAAAGTAGAATGACAGGATATTTAATGATCTGATTCTTCTTACCTTTACAAGTGAAATTGAGAACACCAGCTTGTGTTAAGGGCCTGAAGGTACTGCTGGGACAATGAAGGTCTGGAGTTACAAAGAAATTTACATATGATTCTTTCACTTGAAGACATACTGTGGCACTTTATTGAATTTTATATAACACTGCTTTGAATAAGTTTTGATTATGGATGGATAATTAATGGAAATTGGAGCTATGTAATTTATCTGTGCTCAGTAGTTGCTTTAGAGGATTTTCTTCAGGCTTTGGTTATTGTAATCATCCCAGATGGTGACAAACTAGAAATAATCAATATGGAGATATAGATCTGAAAAACAGTTTATATTGATGCCCTATTGCAGTGTTAATACAAAATGTGGTGTTTGAAGAATTTCCTAATGTTTGTATAGTCTTAAGGAAAGTGGTGGATTAAAAAACAGTGGTCTAGCCACAGAAAGATTTCTGCAAGGATTATATTATATTATTTGCTGTGTTTGTCAAGTGGGGATTAAAATGTACATCTGTATAACAGGGTAAGAACCTCTTGTATTAAGGATTTAAAAACATGCCATACTATTTGATTGATACAGTTTTAAAATATAAACAGAAATTTCTGTTAAGATTTTCTAACAAACCTGTAGATATAATCTGCGTGCATTTGCTTTCAAGATTTATCTGTTTTCAATTATGTTTAACTATTTTTGTAATTGCTAGTATTGTTAAAATGTTGTAGACTAAAATTCAATGGCTAAGGTTAGTTGTGCTTTCTCTTAAATGAAATGCAAGTCATGGATTCTCAGGGTGTTTTTCAGTCTTGGGGAACAAAATTAATGTGGTGGAGCACAGTATAAATGCGTGTGATTGAAGTTAAAATGTTCATTTTTAAGATGAAAAGAAGATTATAATTCATCATTTTGCTATGTACATCCAACCAGATACCATATCATCATCGTGCATCTGAACACAATACTATGATTACTCACAATGAATTATATGATAATGGAACAATTAGCCAATACTGATAAGCCTATGGCTGTATATCGTTTGCTTTCAGATGTGTTATTAGTGTAACTATATCCTGAGTGTATGTTTAATGACTTTTAATGACTTGTCAGTTGTCTTGTCAGCTGTCTGTATAGCATTCCAGTCACTTTCACTGATTGCTTCCTTACTTTGTATCCAGTACTAACTACTATACTAATGTTTCATTTATCAATGGAGTTGTCATGTTAACCCTTTCCTCCATATATAAACCTTTATTGCATGGGTGAACAGTTTAGATCCAGATCAGCCCGCACATTCGTGCTGTCTGATCAGGATCTAAACTGTTCGCTTTTTGATTTGGTAGGTTATTTCTGACAGAAATGCGACCAGTGCAGATCCTGATCAGACAGCACGGATGTGCTGGCTGATCTGGATCAACACTGGTCACACATGTGTAAAAATGTGTATATATGGAGGAAAGGGTTATTTATACATTTCCAAAGCTGACATCATTGGCAAAGATGATGATAATCATGCTTTCTTAAGTTTATTTATTTATTTTACATACAAGAATCATAAAAATGGATATTTATGTATTTAATTATGATTTACAGATAGGAAAGTAATAAGAACATGAAATAGCCCTTTCCTCCATAGATACACCTTTATTGCCTGGGCGAACAGTGTAGATCCAGATCAGATGGCACCGATGTGCTGGCTGATCTGGATCTACACTTGTCGCACATACGTAAAAAGGTGTATTTATGGAGGAAAGGGATAGTCGCATCAGGTCGGGATTATGTGAGTAATATAGATTGGCTGGTTGACAAAAATGTTCTTAGCTGCTGGCCAGTTCATGTGGAGTGTGTTTTGAATGTGTCATGTCCTCAGCTATCTGGTGTATATTTAATAGGGTTAATAGATTTTGGTAATTTAACTTGGTAATATAAGCTGAGGCCCTTGAATAAATGTAAGCAAGGGGGTTGTATATGACAATTTATGGACAAAGCGAAGTGCAAGCCATTGTATGGACGAGACAGAGTGCAAGCAATGCTAGTAATTATGACAAATTAATTAATGAGGAGTAAGACTGGAGAATTGCAAGAGAGCATCTTGCTGTTAAAGAATAGTTTCCAATATCCCACCTGCTAGTTGCCTGCCACATAGTATAAGTTTTGGAAATTCAAGACAGTTAAGTTAAAAACGTTGTCTCATAGATGGAGAGGTTGGTTGGTTGGTTGGTCCTCTTAATAAAAGTGACACTGTAAAAAAAAGAACATATAACTCTGAAAGCAGTTTTTGGAAATGATCATTTCTATGGTTTCTTCTTTTTTTTACTGTCACTGTTTCAAAATTATTCTTCACATTTTTTCAATTTCTACTCATTGTCAAAAGAGAGTTATCACACAAGTAGTTATTACCAGTTTAAACAGATTGATAAAATAGTATGAATTCTTTCATGAAATAACTTTGAAACAAGCACTTAGATATTACCGTCAAGATCACAATTCCTGACATTGTCATGCATAAGCCTTTTTTTCAGTGTTTTGCCAATTTCCAGACTGTGGTCTGCTTGAATATTTTCAAACTTTGACCAACTTTGAGACTTTTTGTTGAATAAATCATCAGAAGCATTCAATTTCTTAGTTCAGATCTTCCATGACATGAACAAGTAAAAAAGGTGTTAAAATATTTTCCATAGACTGTAATGTATTTTTCCTCATTGTGTTTATTGTTTCCATCAATATACAATAGCTTTATAAGACTGTAAATTATCCCAAATTTCAAGTTTGTACCTGAGTGCTACTGTGTCGTACCAAATGGTTTTAATTTCCATCTTACTGTAAAACCTACTGTTAAAGCGTCAGTATACAATCGTTGACATCCATGGCTAATGCTGTAGGCTCACACAACAAATTCAAGGAACTCTCAAGAGTACAATCTGTCAAGTTTGGTTGAGCAGTTTATGGCTCACTCTGCCATAAATTGTGGGTCTCTCAGGAATGGACTAAAGACACTGCCTTGTTGTGTTCTTATAAATGAGAAAGCACACATTTTCAGTGAAAAGCACATAAATTTTATTATGTATGTACCTGCAGCAGCTCATTGCAGTGTCAAATAAATCCAGGAAACAATAGACTGTAAATTATATATGCTGCTGCTGTTGTTGTTGTTGTTGCAATTTTATAAACAAAATGTTGTTGCAGTGATAATGATGACGCATATTTTGATAGATACAGATCATGGACAGTGAAAAGCTTGTTATCGCATACTGTAACTGCTGTAAATGAACCATGTGCGGCATCATGCTGTTTGTAAAGAAATTTTGATATATACCTACATACAATCTGATTCATTAGTAAATAACATTGTGGTTATGTTGCAGCCTGTTTTTATAAACCTAGATAACCTGTGTTTGTGTAAATGTTGCCCTGTCATGGATGTACTTACTTTTACTTTGTCATTTGTAGACATTGATTAAACTTTTTCTGTGGCCAAGCTGTTGTCATTTGTCTCCAGTTTCAGCTGGTTGGGCGTTTACTTTTTTGTACATGTTACCTTGTTTTATGAAAAAGAAGCATATGGTTGAAAATATATTCTTTGTTATATTTTTTTATATTTCTGGCATTTGACATGTAAATCAAGTTAAATACTTTCATGCATATGATTTATGCATATTTAACCCTTAACTCCATATGTATGCCTTTATGGTGTGGGCAAAAACTGTATATCCAGATCAGCTGGCTGATAAGGTTCTGCACTGTTTGCTTTTTCTGACTAAGATGTGAACAGTGCAGATCTTGATCAGATGGTACGGATGAGCAAGCTGATCTGGTTCTAAACTGTTCCCTACGGGATGACAGCCATATCCCATGAAAGTGTTAACCATATGAATAACTGATTTCAAGGTGAGCAAGATGTTAACAATAACAGTAATATTCATGTAGGCATTTCAAGTAGCTGTCATCAGATCTCATGACTTTCTTGTTGTTACTTCATGTACAGCCTTTATGTCTTTGTTAAGAAGATGAACACAACATGATTCTATGTGACTTTTGTGCTTGGTTAATGTTGTGTGACTAATGTCAACAAGTGCAAAAGTTTTCAAGGTCTTCATTCTTCTCAAAAAATGCTTGTTTCCAGTAAATGTACATTATTTTCATTAATAGCGGCATTGTTTCCAAGAAGTTAGCCAAGGATTTTACTTGTTGATTTTCAGTTATCATCATACTGTTTTTATATAATATAAAAAGGCAGGTTTAAGAAATTCTCTATTGAAAGTTTTAGGCACACAACTTCCCCATCAGTCATTTATAACCAATAGGGATATGTTTCAAAACCTTATCCTTCTAAATGCAGAAATATTCAGACAACTGTATGCAAATTCAAGTACATGTATATGGTTAAAACATAAATACACAAAGCTGTATACATGTATAAAGTATGGAAACATTGCCTTGTGCTCATCAATATTCCTCAAAAGTAAAGTTCAGTTTGTGATAAGTGATCTGCCTTCCATCATCACAAATATTCTCAATTAATCTGTTAATTCAAAATATTCACTTTGCCAAACTGATTGAAAGCTATTGTGACTCATCTAACAAACTCCCAAATTCAGTTATCCACAAACAAAATTAACATTTATGAAAATTTAGTGGTTAAAATTATATTTAGTAGGATGGAATTTTTATCTTTCAAATTGATTTTAATCAGAAGTTACACATCATTGAATGAATTTCCAGTATGGGAATTGATAAACTTTTAAAATATAATTTCAACCACTAAGTCTGTTAGTGTTTATTAACCCTTTCCTCCATAGAAACACCTTTATTGCATGGGCGAACTGTTTAGATCCAGATCAGCCACCACATCTGTGCCATATGATCAGGATCAGCACTGTTTGCTTTATGATTTATTAGGTTATTTCAGACCAAAATGTGACCAGTGCAGATCCTGATCAGAAGGATTGGATGTGCCGGCTGATCTAGATCTACACTGGTGGCACATGTGTAAAAATGGGTATATATGGAGGAAAGGGTTAATAAGCATTTACATATTAAATCAGTCACACAGCTGTCGCTGTGCTAGATCAAATTTTTTAAATGCTCATTACTATAACTGATTACTATTTAACAATGTCCTATATAGTGGTACTAGATACAGTTCCACAGTATACAGGTGTATTGCGATTCGAGTCATTTGGGATACGCTGTATCGGTACGATCTACAAATACCAGTATACTCCGAAAAATTGGTAAGATTCTGTAAATTGTAGCCAAATTCTAAAAAACACATTGACTGTTTTAAATTATGACTGTTTTCTTTTCACCTATAAATGTTGATTGTTATAACAGCGAAGGTACCTGATTCTGGAGTAATATGGGTAAATATCACTCTTCTAAAACTACCATTGCAACCCAAAATGGAGGACATGACGGACAAAATCTGTAGGCAATGAAAATCTAGTCATTTAATCTCCTAATTATTATTAAAATAACTGTAACCTCTGATAACTACAATACTCGCACAGAGTTAATTATATTAATGAACTAATGGTTAACTTCTTATGCATCACAGTGTAAGATTCCAGCATATATATTATGATAAGTTACGTGATATGGCTGGCCTGTATCATGATATTTGCTCCCCGATAGCCTTCCCTAGTCCTATACAGAATTCAGTGCTGAAACTTGTTGAATGTTAATTACTAATATAATTTATCAGAAGTTTCCAATTTTAAAGAATGTTATTTTATATACAAGCATTGACCAGCCCGCAAACTTAATAAACTTAAATGATTTTAACATTTCTGTCAACCAATGAAGCATCTAACTGATTTGACATCAATGATATATGATCTTTATAAATTAAATAGATATCAAAATTAAGTTACAGGCAGTCTCGCTGTCTGCTTGATATTGGTTTTACTTGTGTGGCTGATTTGAAATATTAACAGAGTCCTATTTCATTTTAAAGTAGTAATGCCTTTAAATGTCGAACTGCTTTCTAACCATTTTTTACCAAAATTTAATGATAAATGAATGCTCAATCCTGGATGCTCCCATTATAATCTTGGTGTTGGAAAAAGAAGTTGAGGATGATAAAATGTAAAGCAAAGCATCATCAGATTGTATATTGTACATTCTAGCTATATTTGTTAGTTGTATATTCTAGCTACCCTTGTGACTGGGTTTTAGAGCAACACAAGGGTACACCATCGTATGGCAAGAGGTTTGCACAATTAATCCGATATCTATAGTTATCGACCAATAACTACAGATATCATCCAAAAACCATAGTTTTCTACAATAACCATGGTTACCAGTTGATAACTATAGGTGTTGGTGAAATAAATATAATGATCGACCAAGAACTTCAGTTTTCACCAATAACTAAGGTTATTTGACGGTTACCCTAGATATCATCAATAACTATTATAAGTTTTCAGATTGTTAAATTATGTAGGCATATGGTTTAAAAATCCTAGTTCTTGCTCGGGAACCATGGTTATCATAGAATCAAGAACTATAGTTAATGGACAATAACTATGGTTATCATCTGAGAACTTAGCTAACTTGGGTTTTCAAAAATAACTATGGTTATTGGCCAGTTTCCCTAGTTATTATAAGTAACTTTGGTTTTGGGACAGTCATCTTTAGTTTCTGGTCGATAACTTTAGATATGGGATTATTTGTGCTAACCGCTTGCCATACTATAGTGTGTCAGAAGTGTGCCTCAGTTGACTATAGGTGCATACTGGTGACTGTACTTAACATTTTGCTTAATGTTTTGTAAATGAAAGTATTTACCTGGCAAATATTGATATTTGCCAGAATGCAATATGTTCAGGTGATTTTCAAGTGATAATAATTGTATTGGAAAAATATATACACTTACTCATGAAGACAAGACATATATGTGACATGTTAATAGGGAAACCCTTTACTGCACAATCACATGTTTTATCATAAGTGTAGATCCAGATCAGCCAGCACATCTGTGCCATACGTTCTTGATCTGGAAGGTTCTTGAACATGTTCAGAAATAACCTAACAAATCAAAACGCAAACACTGTGAAGATCCTGATTAGACAGCACAGATATGCTGGCTGATCTGGATCTACAGTGGTCACATGTGTTAAAATGCATATATTATGTGGAGTAAAGGGTTAACAATAAGTGTGAATGAGGTTAAATACTTGAACATTTCAGAAAGTTCACATTCAGTATTCATGGTGATGGAAGATACTGTTACTATCATATCACAGTCCTTTCAGTGGTAATGTTAGTCATTACAAAATTCTAATCAGGTATGAACATAATCTAAGTTTGCCAACTTTGTCAGTCTCCAGTTTCTGTCAATCTTTAACTTTTATAATACTTCTTGTCATGAAAACCAAATACTGGCATACATTTTTGACACTTTAATGAACCATCAAATGGATGTTGTCAGTAAATATTTTATGATATTGCTTCTATTGGTATCTTGCATTTCTCAATTTCCATTACTGTCATAATATATATTCATATCAGCTGCATTACATGATACTTTATTTAATGGATATGATAAATATTATGTTTTAATGGAAATAATGCACTGTCTGGAGCATAAAACAGTCCTTTTTGGCAAGAAGTTTGTCTTTATCCTGTAACTTGATGCTTATAATTACATACACCAACCTGTTAAATTTGCTTACAAAATTTGAAGATTCATTTCGTACCTTTGTACACTAGTATCAGATTTCACAATGACACCATTTGGGTTCGGACATTTTGACAGAATAAAGAAAATTGTGAAATTTTATTGATTCCTTGTATCAGATAGTTAGATCAAACCATTTAAGCAAACACAGACGTGTGCTAAATTAGATGCACAGCTGTCAATGTTTACTTTTATCTCCGATCATTTCACTTTAAATTTTATCTGGGTTGAAATTAAAATGCCAATAAAAGGGGCACACTTCTGTTAACGGTCTGATGGATTCCTAACTTTCAGTAATTGTATGGTTATAATTAGATGTACCCAGCTGTTATGTTGTCAGGCTTTCTATTGGTCTACAAGGTCTGCAGTATGGTGGTCTGATGAAGTTATTGTTATGATAATGGTTATATAATGATTTTATGACAAATGATGAAATATATGACATTTATTTGCAAGATGTTGATCTGATTAAAGCTGA
Organism: Corbicula japonica; assembly: GCA_038501625.1. Classification (NCBI taxonomy): domain Eukaryota; kingdom Metazoa; phylum Mollusca; class Bivalvia; order Venerida; family Cyrenidae; genus Corbicula; species Corbicula japonica. Next base: position 2,575,604 of record JAZAYU010000039.1, on the reverse strand, counting down.
TAAAAATACCAAGAAGTCCATACAGGAGAAGTATGTAAAGGTGCATGGTCGCATTAACAGGATGAAAATACTAAGTGTTTTCAAATATCAAATTGTATAACTTTGAACAGTAGAGGGCTTGTAAACAAAATAAATGACTGTAATGTATTTTTACACAGTCAACATACAAATAATTATATCTAAAGCCATAGTTGGTAAAGCATTAACCCTTTCCTCCATAGACAGACCTTTATTATGTGGGCAAACAGTGTAGATCCAGATCAGCTGGCACAACTGATGTGCCCTCTGATCTGGATCTACACTGGTTGCACAAGCGTAAAAAGGGGTATTTATGGAGGAAAGGGTTAATAATGCATTAAAATTCACTCATAGTACTGATTAGTCCAAGTTTTTGGCAAAATTTGCTCATTTTTAGTCATTAAGTCCAGTCATCAGTGAGCAAAACACTGATTGCTTTCATGGTTGACCAATTTAGATCCAGTTCAGCCAGCACATCTGTGCAATCTAATCTGGATCTACAATATTAGACTTCTGGGCAGAAAGAACCTTGCGAATCGTAAAGCGAACATTATAGATTCTGATCAGATGGCACGACTGTTTGCCCATGCAATAAAGGTTTACCTTTCCAGTAAAGGCTAATGGCTTTTTGAAAAATAAAAAAATGCTTTTTTTCTATTTTCAGGTAAGTTTCAAGCCAGTTGTGGTGAATTTGGTTGTCCATCAAGGTCAGCTGTCTGCCTTGCAGTCTGTTTGGCCAGAGCATTTCCATTTACTAGACTGTACACCTGAGCAAATTCTGGTAGAATTCACCAAAATAATACCATAGAATCTTTACTCTTTATTCAATATAATTTTTTTATATGCTTTTTAAGATTTGTGTGACCATTGTAGATCCAGATCAGCTGGCTGTCTAACCTGGATCTAAACTGGTAGCATCTTGGTCAGAAATAACCTATTGAATTTAAAAATGAACAGTTAAGATCCTGATCAGATTGCATGAATGGGTCAGCTGATCTGGATCTAAACTGTTTGCCCAAGTAACTAAAGCCGTATGTATGGAGTAGAGGGTTGAGGAAAATGTTATATTTATCATAGATTAGGTATCAGCTTTGCAAGCACAAGTTTGCTATAATATATTTCTTGCTTGCTGTTTGGTGACAGATAGGTTGTTGTTTCTGTCAGCCACATTGCTGATAAGAAGGTGCTATACAAATACATATGATTGATAAACAAAACTTGTTCAGATGTTTTGTGGTAATATTTTGAATATTTTGATTCTGCATACTTTTCTGTGCATTCAAGCAGTTTGCAACTGTAAATGTTTCAGTTCATCAGTTGGGGTCCATCTAACCCTTAATTCCATCTATTGCATGATCAGACATTAGATCCTGATCAGATGGCACATTCATTAGCTTTCATTTCTGAAATCCCTCATGACTTCTGACACTGGCTTCAGCAGAATTAAGTGATTTCAGGGTTCCCTGATCTAGTGATACGGGTTACCTTAACCCTTTCCATCATATCTACATCTTTATGGTATGGGAAAATGATGTAGATCCAGATCAGCCAACACATCCATGCCATCTGATCGGGATCTACACTGTTCACTTTAATCATTATGATATTTATGACCAAGATGCAACCAGTGCAGAACCCTGATAAGACAGCATGGATGTGCCAGCTGATCTAGATCTACACTGGTGGCATATGTGTAAAAATGTGTATATATGGAGTATAGGGTTAAGGAAAGGGATTGTCAGAATTCATCTGTAACATTAAAAAAAAAACTGCTAGTCTCCTTTTCGTTCAAGCTTGATCAATATTTGACAACTGTGAAGTGTGACCAAAGAGGCTATATGTTGACACCAACCATTTTAAAAGACTTGGTAGAAGTGTGAAAAGCCTATAATGTAGCTTATTTCACTTACTGTTGCAAATAGGGAAAGTGCAACAGCAAGACAATAACAATACATTGATTTGTATGCTTGGACAACTTGCTTGTATAACCAAGTTCAAATAGGATCAAATATTTCATTTTAATTCGAAAAAAGATATACAAGTTATAACACAGTTTATACACTGTTTGAAAAACAAGATTATTCATTTGATTTGTTTGTCTGTCCATTCATTTACTTTTTTGGTTTCCGATCAGTAACTAAAGAACAGTAAGACCAAAACAGTCACCAAACTTGTTAGGGAGATGGTTCTCAAGGAGAAGATAACCCTGTTGAAGTCAGAAGGCCAAAGTTTTAATTAAAGTTTATCTCTGAATATGACAGCAGCTGTTGATTTTAGGATTGAACGAAAATTTTAATAATTTAATCATAGTTTTAGATCAATAACTCAGTTAACTGTTTGACCTGCTGCCATCAAGCAACAGTATGGAGAGATTGTTCTTGTTCAGCAGTAGGCCCTTATTGAGTTTGCATAACACATGCATAAGTGCCCTGCTTGGTGGTGCTCTTTTTTATTTTGAACTACAGTCCAACCTATGCTAACGAGCCTCTGTAAACAAAGACATCCTGTGAATAAAGACTCTATGTTATTAAATTTTGTCTGGCTCCCTTCAGACTTGTGTTAAAAGCTTACTTAAGCCTGCCAGGCAGCACATACTAGTCTGCCAGGAAGCCCTTACTAGCCTGCCAGGCTATGCTTACTAGCCAGCCTCCAGGAAGCCCTCACTAGCCTGCTTGACAGTGCTAACTAGCCATATTTGTGATAATGACAGTGTTGTAAACAAACTCAGGTGTTTGCGCTCAGTTGAACCTTACCATGTTCCTTTTGAGTGTACATTGCTTAAGTAGTATATTGGTGTCTCTCGGTCCAACAGTTAGTAAAGTTGTTACTATTGTGGCCTCACTAGAGTTTTCCTTTCATTGACTAGAGCAGAAGCAACATAAAGATAAGTTTTGCAATTTCAAGACCTGCAAGTTGGCAGACATTTTGATTGAATCATGTATACTCATTACCTTGTATTTGTAAACAAAATGTGAATCAATGCATATTCCACACGATGTTCCAGACATTTTCCTGGTCTCTGTAGTTTGATATAAACTTATTTACCCAATTATTCAAATGTTTTGGAGTGTAAACGTCTTCTAGGCTGCTAGCTACAAGATACGGAGAAGGATGCTATCTCTGTTTGATAAGCCATTACAATGTTTGCTGAAAAGTTCATGTAATTTACTGTTGAGTGTGTGAAAAAAACTACAGATACATATTACGTGGAATATAAATTATCTTTGTAATTTTCAGTGGTTTGAAAATGTGATGGAATTATAAGACTGTTCCTGCGTTTATTGGGTTAAATCTAATAGCCTAGACATTGGAAGTGACATGCTTGTAAATATTTTCAGAAATTCGGTGAAACAACAAAAAAATGATAAAGATTGTTATCAGTTTGAGCCTGACAGCAAGACAATGTTGTTTTATGTTGATGATAAACAAGGAAAGGGCTCCAGCACAGCTTGCTGTTGTTCTATGGTTACTGATACTTTGATCTAGTATCCTCCATATCTAACAATCCTTCAAACCTGAATAATACTGCAACCTGTTTCAATGTCTGATGATGTGTTTTACCTTTGATTTGATTGCTTGAACTATAGGATACATGAAATAAGCAGTTCCTATGTTTTTTTATCCTTCAGAAACTGTTTTTCATTCTTCAAGCAATATCTAAGCATGTGTTTTTGTACACCATGAAATTTATCATCAGTTTTATCATTTATTAATTTGCTGTTGATAGGGTCGTCTAATGTACTGAAATAATCTTGAAATAATGGAGGATTGTTGCCTGTAGATGTGTGGAGTTTTTCTGAACTTTATGATAAGAAGGATATGATAAAATATATAAGGACTTTTATATAGGTTAAACTGGTATTTATTGTACTGAAAACTGAGAGCACGAGGATTAGTTTCCTTATAAATTGTGTTTTCTCTCATATTTACGGAAAATTTATTTGTAATGGTTGGTTAGGATAGAAGATGGTTAATATAGTGTATCTGTACTAGCTGGAGCTTTGAAGGGGATGGACTGTGGATGAAATACTGCCATTTTGTGTACTTTCTGAAAAGGGCTTTATAACTTCGCAAACAGCCATGGCCCTGTTTTTCTGGAACCCTGGAGCTTTCCAACCCAGGTAGGTCATGTCTTTTTTTCCAGCAGAACATTAATGCCACTAATCCACCCATGGGGTTTGAACTTGAAACAACCGGTTGGAGAACTAAGTTGCTTGGTGGCCTCACAGAGGCAGGGTTGTGGAATTTTAGTTCAACCCTGCTGGGACTTCTAATTGCTCTGAAGTATAATTTCCACCTGTTTAGGTTATTTCTGACCAAAATGCGACCAGTGCAGATCCTGATCAGACAGCACAGATGTGCCAGATGATCTGGATCTACACTGTTTGCCCATAAGTAACAGCCATATCCCATGGAGAAAAGGGTTTATGTGATTTTGGTGTAGGCAAGGGCACTCACTGGGTTGGCGTTCTGACCTGTTGCCATTATTGAAGCACAAAGATTCCAATGCAGCCTTAGAGAGATAAACAGATTGGGGGGGGGGATAAGAATATTTAGGTTGGATATGGCTGATATAGCATGACATTGTGTGACCAGTGTAGATCTAGGTCAGCCAGCACATCTGTGCTTAATTGATCAGGATCTACACTGTTTGTTTCTTGGTCAGAATTAATCTACTGGATCTGCAACCAGCTAGTGCAGTTTCTGATCAGATTGTATGGATGTGCAATCTGATCTAGATCTATACTGGCTGCACATGGGGTAGACCTGTATAGATTTAGTAAAGTTGAAATGCCGGTGTCAGTGGACTACCTGAAGCCCTATGACCCATCTGCCCTCAAATAGACTGAATTTGCTTCATAGGCCAAGAAATAGAAAGTTAGTTAGAAAACCATGAAGCTATAAATTCATCATAAAAACCCTGTTGATTGTAATTGATTTAGCTTATTAGTTTCTGAGTAAGGTGTTTTGTAAGTCTCAGCAGATTTGGGAGAATGTGGATCACCAGTGCAGGCATGCCTGTTTTGTCCATTTATTGTTATTTATAAGACAGAACACTGCATGCTGTGTGCAGCTGTAGAATGCACATCAAATAGTTTAAATGCATCAACTGTCAATGAAAATGAAAGCATGGGCATATGGCAATTTGTAGAGGATACTGGCATGGTTCACTTGACACAACTGAGGCTATATATCTTTCTGAAACAGCTTTGTATTGTCAGTTAGGGAAGTGAGAAGAATTAATTTACAGTAATTTATAGTAAACTCATAAGGGCAGTTTGGGGTTTCTTACAGATGGCAGCTCTAGGCAGTTCTATTTTTCTCCTTATCACTATACTCCATACATATGGGTTTTATAGCATGTACGAACAGTGTAGATCCACCGGCACATCTTTGCTGTCTATTCAGGATCTACACTGTTAGTCAGAAATGTCTTAATGAATCAAACAGTGAACAGTGTAGATCCTGATCAGATGGCATAAATGTGCCAGCTGATCTGGATCTACACTGTTCCCCATGTCAAAAATGGTTGTATCTATGGAGTAAAGGGTTATTCTAGATCTTTATAGACTTGTTGGTAATAAAGTTTCTACATTAACTAATGCAAAGCCATTGTTTCCCAATGCTTCTTTAAGAGGATAAGCCAATTAACATTGTAAACAGAATTCTTTGTTGGTGGTCAAAACCATTAGTTCCAGAACACTGACCAAAAAGCAACAAATAGATTCCTGGTGTCATTTTACTAGAAGTCTAGTCAGAAATCTATTATAGATAAACTATTTAACACTTTTCCTATCTTAATTCTTTGTTTTCAGCAAAATCTTTTGTCTAGTTTTCATATTAACAGAAAATTAGTGAAATCTAATAACATGGGTCAGTGCATTTGAGTGGGTTTGAAAAGTTGTATCAAGGGAGAATAATCTTAAAGTATGGTTTTCCTTACAGATAGAGTTACTTCCCCTAAATAAGCATAGTTTCAGTAAATTTTCAATGAGGGAGAGAATTCTAGACCAGCAGTTTTAAATAATGTTTTCTCTAGCTCCCCTGTGCAGTTTAGTATTAAATGGGAACTATGTCAAATAAATTATTTCCTGATTGGGTAAGAATGTAACAGTTTAGAGTATGAAATTTGAATGGGTGTCAAAAAATGTCAACTGCTGGCAGTAATTTCAGTCAGCAGGGGTTCTCACTGTGTCATTGTTGTCTTCGACAGATCAGGTGCTATTATGTATCTATTCACCTTAATACAACTACTTATAAAATAGTATCCAGACACAATAAAACTATAAAATATAATATAAAAAAGATAAACTTTATAGTTTATACATTATGTTTTTTCAATACAAAATGGAACATCATCTTTTTGATCAAGATGCTGAAAGTTCAAATTAAAATCTCCATTACCAAATAGAAAGGTATCAAGCTGGGGTATAGATAGCAGGGGATTTTAGTGAAGTAGGTTTAGTTAAAAGCCAAGTATGTGTGAAATGCTTTCTTCAGTGCAAAATCCACTGTTAAATTAAGTTTATTTAAAGTTGCACAGAACATAAATATTGAAAATTAGAGCTGAAACTTTGCCAAAGGGAAGAGAAGAATTGATGTGGTTTACATATCAGTGTTATAAAAGACATGTGATCTGGTTCAGGGAATCAAATGACATTGACTTCATTATAATGTGACATCAAGCAAGACTCCGGTGAAATTTCAAATGAACCAATGAAAAGATTGACTTATAAAAGTTTGTATGATGGATTATTTGGAACAACACAAGAGGAATTAATGAGTATATTGTCACCTATCAACTGTTAAAAACAGAGATTTCAGGTATATATCATTCCTAGTTTTACTTTTTGTCAGAACCATGCTAAGCTTTCAAATCTTTGCTTTGGTTAGTTGTTACTGGTATTAAAGAGGAACAAAACAATACAATAATATGTCTTGTTTTCCATATACATAATATCTTTTGCTAAAACAATTTTACCAGCTAGGAAAGTAAAGTGATTGTTTCACAAACTAGTTCACTTTAGGGAGAAAGCCCGGCAAAGTCTTTGGTCTGAATTATGCCAATGAAGCATTGTGCCACTATGTAACTTTTTAATTAAATTTATCTAAGTTTGCCAGAATTTGTATTGCATCTGTTGTTTGAAACATTGTTCAGATGTCATGTTTTAAGCTACATATATCATTCAGAAGAGCATTGAGCAGCATTTCCACCTTGAAGTTGGTAAATTATGAATTAATCATGATAAGAGGGCATGTTTAAAGAAGATATAGTTATATAATGTCTGCTTCATGCAATAAATTTATCACCAATATTCATGAGCTGTGCTGAGCTTAAGAGCTTACATATGTTATTTACTTGATTACTTGCAGCAAAGATTCAGTTAGTATATTATGTATACTCCCCTGAATGAAAACATTTACTCCATTTTATACATTGCACTTCAATCATTTATTCCATCGATAAAACTTATATTTGTGGGACGAGAGTAGATCCAGATCAGCTGGCACATCTGATTATGATCTACGCTGTTCTCTTATAGGTTCATATGTATTTCTGACCAAGAAGTGAAAAGATAAGTTACAGATCAGATGCAACAGATGCAACAGCTGATCTGGATCTACATTGGGCACCTAGGTAATAAATGGGTTATCAATACTTTTATGGAGTAAATTGTTTTAAAAGTTGACACATTTTTGTAAAACAATACATGTAGATGCATTTAAGAAACATCATTTTGACCTTGGCTGTTGAGAAGATGTCAGATGTGAATGATAGTAGCATTTTGCTATTGTTGCATGATCCAGCCATCATCAACAAAGATAAAGGCAAGCAATAAAATCAAATTTTTACATTTATTTTTCGAAATACAAGAGCATGCCATTACATCTCTCAAGACATGTTTATCGAAATAATGACTGTTATTTCAAACATTTAATTGCTTACATTTTATTTTGGATCTTGTAAAATACCTATAGAAAAGGCATTGCCTTTTTATTGAACCTAAGAACAGTTTATTTATCACAACTGAACTTGCAGACATCGGGTTTAAAGAGATAATTGAAATAGGAATGGTTGCATTGGCATTTCTTGCTGCAGATTTAGGTGGCTTAGTGATATTTTAGAGCTTGATAGATCCACCTTGTGTGAGTTTGGCTGTATGCCGATCTATCAATGTTCAATGCAGCTTTACGTCACATCACCCTGCCAGAACAACTGATAAGCCATTTGATTGTATCACCAGCATGTTAAAAACAACAAGGAAACTAGAAAACTTTCATATCACAGATACCTGCTGTTTTACTTTTCTTTGAGGCCCATCTTGTAATTGTATTAGAAAGAACTTCCTATATAACCATTTACTCCAAATATATGCACTTTAATGTGTGTGCGACCAGTGTAGATCCAGATCAGCTGGCACATTCATGCTGTTTGATCATGAACTGCACTGTTCAGTTTTTGGTGAGAAATAACATAATATATAAAAAAAAAGCAAACAGTGCCGATCCTGATCAGATGGCACAGGTGTGCTGGCTGTTATGTATCTACACTTTTCCCCCATATAATAAAGTGTATCTATGGAGTTATTTGTTAATGCGTTAATGCCCCATTTTAGTAGTACATCTTCATTTACAAATAAGAGGGTAGCCAGTTTGCATATGCATACTTGTAATTGACACCAAAAATGTTTTAATTTGTTTTTGGCAAAACTAGTTTCAGCCTGTACATTTATTAGGACTTAATAGAAGAAACTAAATTGAATTAAAAGGCCAGCCATATCTCATGCTTGCTCGCATGCATGTTGAGTTTTGGCTAAAGCTTCTTGTCATAATTTTTGTAAATATGCACGTCATCAGTAACTGTTCTTAAATGATTGATGTCAACTATAAAAAATGTTGCCCCCTGCATTGATTCATTTCTTTCCTTTTGTATGTTGTGTTCCCATGGATGATTGGAACTGATTCATGTTTATCCAATACTCCATTATAGTGTATGGCAGTTATCCTTGGGCAGAGGTGTAGAATTCCACTCGACTTCTCGCCATGGCGAGTAAATGATCCGTTGGGTCGAGTGAAGCGGCCAAAACACTCGACCGACCGGGCGATTAAATTTTTAAGCAATGCGCATGTGTTTTCATCGGAAAATGAAATATTTTCACTTTGTTTACAAAATACAATTTGATTTCCTGTATTTCGGTCGATTTCCGGTGTATTCGGAACGTTTCTGATATAAAGGTAACAGCAGCAATTTATTTTTATCGTCACTGGGTTTCCCAAATCAGAACGAGGCTGCAAGTGTACGTATTTTCCCGCTATATGTCAAAATGTAGAAACAAATGAAGATATTGTTTTTTACACAAGTAGACACTTGGAAATTTTATTTAAAATGTAAGGGCGAGTGTATTTTCTGTAAGGGTGAGTGCACTTCCTCATTCATTCGACCTGCAGGGCGAGTAAGTCCAAAGAAATTTCTACACCTCTGTTGGGCAAACAGTGTAAATCCAGATCAGCCAGCACAATCATGCCATGTGATCAGGATCTACACTGTCTGATCAATCAGCAAAAACAGTGCAGATCCTGATCAGGCTAATTTTCACCAGTAACTTTATTTTGGAGAGTTGTTGAAGCCTGTATCAGCCAGTGATGTGACATCCATTTGTCAGTAGGTAATTATTAGGCCTGATCATCAATCTAAAGTTTCTTGAAATCTCTTAACAAAAGCTGTGCAAATCCATGGAAAGAGTGTGCTGTAATTACCTGGGCCTCACCAGGTGTTACATCTACCTGTACAGTATGTGTTCTATCCTGCCTGCTGTATCCTAACTGCAGCTAAGCTCACAGCGCTGCATGCTCTCAGTGTGTACAACCTGCTCTGTGATGGAATACATTTTCGAATGAGGACGGATTTGACCAGAATCTTGTCCAGGAGGATGTTTCGACCTAGCTTCTCAGGTCTGTTCATGTTTTGAATGCATTTTGCCAACTCTCTTTTTAAATCTTGTCAGTCGATTGGTTTGTTTCGGGTTTCGTAGGGTTACGTGTTTGACAGTAACTTCTTGTTGATTATATTTCTGTATGTAGTTTGTTGATGTCATAAATTTATTTAATATGGTCATGCCTCTATTGGACTGTACTGTCACTTTGCCATTATAATGATGCTTCTACTAGACTGTACTGTCACACCATTTTGATCATGCTTGTAACAGGTTATTTTGTCACACCACTATAATCATGCTTGTACTGGACTGTCACACCATTAATATCATGTTTTATATTGGACTATACTGTCACCATATAGTGCTATACCAAACTTTCACTGTCTCACTAGTGCCAGCCAGTCTAATAACACATGTAAGAATGTAATAATTCAACAACAGATGTGCAGACTGGTCTTGGTCTTCTCTGACTGCAAATGTGACATAAATTGTGACTAGCGCTAAGTAAGGTAAACATACATGCAACACTATTCTACCAGACTGAGTACCTCCCTGTCAACTGACACTGTAATTATACATTTAAGAAGTATTTAAAGTTAATTCTAGGTCATGCTTTTGTGCCAGATTTGACAGGGATTATGGTTTTATAGCATGTTGTCACGCTATTTCTGCAACAGTCAAACACATTCATAACTAAAACTTTTTAACCCTTTACTCCATAGATACATCTTTTATGGCATGGGAAAACTGTGTAGATACAGCTTAGCCAGCACATCCATGCCATCTGATCAGGATCTACACTGTTTTGCTTTAAAGATTTTTTATGATATTGCTGATTATGAAACAAACAGTGCAAATCCAGATCAGATAACATGGATGAGCTGTATGATCTGGATCTACATATGTTAGCACAGACAATAAAACCTATTTGGAATTAAGTATTAGAAAGCATTTTATGAGCATAATTACTACTGTCCTGGCATCCCTATTTTGTTTGCAATAGCTAGGAAGCTACTATGTAATATTATAGTAAGATCTGTATCAATATGAAAATATTTACATAGGTTGTACCACACAACAATTGTAGACACTTAAGATGCATGAAATTGGTTGAGCAGTCAAGGGTCTGCATTAGCATCATGGAAACTGTCTTTGTGATCATTTTATAACCATTATTTCTTCTCTGTTTTCTTATAATTAACCCTTTATTCCATAGATACAGCTTTATTGCATGGGCGAACAGTGTAGATCCAGATCAGCTGGTACATCTGTGCCCTCTGATCATATTCTACACTGTTCTCATTTATATTCATAAGGTTATTTCTAACCAAGATCTGATCGGTGCAGATCCTGATTAGACAGCAGCCTGAGCAGGGATATACATGCTGATCTGGATCTAAACTGGTCATACCAGCATAAAAACATTTACATATGGAGTACAGGGTTAAAGACAACCAACAATTTTTTTTATGTTTTCTTATAATTAATAGGCCATTATGTTGTAAATTTGTATAACATTTTTTAAGCAGTGCTATGTATTATAAACTTGATAAAGTAAACTGAAGTTTTGACATAAACTTCTCCCATTGTTTAGGTTTAATTTTGTTACTTTATACCACTAAATAATGACTTAATCAAGGTTTTCAAATTGATGACATTTTGTTAAAACCACTCTTAAGTAAATTAAAATGTACTCAAAGTTTAATATTACCCATTTATACTCTGTGAAAACTTCACAAATTATACCCTGCCAAAATTTGTTTTCAAATATGATAGGAGACAAGAGCAGTTTTAATTATTTTCAATTTTGCTTCCTTTTTAAGGTAACATATTACTAATTATTGCTTTACCCTTTCCTCCATTTACATGTCTTTATGTTGTCTGATCAGGATCTGCACTGTTCACGTTATGAATCGTTAGGTTATTTCTGACCAAAATGCGACTAGTGCAGATCTGATCCGATGGCAAGGATATGCTGGCCGAACAGGATCTACACTTGTCGCACATGCGTAAAAATGCGTATATATGGAGGAAAGGGTTAAAGAGAATGCTTTGTGAATAAGGAGAGTTCATTAACAGCTTGTACCACAAACAGTGATTTGGCTGATACTATAGACAGCCTGTCAATATTTCAGATCTTAATGTCAATCATTATCAAATGTAACATCTTGAAATCTTGAAGCAATGTCTATATCAGTATGTTTAGGTGAGGTTATTTAAGTAACAGATATTTGGAAATAACATCAAATGAGGGTCTCTGGTGAGGTTAGTATAGACCTTGAGTTATTGAAGTCCAAAAAAATATATAGGGCAAGTGTTCAACACTTAAGTCCATAATTATATACAGGTTTTATTGCATGTGTGACCAGTATAGATCCAGATCAACTGCCGAACATCTGTATCGTCTGATCTGGTTTTGCACTGGTTGCATTTTGGTTGAAAAAAAACAACAACAAATTAATCTAAAAGCAAACAGTGTAAATTCTGATAAGATTGCACTTATTTACCGGCTGATCTGGATCTAAACTGTTTGTCCATGTGATTAAAGTGTATCTTTTGAGTAAAAGATTAATAACTGTTCAGCATGCCGGATTGACATGGATCTCCTTAACTGGTGCTGGTTAAATGCTGATTGATTGATTTTGTTTGACTATGCTTAACTTTTGTTTTGGGGAATGGTGTTATGTGCTACTTAATTAGTAGATTGCATTGATCTATTCAGAATCAATAGTGTAATTGTGAACTCATCTAAAAATAGTAGTGTAAATAGTAAGTTACTTGACTTTTTGCGAGGACAAACAGTGTAGATCCAGATCAGGCAGCACATCTTTGCCATCTTATCAGGACCTGCACTGTTTGCTTAGGTTATTTCTGACCAAGATTTGACCAGTACAGATCCAGACCAGACAGTAGGAATGTGCTGGCTGATCTTGATCTACACAGGTTGAACACAGAAAAGTGCATGGAGGAAAGAGTTATCCCATACAAACCCATAATGACAGTCTCCATTTGAAGACACTTTCCATACATGCCTACATTTGGGACATAAAGTATTTACAGATTTATGGAAGTTGATGAACCTTGGCTGTAGTAGCTATAATTCTTTCAGAAAAACCTGTTTCAGTGCCAGAAAAATTTGTCTTCCTTTCATTTTGCTGTATTTGGTCATTTTTCACACATTGGGAACTACTGTAAGTTCATCTATATTGACTTTATATAGATGATACATTTGTATAGGCATTCTTGTTGATGTAAACATTGATAGGGACTTCTCTCTCAAGATAAAAATGTCAACTGAATATTTGCATGTACCAAACAAAATGTAAACATTTCAAATATTTAAGTAGTTAGTAATACTATTTAAGAATGGTTCGTATAATTCCGTCACCATGTATGATTAGCATCTTGAAGCAGACGACATCTAGTGGATTATTGTAAGCTTCTGTTTGTCTGGTTATTATGATTGAGAAGCTGAACCCTTTACTCCATGGAATATGGCTGTTATCCCATGGGTGAACAGTGTAGATCCAGATCAGCCAGGACATCCATGCTGCCGGATCAGGATCTGCAATGTTTGCTTTATGATTCAAGTTATTTTCGACCAAGATGCTACCCGTGCAAATTCATATCAAATGGCACAGATGTGCTGGCTGATCTGGATCTACACTGGGTTTACACATGTTAAAAGGCGTATATATGGAATAAAGCCTTAAAATACAATTTTGAAATTTGGACTAAATTGAGGGTTCCTTGATAGAACATCCTCCACTGAGCACCGTCTGCAGCACAATTTGTCTTAGAAACAGGGAGAATAGGGTTTATTATCACAACAGATCAACAACACTGATTCGAAGTACACACTAAGTTATAGGATCTGTCATTATAAACACTAAACAAAGTTACTAAGCACAATTAAAGGAATTCATTTCATACAACATTCAATCAAACTACAAGCAACTTATACAAGAAAAAACTTTAAAAAGAAAACCTAAAAAAATACTCTCACTGATAATTGAACCAGGGACCTTGAAATTGGCAAATGACTTAGCCACTAAACCACAAAACAATTCAGAAGTGTTGTATTAAAATATTTCTGCTAACAAAATTTGCATAAGAACTAACTAGCCATCACTCTAAAAGGAAACAAAGATTGTGAATGTTAAAATCAGAATACTTTTAACGGATCATATTAATTTTGAAATACCCAATTGTTTGTGTTCTCCAAAAAATTGCTTGGATCTATGTGTAAAGCAATTGAACAACACCCCGCTGGTAGAAAAACAGAACACAGCGCTTAATGGAGATCATACCATTTAAATATGAAAGTGCTGATAAATAGATCATAATTGACAATAAAAAATGAATTTATGTAACTTGTTGATGTGCTGTAAAGTTAAAATCGCTCAGCTTGGTGGCACATTTACTTTAAATTAAAAAATTTTCGTCACCTTTGCGCAAAAACACTACAAGTTCTATTGAAATATGAAGGAGATATACTGTTATACAATTTCTTGTTTTTATTAAAAACAGTTAATATAATAATGTTACTCTTGTATATACAGGTTGTTCATTCTGCATGTCTTATCTCCTCACTATCTACAACATGGTGGTTTACTGGAGGTAATGTGCTCATTACAGTCAACATTGATAAATAATAGTGGCTTGAACTCAAACTTTATTACTTAAATGGTGGGAAGTGCATTAGGTACTGTATATTAAAAGTGTACTTTGTCTATAAAATAGCAACCAAAGAGCACTTATAGAGTAAAAATCCATATGCAACAGAACACCAACAGAAATTCACTGCCAAACTGCAGCCAAATGCTTCACCCAGAGGATTCCTTAGTTCAGATAGAAAACTCCAGCCAGATTCTTCATTTATTGGGTTCCCTTAGTTCCCTTAGTTCAAATAGAGCACTCCAGCAAAATGCTTCACCCTATAGGATCCCTAAGGCTTAAATTTCCTGCTGATTCCATAATGACAATTTCTAGGAGAGACAGAATGAAGAGCCTTTCCACAGGAGAGGCCAGAACTGAGCCATGCACTTTGTGAACAGGTAGAGACAATGAATGATGAGGTAATGGTACAGAGAATGACAGCCCAGGTTGTCTGTCTCTAAAAGTTTATGATCTCATGGCTCAGTTTTGACCTCTCCTTTAGCAAGGTTGCTAACTGGTGTTCTACTGGCAGAGACGGAGAAGGTTACAGCTAGTATTCAATGAACAAGTTTTGTATTGGAAGAGACAGAGAAGGTAGCTAGAATGTAATGTAAGAACAGGGCCTGTGATTATAAAACTGAGAATGAAGACCAGTCTCAGATCTCAAGCATCTGATTCTTGATGCTTTAGATTTTAGACTGGTCTACAATCTTTGTTTTTTATATTCTTTAGGCCAGGTTTTGTTCTGGTAGAGACAGAGACTGAAGAGCCTCACCTGTAGTTATATAGTGAATCTGTTGCTCTGGGTTCTCCTTTGACAGCCAGCAGATACCAGGCAGGCCTCTAACTCCTCTGATGTCTATATATCCTGACTTTTATCACCTGTTATAATAGTTTTTACCTGTCTGAACACTGTGATCTATAACCCCCACAAGATTTTGTGGCTCTTTTTATGTGTTCAAGTAAATTGTTGGCAAGAAAAGGAATCCAGTTTTTATCTAGTTTTCTGTCAAGAATTTTCTGATGATCTAGCTGTTGGTTCCTAATTCAGTTAACCTCAATACACCTGAATTGTTTAATGGTGTTAGCCTTGGTGACTGCCTGTTTAAATGGTACAGGATGGATCTAATAGAAGAAACAGTTATAAACAGTTATAAAATATGAACATATAATTACCAAACTGGAGATTATGACTGTGTATGGCAGATGGCAGAAAAAACTGGCTAATGTTAGTACTTCAAAAATATGTTTTTATCTCATGGGCACATCTGGGCTGTCTGATCTGGATCTATACTGTTTGCTTCATGGTCAAAAATAACCAAATAGTTTTAAAAGCAAACAGCGTAGATGCTGATCATCAGCATGGATATAATAACGGTGTATGCATGGAGTCAGGTGTTAAATGCCCTTAACATAATTTTCATTTTGAACTCTCCAGTGTTTGAGACACCTGACAGTGTTAAATGCACTTTTCCTGTTACACTGCTGGGTGGTCATGATGTCTTGATTGGCCGGTCAACCAGGTAGAGGTTGTCCTGCTCATTTAATTAAGGTGTTTGTATCTGGTAATATGATACTGAGCTGTGGTCAACCACAAATTGTCCTGATTGCCCCCTGTGAAAAATAAGAGTAGACAAATATTGTCTTAACATGACAGTTGTACTGGTTTGATTCTCAAATGGTTTTGCCTGTTGATATACATTTTATTGCATGTGTGAACAGTGTAGATCCAGATCAGCCTGCACATATGTGTCCTCCAATCAGGATCCACACTTTTTGCCCATTGGCCAGAAATAAACTAATAAATAAAAAAAACAAACAGTGTTGATCCTGATCAGATGGAATGAACGTGCCAGCTGATCTGGATCTACTCTGTATTCAGGCATGCGATAAAAGGCGTATATATGGAGTAAAGGGACATTGATCAATTTAGTGAAGCACCCAATATAGAAGCATCTTTTGGTAGGAGTGGTATAATATGAAACATTGAGGAGATTTTAGCTGATCTTAAGCTTGAAGAAGTTTAATTTGGAGTCAATGTACAAGCTTTTCATTGGAAAGTTTTGAGACTGTACTGAACTTCAACCTATCAGGTTGCTCAGATCTGAGACTTATCTCCACAATTACGACAACAGGGTCATTATAAAGCAAAATGTTATAGGTCATGGTCACATTGGAGTTATGCCCCATGTGGTACTTGAAGTTTTTTGCAAAATTAACCTTGGCTTTTTTAAGGTTTTCTTTCCAGACTTTAAATAATATTACTTGTTACACCAGGGTCGTGACGAAACCAAAATCTTTAGGTCAAGGTCACATTTATAAGTTCTGCCTCCTTTTTCTACTTGGATTTACTTTGTCTTTACCTTAGACATCTCTTTAATAATTTTTTTGTCAAACTTTCTAGACAAAACACAGTGAGGGTTACCCAAATATTCAACTGAACACCCATCTTGTTTGTTTTTTTGAAAGGCAGTTAAGATCATAAATTATTTCCTGTATAAATACACCAGCACTGTGTTGTTATTAGAGCCCTGAAGATGGAAGCCTGTACATACATTGGAAATGTGGTCTGAAATAACAGGAAAACTTTTGTACGCATTCTGAAAACCATTTCACTTATTCCCCAAATGCCTGAAAACATCTGCATGTTCTTAGTAAAGATTGCTCTATCTACTCAAAGCCGATTTTGCCTTGAAACAATTATCTCTATAATTACAGTACAAGAAGTCCTTGATAATTAATGTAAATAGTCAGAGCTTAGAACATTCTAGAATATCATATTTGTCATATTGATAGAATATTGGCTTTTAAGCTGCTTTATTTATGGAAGTTACAGTACTTTCTTGCATGTGATTACAGCATTTATTTTAGTAAATGCCAGCAGCTTAGATCCAAAGAGCTTTTATGCTCAGTGACAAATTCTTGGCTGAAGGTTACAAAAATTAGATTAGAAACCAGTCTCAAATGTCAAGCATCTGATTGTCTGAAATGATGACTGGTCAGCAAATCAGATGCTTGAAATTTAAGACTGGTTTTCATTCTCAGCTTTATAACCTTGGGACCTGAAGTTTTTCATTTTTTCTGAATCGTCACTGTGCAGATGAGGGTGTGTAGATCTACAGCAAAGGCAAGGGGGTTAGCTGAACCCAATGCTTGTTGTGAACTCTTGATGGCACTGTGATCAGTGCAATCCTGTTTCAACAATGCAATCATGACTGCAGTTGATATCTTTCCTTACCCATTTAGTATGTAAATAATTGCATTTTAGATGGTGTTGATTTGGCCTTCAAACTATAGTTGAATTGCTGTGTACAGCTTCAACTAGATGTATTTGATATATTCTCATGTTTTGTCTTTTCTACTTTCAGGTAAGTTCTTACTGAACATACAATCAGCATGATGATGAAGCTTGGGAAGAAGAATGTTGTCAATCAGAAGTTCTTGTTTTTGTACTTCAGTCGTAAATACAGGGAATGGCTTAGAGGTAGACTTGGGAGAAATAATCTCCCAAAGTTGCTAAACTTCTCCCACTGCTAAGCCAAGAAAGAAAGTTTTTCTTATTATAATGTTTCTTATAGAAAGCTGAAAATTTTCAAAATGTCTTCCTAAATTTGGAAAATCTTCTCCCTGGTCATGCAGATCCCAGATATAGAAACATTTGTTCATGTGTGTGTTTGTACTATGAACATGTTTGTGTGTTGGGATGCTTTTCTATGCTGTAACTTCATTAATTGTGTGGAAGTATTTCCAAAATAACTTGGCACATTTAATGGCCTAAATAAATCAAATGTATTGTGCAAGACATAGCCTCCTAGTTCCAAGGTCAATGTCACTATTACTAAAACAAAGAATTTTTATTTCTGCATCTTTTCCAGAGTAAAACTGGAAGGGAACTCCATCAGCAAAATGCAAATGTTAACCTGTCATTTAAAGTTCAAGACCCATACTCCTTGGTTCAGGGTCAAGGCCACTGTCTGTAACTAAAACATGTTGTTTCTGGAGTATATTGTTTAAATTAATAAAGATATCTTCAAGTAGTTTTATATAAATTTTCACCATGATTTACCGATGTGTGCATGCAAGAACCAGCTTCTTGGGTTCAAGGTCAAGGACACTGTAAGTAAAAACTGAATTATTATTTCCAGAGCTTTTTCAGAGCATAACTTTGCAATGGCTGAATATATCTCCACCAAATCAAACTTGATGCAAATGTTTACTTTAGTAAGAGGGATATAGAACCAACCTCTAAGGTCAATATCATGATTACTTAAAACAGAGTTTCCAGTGTATATATTACCAATAAATTTTCAAATATCTTGGTGTAAATGGTCATTATGAAGAGGATACCCAGCCTCCTGCATAAATGTCAAGGTCACCGTTACTAGAAAAAGCTTTTGTTTTGAAGCTTGATGGGAGGATAACTTTGCAACTGTTGAAGGCAATAAGCCAAACTTGACAAAATCTTCAGGCTATTCAATTTCCGATTAGTTGGGTTATTTCTGACCAAGAAGTGACCAGTGTAGATCCAGATCAGATGGCACAGATGTGCTGACTCATCTGGCTCAACACTTTTTGCACATGCGATAAAACTTGTATACATGGAAGAAAGTTTTATATGAAAACTGCTTACCGGAATTTAGGTTTTATGTTGGTGTCAACTGTTCAGCAGGTCTATCCACATTCAAATCTCAAAGTGAAATTATTATCATCATCAGCATTCATTTTGTAATCCATTTATTCCATGGGATACCGATGTTGTCCATAAGCCAACAGTGTAGATTCAGATCAGCTGGCACTTATGTACTGTCTTCATCAGGATCTACACTGTTAGCATTGGGTTATTTCTGACCAAGAAGCAACCATTGTAGATCCTGATCAGACCGGGTGGATATGTATGCTGATCATGTAGTTCATACCAATATGACATATTACTGACAATATTTTGGTTTGCTTTTTAACCTTTCATGTCTTTTACAAGCATTAAACCTTTCTTCCATAAATACGCATTTTTATGCATGTGCAATCAGTGTAGATCGAGATCAGCCGTCTGATCAGGATCTGCACTGGTTGCATTTTTGTCAGAAATAACCTAATGAATAAAAAAGCGAACAGTTTAAATCCTGATCAGACGGCACAGATGTGCCGGCTGATCTGGATCTAAACTGTCCACCCATGCAATAAAGGTGTGTCTATGGAGGAAAGGGTTAATTACATTCTGATATATAGACATAGGGTCAATTCAAAATGTCCATTAACACATGATTGTTTCTGCTTGCATTGTTAGTTGTCTGGTTATTGTAGGAATGTGGGAACAGATGGTGGCATGGTGTTGCTGGACCCTTGGGGCACATGCTAGATTGTCCCTAATTGGGTTACTTGATACCAACATTTGCCCATAATGTTCAACAAGACACCAGTTTGAACATTTTTGCTTGGTTTTGAGAATAATGAGGACATAAATTGCTCATTCCTGATTGCTTATTTGATCAATTTAGGGGTCACTTGAGTCCACTGATTGTAAACAAGTACAGCATTGTTTCATTCTGTTCCAAGAACTGCCATGATTCATTAACAGCAATATTGTATTTTGCAGTAAAATCATGTAAACATTTTACTCCATAGGATAGGGCAATCCATCGAAGAACAGTGTAGATCCACATAAGCCAGCACATCTGTGTTGTATGATCATGATCTACATTGTTAGGTTTTTTATTTTAATTCATTACATTTTTTATGACCAAGAAGTGAACAGTGTAGATCCTGATCAGATGGTATTGATGTGCTGGCTGATCTGCATGTACACTTGTGATAAAACATGTTATATGGAGTAAAAGGTTAATTTGATTTCAAGATCCCCCAGTTTTATAAAGGTTCATCTAGTGTTGTTTTGAAAATAACAAAAATTTTAATACAAGTGTTACCATAATTTGTTAGATAGGGAAATAATGATACTGATGTGGTTGTCTTTGATATCAGTACTTACTCACTAACTTAGATTTTATAGTACACTTGGTATTAAAGTTGTATTAAAATGTCATTTTGTAGTTTTATTACATATTTATTACTGAAACAAACTTAAATATTCTTTTCAGTTTATTTTCAATTGAAAGCATTAAAACTAGATATATACACACCTTTTTCCAAAACAGATGTTCATTGAACTCCTTCATTTTTTTATCTGAAACATACTTTTGTTAACCCTTTCCTCCATATATACACATTTTAACGCATTTTAATTAATCAGGATCTACACTGGTGGCATTTTGGTCAGAAGTAACCTAACGAATCAAAAAGCGAACAGTGTAGATCCTGATCAGATGGCACGGATGTGCCGGCTGATCTGGATCTACACTGTTTGCCCATGCAATAAAGGTGTGTATATGGAGGAAAGGGTTAATACCAACTGAATGCATTGATTTTGATGTGAATTTCTCTGAAACATTACTTTTATCTTCAATTGAAGTATCAAGTACTAGTCAATATTTTGTGAAGAGACATGTAATTTCTGAGAGTCTTAAAAGCTAATTATATGGTATGACACTTCATATAGTGTGTGCATCTTCTGTTTGCATTCTCTGCAAGAATGGTATAGGCATTATATTTCCAGGGGGGGATCAATAATTGATTAGACTGGTTCTAATGGTTTCCACGGTGTCTGTGCTTGACTTTAATGGGACAGCATGCTACTTCCTCCTGTAATTACTAGGATTTGGTGCTCTTATAGACTGACTTACACTAGTATTGACCCATTCTCGCTAATATTGGTATAGGTTAAAGTCATGGAGAGGACACAGTCTGAAGTGCTGTCTTGGTGTTGTGTGATTAATTTCTAACTTCTGTATCTAACATGCTAAGACATGTATAGTTCTGCAGGTGCTTTTGTGGCTGAACCAGGAAATATAACATAATCGTGTTCTGAATATTTCTGATATCAAATCAACATAGGATTAATTGATTGTTCATTTGTCATTAGTCGACAATGATGTCATAAAATCATAACTATTGACCACTTAAGAGAGGAGATAAAAGAGTGTCTTCCATATTTAGATCATCAATACGCGCTGTTTGAATTGTGTCCAGTTACAAGTGTGAATGTTATCCTATAAAGAGGCTCGTTAACAATGTTACGGATCAAAATATTAATTAAAATCAATCTGTTTCCTTGAACTGTCTTTGTTTTTGTCATTTATTTGCATTTTCTAAATAACTGTTCCATACTAATGGAGGTTTGTCTGTCGGTTACGGAGCTATAATGAACAGTGACCAGAAAGGACATGAATTAAATATGAAATCCTAAACCTGATGTGTCAGATCTGCAGCTTTAAATCAATGAGAGGAAAAACAGAATAAGGAAAGTTCTTGAGAATAAAGGTTTTATGTTAGGATAAGGAAGTTATAAGAAAACAGCTGCAAGCACTGTGTTTGATGACCAATAATAGTCTGAATCTGAAGAATGGAAAATGTCAGAGAAATTTAAGCATAGCAAGTTTTATAATAGCATTGGCAGTCTTTATGTAGAGATGAAACTTGTGTGTGGGTTGATGTTTAATATTGATGCAGAATCGATTTGATATAGTGGCAGATCAATAGAGAAATAGCAAATTCTTGTTTCATGCTCAATGTAACCTTTCTCTCAAAATACTCCTTCCGGCTAATTTGAATATGGAAATAATGATTTAAGGAATATTAGGAAATGGAGAGAGCAAGCAGCCGGAAAAAATTAAGAAGGTATGGATTTTACTTTATTTGTTATTTGGTGTATTTTGTAATACATGACTGTGACTTTCTGATGTATTTTAAACACCAGTAATGGGTTCAAACAATTTACTAACAACTTAAAACACCAGGATTACCTGACCTTGAACATTTTATTGTGTATTGTAGCTTAGTTTGGATTTTCCTTGTTCCTGTTTCCAAGTAACTCACATGTACAAGAAATTATCACTTTTGAAAACTGGTAAACTTGAGAAAGTCGGCAAAATTTGTAATTTGTCTATTGTCCAACATTTATAACAAAACAGGACCATGCAGACTTGTCTGTGATAGTAAGAGAATTCTTTAACGCTTTCCTCCATATGAATGCCATAGTGGCTTGGGCCAACAATGTAGATCTAGATCAGCTGGCACATCTGTTTGTCCACACATAATATGTCTGTCTATGGAGTAAAGGGATAAGGTACATTGTTTACCTTTGGAAGTCATTTACCATTATGTCCAAAATGAATTGTCATCTTATTTGTATTTGTATATGTCCTTTTGGAATCACAAAACGATGCTTGAGGCATTGGCACAATTGTGCTTGTTTCTTCTTTCATAACAAGTGCTCAGACAGTGTCTGCTTCATTTTTCTGTTATACTGCCCTCAGTCACTCCCTGTTACATCAGTGTATTGTCAATTGATCTGCCCTTACCCTCATAAGGTAATTTGGAGCCCTCACTGAATGAAATGGGAGACCACATTATGCAGGCAGTCAGTCTTCCTGGCTACAAGAACCCCTCAACAGTGCTCTAATTAATCATTAAATCCCACAAGCTTACTCTAAATAATTATAAAATGATAGATTTGATTGATACAATACAATGTCTTAATTCAATCGGGTTGACCTTGCAAATGATCCGGTTAGTTTAGAGTAAATGGTTTGGAAGTTATTTTGCATGTCAGTTTGTCAATGGATGATAGATAGCTGAGTACCCAAGCCCAGTGCTGTGACAAACTCCGTGACAAACACTTCACTACTCCTTTATCATTCTGCAGTTGTTTTGGACACATTTACAATGTTTTGATTTGAACAATTGAATGGATTTGTCAGGTTTGGAAGTGGGAGCAAAGATCACTTATAACCAATTCACACTCCCTGTTAAAACCCCTTCTTTCAAAATGCTTAAAGAATACATCATAGTTTTGTTGCACTTACTGTTCTGTTCTGTTCATTTGAAAAAATAGATAAATAAAGTAAGTGTATTTGTTGTTATTTTAAAAATTCCAGATTATTTATATTCAATGAAGGGAAAAATTGATAATATGCATGTTCAAGCCAAGCATTAGCAAATTTGTTAAGCAGAAAATTTACTTTATAAAGCATCAACATTGATGTGGTTAAAACATTCAGTCATTTCAGTAAAGATTTTATGTTTTTCAACCCATTCTTTGCTCTTAACTCCAGGGATAGGAAAATTAAAGAGAGTTTTAAGGTTAATGCCATTTCAAGTACTTCCCTTCGGCCATTATTTTGTGGTCAGTAAAAGTGGGTGTGGGAGATTACCTATTTGATTCTTTCTCTCGTATTACATTTTTATCACCAATTGATAGAATCTGAATTGACAATTGAGTTGTATGACAATTTAATTAATTTAAAGAAAACTTTTGATGTACCATAGATGCGTGAATATTTTTGAAAAGCATCAATTGATTGTAGTCATAAAGACGACAGTTGATATTCTGTTTTGATTTGGGCCCTCGTTTAAGTTACCGGATTTGTCATCAGTTCAATTGTTTCGGGATCCATCCTTAGGGGCAATGGGTACTGTGATAAAGTTGTCTTGTTGACATAGACTTGGCGGAAACTCCTGGTCTGTTAAATACTACATTGTTGTACAGCCGTATTGCAAAATATAGCTAGACAGTTTTGCATTGTTTCTTTTAATACTATTTAATGGCAGTTTCTGCTAATATGCATTTATTACCAAGACACTTCACATGTTTAAAATAAATGAAATTCTCTGCTTTAATTAAGTGAAATAAAATTTAATGATCTTTAAATAAGATAAAGGCAAAAACGAGACGGTGATTTAAGTCTTTTGTTTGGGATTAGTCGATAAAAGTGTGATTTTCTTATCAGCAGAACTTCATCAAATAATATTTAAGCTGATTAAAAGGCATTGGACACTTTTAGCTGGACATACATAGAATCTACCAAATTAATCTAGGTAAATGAATGTTGAGACCAAGTTTTTAAGGATTTTACTTAAGGTTAACTTGAAGGGATTCTTTATTTGCATGAGAGGTAAGCAAATTCATTAGCCATTTACTCCATATATAAAGGTTTTATTGCATATATTATCAGTGTAGATCCTGATCAGCCAGCACATCTGTGGCATCTGATCAGAATCTAAACTGTTTGCCATCTGATCTGGATCTACTTTGATCATATAATGCAATAAAGCCCTTATAATTATGTGAAGTAAAGGATTAATATTTTTTCAATTTTACTATTGAAATGATTATATCAATATTTATGCTTTGATCATGTTAAGATCTAGCTAGTCACATAATAATCAAAATGTAAAAAAACACATCTGTAATATCAAGACACTTGAATGTCCTTTGATTAAAATGTTCTTCAAAGCTTAGTTGTATAGAAATTGTTAAAAGCAATAATGAAGATAAACAAAAGGCAGCAGACAAATATGGTAATGAGACTGTTGAAGGAGACAAAGAAATCAATAAGAGTGTCTGCGAAGCATTCATTATCAGGTGCTAGACATAGGAAAACTTCTAATTACTGCTGTCATATACACTAGGAATCCTTGGAGACTATCATTGTACTCCATATGTACGGGTTTTAATGCATGTGCAACCAGTGTAGATTAGCTGGCACATTTATGTAGTCAGATCTGGATCTGCAACAGTTGCTCCTTAGTCAGAAATAACCTAATGAAACTAAAAGCAAACAATGTAGATCAGGATTAGATGGCATGGATGTGCCGGCTTATCTACTCAGTTCCCATATAAAGCAACAAAAGTTATCTCAATAGAGTCGAACCCCATTATTTTATAATGTGAGATGTGTTGATAATTAGCAAGTTGTGAGGTAAATTTTAATTAAGCCTTAGGGTATCAATGTTTTGCCTTATTTTCAATGCTTTGAACATGTTGCAATGAATATTGTAGACTAACCTGACAGATAAACCTTAATGATATTTTATTGGCTGAAAGTGCAAAATGTAGCTTAGGGTACCAAATGTTTTGAATATGTATGTTTGTGTCTATAAACAGTGTTCCTTTCAATGTTGAAAGCAAGTATGAATTCTTTTGAATTTGACAAGCTACAAATACTTTTGGTCTGTTTTAACTGTTCCGTTGCTTAATTTATAGACATCCATTTTAAAGCACAGACATCAGTTTTGCTTTTGAAAAGAATTCATGTTTTCTGTTCTTATTCTATATAAAGTACAGTAATAGATATTAAAGGGATGATTAAAGATGTTAAATTCACACAGGAGATATTTGTCCACCTTTGAAGAAATGATTGGCTTCTGGCTTCACTCATGTTAATAACAAAAATATGTGCAGCTCCCGGCACTAATTATGGGAGCCAGTCTCAGCAGAGGGATTTTTTCATCATTTTCTCTCTTTACTTATTTTATATCAACTAATTCTTTGGTTCCTTTATATATACCATTCTGCAACAAAGAGTTTATCTCATTCTATTTTGAGCTGATGATATTTTTTTGACATTCAGATAAGTTGTTGTGTTTCTCGCTGGATTAAAGGGAACCCTCTTTTTCCAAAGAAAGAAAATATTTATTTACAATTCTTTGCTGTATAAACATAATCGGTATGCTACAGACATTGTCTTGCTCTTTGTGGATTCTTGCCAGACGTGCAGACTGGAAAAATATCCCCCATTGAAACTTTATTGACATAATTAAAGTACTTTATCAGCAAACATTTTAAATTTACCTATCAAATGTATTATGTCTCAAAATAGTTTAGTTGTAGGCCATGTTTCATAGAGCATAGAGTCACAATTTCAACAGTAAATTATAACTGGTCTGGTTTTAACTTTGTCAGTGTCTTTTGTGGTGTTGTGTGTTTGGTATTGATTCATCTCAACATCTGCTTCTGATAGAGTTTGATTTTTGGATTATGTTCATGCAATATTTCATCACATGTCAACCAAAGCCATAGCATTGATGAAAAGGAAACTGTTGTGGTTTTATAAGATTGGAATATAATAGATAAATTCATATATGGACAAATAAGGTAATGTTTTTGGTTTGTTTATTTCTTGACATAACAGCATTAGAAAATACAGTATTATAAGAAAAAATATATTTTTTAGTTTTAAATTATCCTGCAGCAAAATTTGGATGCTGAGAATGTTTTTCAACCATTATGACTATAATTGATTCTTTCTTTCTTGACCCTTTATAGATACAACTTTGTGGCATGTGCACATTCATGTTGTCTGATCAGGATCTTCACTGATTTCTTTTAGATTCATTTGGTTATTTCTTACTGAGAAGTAAACAGTGCAGATCCTGATCAGACAGCACATATGAGCCAGCTGATCTGGATCTGTGCCGGTAACATACACGATCAAACCCGTTTATACAGAGTTAAGGGTTAAATTATCCTGCAGCAACATTTGCATGCAGAGAATGTTGTCACCTGTTTTGACTCCCTAGTCTTTCTTACTTCATTGTCAAGCTTTGATCAAGTTTTATCACTGCACCTGTACCACTGGTACACCCTGATCTTGGTGACAGTATCTGTGTCTATCTTACCAAGTCCAGTTTAATCATTAATGACATCAACATATGACCACAAAGGACTGGTGTTGTGTAACAGGTCTGATGTCACATTAATTGCCTGGATGATAAACAGTCAATAAGTCAATCTTGTGTGTATCTTGAACTCCTCTTGGCTGTTGGGAAATCAGACTAGTTGCTGTATTATTCATGATCTGTTGTTGTTGTTGTTGTTGTTGTTGAACTTGCAGAATGGGGTGTCTGAATACTAGTCTGAATCTAGAGGACTTCAAAGGCAGTTTCACATTTGTTAGATGCCCATTTTGATGCGTAATTTTGCTTTTTAAGTTACTAGAAATGATGCAGGATAAAAGTTGACTTTAGTCAGTTGGTATGGTCACACTGGCTATATAATTGCATTATCTTTGTGGTTAACTGTATTAATTTGGTGCCCTGGAGTGAAGGTTTTAGATACTTGTGGCTAAACTGTGTGTGGTATTGGTGGGGCTGATCTGGATTACACAAGTCAGAAACAACTATACCTTCTGTTCACATAGAGTAAAGAATTTTGTTGAATGGAAATGGAAGGGATTGAAATAATAGATGGTGTAAAATTATAGAGGTTATGGTAATTAAATGCTGTAATGTTATCATTTAAGATTTGAAATCCCCAATAGACCAATGTAACATTGCCTTCAGATAATTGTATCAAATTAGCTATGGACATTAAGAAAATGGCTCAAATATTCAATGATACCCTACAGGCTTGTAATAAAGTAATTTAAATAAAATTCCATTCATTTCATGTTTTATAGATTTGGACACAATTAAGTTAGGACAAATAAGGACAAAATCATTTTCTTCTGGTGTATTGTTGTTACATTAGTTTCATTTAGTTTGCAAATAGGAGTTTTCTTAAAAACTGTGTTCTTAAGAAACAAAATGGTGGCTTACTGTAGTGTATGTATATTTATTTAAATATAACATTTCTGCTGTTATAAGTGTTGTTGCTGAAAGGTCAGCTACTTGCTGGCTTTAACACTGTCTAATGGTTCCACAGATATAATGCATTATAATGATGTCAAGGGGACTTTTCTGATTTTATAATAGCTGGAAACTCCTAGCACTGAAAGAAAGTTCAATCAAATAAAATTAATTGACTTGTAAACAAAGTTGTAAACTTCAATGTTGTTTTAGCCATTAACAAATCTCCAATAATAGCACAACTAGCTCATTTGACAGATGATCTGGTGTGATAAAATTACTTTTTCTAAGTTATAATCCATTCTCTATTCTGGAAATCAATTTTGAGCTTTTCCTTATTTTTGATTTTCATCAACACTTCACTTAAATAGGTCATCTTTTTAAATGAGTTTTTTTCCATTCTTTCATTTAATTAAAAATATGAATTGTTTAGCAGGACAATAATTTGCACCTTCTCCTTGCTTGCATCTTTTATTTCATGTATGGCCAGCGATCTACACTGTTCGCCTTTGGTCAGAAATAACCTAACAAATCTAAAAGTGAACAGTGTAGATCCTGATCAGATTGCATTGATGTGCAAGGTGATCTGAATCAATACTGTTTGCCCATATCTCATGGAGTAAATGATTAAACTCTGTTATGAATGCATGTTTAGCATGATAGCTACAATTATGATTTATATTCAATGATATTGATCATTTTAATGACATTTACAGAAAATTCATATGTAACTTGGGGCATTTTACTTATAACTAGACCACATCTGCTGTAGTTTATAGCGACAGTATGGTTGGACTCCTGTAGCTTAGAGCTATATTTGGCTATATATGGTAATCATGGTAAATATAGCTAAACACACATTCATTTGAGACTCATAACCTGTCTATTTTTAAGGG
Source organism: Corbicula japonica (assembly GCA_038501625.1). Taxonomy (NCBI): domain Eukaryota; kingdom Metazoa; phylum Mollusca; class Bivalvia; order Venerida; family Cyrenidae; genus Corbicula; species Corbicula japonica. The sequence goes on along the minus strand of JAZAYU010000039.1, from coordinate 2,546,635 downwards.
ATAAATATTTTTTAAATTAAAAAACAAATTGTGATTATTTATGTGCATAAAAATTGTGACTTGTGGAAATCATTTTGATGGAATAAACAGAGTGGATGTAATGCAAGAGTATGAGACAATGGCAAAGGTATATTATACTGCAATCATTAGATTTTAATTACAATATGTTAGAAACATAAAAACACTGTGGTATCCTTTATTTTCACAGGAACACATTTTCGGGCAGATGTTGCAAATTCTATTTTTCATGTGGACATAAATTCATGCAGTTGAATTATTATCTTAAGAAAAGCTATTACATAGTTGAATTTTGCTCAGATTTGATTTCATGCACTTTTCCCAGTATGAAATATGTGAAAATTAAACTCTCGCACAAAGTTAAATGTTACAAAAGTATGCTTAATAACTGCATCTTAAAATGGTTGGATCTTCCATGATATTTTTCCTACTATGTTCAGTCTAATATTCAGTAATATAACAATTGGATCCAGTCCATGGTGTTTTCTGTTTTTGACATCTTTAGTTTACACCCCACCCCCCTGGATTTAAAGCAATTCTAGTATAATAGGATTTTCAGGAATTTTGTAGACTATGCTAATCTAACATTTCAATAAAAATGTCAGGGATAACTTTCAGATTACAGGAATTGCTGAAATGGTTTTTTATGGTTTCATGCTGGCATTCTGTTGCCAGTTATTGCTCTTAAAGTGTGCTGTCATGAGCTTATTATACAGTTACATAAGATGCCTTAACCTTTTACTTCATATATACACATTTGAATGCATTTGTAACCAGTTTAGATCCAGCTCCACCAGCACATCCATGTGTTAATTCATGTGTGACCAATGCAGATCCAGATCAGCCTGCACATCTGTGCCAGCTGATCTATATCTACACTGTTCACCAGGGTAATAAAAGGCTTATAAATTATATGGAGCAAAGGGTTAAAATATCTGACTATTGCATCATTGACTGGATTTCACTAATTATGTTATTACAAGTTCTCCAAACTAAGCCTAATTGGATTTAGTGACCAAAGGTTGTTTTTATATCCTGGAAAGTGTTTCCTCTGTGTTCAGTTCTGCTAATGTTGCCTCGTCAGTTTTAGTAAGTACTGTTGCTGCTGCTCCTCCTTCTTGTCATCATCAGAAAGAGTTCCTTTTATCATTAGTTGTTACTCGGATTGTCACCTGAATTTGTCATTGGAACAAACAAGTCCTGTAGAATTTAAGAATGTTTAAACTAGGGTATTTTTCCATATATTAAGTTTTCACTTATCTAGAAAATAGTTTACAGATTCTAAATCAGGCATGTCCAATTCATGATTCTGAATAACTATTTGTTTGATTATTCTAAATATAGAATTTTAGTCATACAATTATTTATATCATTTTAACCACCCAACAACTGGGGATATATAGAAGTTATGATACAATTTGTAATCATTTATTTAGTAATGTATGTAAACAATATTCAAAAAACGTCATTACCATCTGTTTCTATGAGGGTTTTTAATGCACTCGGCAGCCCATTAACATAAATGAAAAACATATTTGCCACTTGTGTTTCGTTTCATTGTTTGTGGTTGTTTAATTTCTAATTATCATTTCTAAAGGACAATCTCTGCTGGCAGCGTATTTTCAGTGTTGGCAATAATTTGATTAAGTTTTTGCTTTCTTGTTAAATAAGAATTAATTGATTTGCTGTTTAAATAGGACTGGAGTAGTCTGATCAATGGTAAGCATTTCAACTATTGTCACTGGGAATAATTCTTAATGTTCTTCACTGTTGCTATGATTTCATGTGACAACTTTAGCAGTCATGATTTTTCTGGGAGAGAAATTTTACATTCATCAAAAAATGTGCAAAAAATTAGAAAGTCAGTGTGGTCTAGCATTTGTAAATGGTGTTTGTTATCATAGATGAAATGGTGTCATCATTCTTAAAGTTTTTATCACAGTCATAATTATGGTAATTATAATGGTAACAGTGCCATCATCATCATCATCATCATCAAAACCATCATCATCATCATCATCATCATCATCAAGTTTCAAAGATACCAATATCTTCATTCCACAAGTTAAATTTCAGTATGGCTTATCTTCTAGCAGTCTGTCATTAAGTTGTGTATTGCACATAGATGTCACATCAGGATGACACCCTATTGTCTGTTGTCAATCTTCACTAATTGGCAAAATGTCAATCAATTATCTAATAGTTTATTGACATACCGGCTGCAATATATGTCAACAGAGGTATGCTGCATATTGTTGTGGGGGCTCTTGGCAAGCACTGAGGTCTTGTTATTGTGGTTTATGGGTTTGTTTCAACTGGTTTATAATCTGTATAGGTATAGATCTATTTTTTCCATCTGCATGTTTTGTATTCATGATAAAGTGCAAGAATTATCAATACATCATTTTTCACAATGTACCAGGTATATTTTCTATAGGTGACAGGTATATGTGTAATATAATGCAAATTATTCAAATTTTGAAAAGGAAAATTTGAAACTGCCTTGAATGGTTGTGTTATTAATCATTTATATAAATATATTTAAATTAGGACAGATAAGATTGCATGAGGATGTAAGAAAACTATAAAGTTCACGTAAATACTTGACTCTCCTACAAGGACATCACATATATCTTTATATTTATGTTTGATGTATATGTAAGGCTCAAATGTAAATAAGTGAAATGTTAACACGTTACTGACTATAATTATATTGGTGTGTTCAGTGGATTAGTACTACGCATGGATTTTAATATTTGAAGGTCAAAATGATGAGAAGCCAAAGGTATACAATTCAGTCTTTAAATTGAATTTTTGTTTGTATTTTGTTCAGATGAACCATTAAAATGTCTCCAGACATTGCAAGAACGTTTCTTTTTATATTACCAGTCTGCCTTAATTTTATAGCACCATTATAGGTTCATTTAATGGATGGTTTTGTTGCTGACTTAAATGTTTACATTTGAGAACATTAACTGCACTTTTAAGGTTCGAAGTCAATAACTTTTAAATGGATGTTTACCCGTGGGCACTATTGCCCAATAAGTCATAGTCAGATTAAACTTTTTCAATCAAGAGTTTGTACTTTTTATTATGCTAATCAAGATGATTAATTTTGAGTCATATTTACAAATATAAAAAGCAGTGTCAACATAGATGTGCCTGAAAATGATCTAAACCGTATATACAGGTTATTTTGCATGTGTGACCATTGTAGATCAAGATCAGCTGACACATCTGTGAGATTTAATCAGGATCAACACTGGTCACAGCTTGTTCAAAAGTAACTAAATGATTAGAAAAGCAAACAGTATAGGATCTTGATTATATGTCACAGATGCGATGGTTGATCTGGATCTACACTGTTTGCCATGGCTAAAAGTCATATCCCATGGAGTAAAGGGTTAAGTAAATGTCAAGACTCTAGCCACAGTTAGATCACCTGTATAGATCCAGGGATCAGTAACCTGCAAATCTGTGTATTCTTTACCAACTAGTTAATTTAATATATCAGTACTGTGAAAGGCATTAATTGAATAACTTAACTTGTTAAATTGTTCATTGACTGGTCATTGCTGGTTGCTGATTCAATTAATGGGTGAATACTTCATTCCTAGTGGTTTAGCATAATATCAAATTGTTAATTTATTTTTATACATACATACTTGTATCCCAACATTAATTGCATGGGATTATGTTAAAACACCCTTTCACACATTCAGATATCTTTCAGTAATAATGCTTGCTATTTAATTTGTTTGATGGGAGACACTTAAATAAGCGGTAGTGAAAATTGTGTAAGTAGGTACATTTGTGACATTTACAAAGATAGAATATCTATCCATAGATCAGGCGAGATCATGTGTTAAAGGAAGTGAACTTTATGTTGACGTCAACACCTAGGAAAGTTATTAAGTGGATTATATACAAATCATACTTCACTGTGGAATTTATTAATTAAAATGATACTTCCTTGTGATTTACATAATTAATTAAATTGTATTATCATTTTTAAGAACAAATAACTAAGGAAGATGCATTTTTAATTAGAAGTTATTTTTCAGGCTGTGCTGATAAGCAAATCAACAATTCTTTGGAATGACATAGATTTAAATAATTAATTGAAAGTTGTAATATCAGTGTCAGAATCTTGGATTCATTGTCAGGAACAAGTAAATCAAGTAGATGTATTTGTTATTTTTTGAGGAGTTATTTCCCTTATGAGGCTGTGCTGATAAGCGCACCAATGATTCATTGGAGTGACATATAGTGATATCTACATCACAGGAAGAGATTGATAACCAGATGGATAACAATCAAAAGTGTTACCAACCATTAGGGGGAGGTGTAGCATGGCTGTCAACAGATAGAAAATAAAATCTGAATAAAATAATCAGTGGAAGGCATCATTAGATAAGGGATCATTACCTGCAGGGAGGTGTAAGCTTCATGTTATCTAGGAGTCACTGGTGGCAATAGATCACACATCTTGTTCATGACATTGGCTGATACTCTGAAATATAGCATGCTGTGGTTAGTCTTCAAGGATTTAATTTCCACTGAAGACTGACTTAACACCTGCAGAGATTGTCTTATGGAGACTTTGAGATGATTAACTTTTACTGCCCAAACAAGGAGACCTTTCATAGCCCCATTGAAAATAAAACTTGAATTGGATGTATGTACATTGTTTGGTGATAAAATCTGTAACTTGAGATTCAAATTTGGAGTCATTTCAAGATTGCGTGACTGTAAATGGAATGTGAATGGCAATAAATGATTATGTAAATTACATCATTTCATTGAATATTTAGTATGATACACTTATTCAATCAAATCCACTTGATAATTGGTATGATTGACTGACAACTGATAACAGAAAGAACATAACCTTAGACATTGACTCTTATTTTGTCATGGAAATATCGGGTGTGGTCTTGAGGACAAAAAATAACAGCAAAGTGAAAGAAACAGTCTCAGATTCCTACCTCTATTGTGGGTGAGAGATTCTTCCTTGTTCTCGTGTGTTAGTCAAGTAGTCATCATATTATGTTCAGATGCCTCTTTACCCAGTCTTCCCAAATTCCATTGAGGGGTCCGTCCTCCCTAGCCCCTTTCCCCCTTACACATCCTCCCTGACCTGCCAAATATGCCTCTGTGCCCTGTCAAGCAAAGTTTCAGATGTGTGTCATGTATTCAGAAATCGTTTTAAATTGAATTTGTTATTGTTCATTAGAAACATATTATGAAAAATGTTGCACTATCTTAAGTAAGACAGAATCACACCATTCAAGTAATAATCAATACAAACATTACCCACAAAACCAGGAACTCAACAATTTTCCAGGTTAATGGTTGACATTCCTGACCACCTGAAGGGCCATGGCTTTAGATCTTAATCCAGATTAAACTTTGATCAGCCTCCAACTTATTGCAGATTAATGAGCGGAGCAGATTTTCTAATTTGATTTGCAACAGAATGTCATTGTTTTGAGGGATTTTGTGAGGTTTTAAGATTTTTCTCTCTGATTGTGGAGAGCATATGTTTAGGTAATCTTAGGAAACACTTGGAAATACTTGAGGCATATTTAAGATCCTTGCAAGAAGCATCACTTCATATGTTTTAAACATTAAATAGCTACTGAAAGCCATACATTAACAGTCATTTATTTCTTGGGTGATGTCCAGTCCATTGTGTTCTTATGCTTTTTGTAGAAAATCTTTCTTTGGCTTAATTTGGATCTGTTAAATGACTGGAATAAATAAGACAAAGGTAAAATTAATTAATGTTTTTTGTTTGTAACTGCATTAATTATACTGTTCATAGCAATTTAATAATTTGCTTTGGTAAGAAAATGTCATATTATAAAAAAGTGAAAAAAGGACGAAAATATTAAATATGTCATATTTGCTGCAATTATTTAGTAAATACTTGACCTTATGTATATCTTGCATTGTTGCATGTAGCTCTATGTACAGTGTACAATGTATTTTATCATGTTCACATTTTAATCAACAATCTTGTTATTAAAATGATGATTAACTGCACACTTCCCTGCCCTGAGCAGTAATGATTATGATTGCTTGGTGATTGTTATCATATTGATCAAGGAAGTGTGCTGAAGCCTGCTTTGATTAAAATCTCTTATCATCACAGTTATTTATGTAACAACAAAAAAAGGAAATCAGGTTCAGTTGATTTTACAGTTACCTAATAACGCCATTATCACTCATTATAAGTTAGAGTACATAATGGGCTGAATAATGTTGAATAGATAGGTTGTTACCCCTGGGGCTCACCACTCAGTGTGATTTCTTACCTGATATGTCTGCAGTGTATTTAAATTTCTAAACATTATTGCAAAAAATAAGTAGAATCTAGTTTATAAAATGAAAATTCAGTTCAGGAGTTCAAAAAAACAAAGGAAGTTGCTTCAGAAACTGAGGAGACCCTCTCCAAAGAGGTTTGGAGGTTTTACATGATTCCAGGCTGCACACAATGATTGAAATTGTTGTTTATATTACCATTATTTGCGTTTGATATTGTTGTTTATATTATCCTTATTTGCCTTTGTTGTTTTAAACCTTAACTCATTACAGTAAGGTTTTTTTTACATTTATGCAGTATCTATTAGTCACTTCTTAATCAGAAATAATCGAATGGTTCTTTAAGTGAATAGTGCTCAGATGTGCCCGGCTCATCTGGATCTTCACTGTTTGCACTTGGGATAAATGCTATGTTTATGAGGCTTTACATATTTCAAAACTAGTGACCAATTTGAGGGAGATGAATTGTAAACTTGCTGTACACTTCAAACAGGAGTCTTGGGGTTCCAGTTCTATAGTCTGGCTTTACATATTTTGTTACCTTATGAAATTTGGCTCCCAGTTTTAGGGTCATAGCAGCATTGCAATAATAGTCAAAGATGTACACAATTTTTAATTTAATTCACCCTTATAAATTTGTGTTAGAATTTCTGCTTTCTTGGGAAATATGTCATATTAGAAATGTTTTCACCAGGTGTAAGCATGCTGAATTTTAGCTCAGTGGTCCTGGGCATGAGTTTTGTCACCCTGTGAAAAATGCTGTTTAATGTAACATCAATCAGTTGTGTATCTCACATGCTTTTTCACCTGTGCATACATAGCAACAGGAAGTGCATGCTTAATAGATAGAAAAAAAGAAGTGACATTTTGTTTTCGAAAAATCACCAACAGATATCCCGTAGATGCTTTTTGTTTCAATGAAAATTATTTTGTCATGTAATCCTGCTTGTGACTGTAGAAGAGGAAAAGTCTCTTAACAGCACGCGAATGTAATTGACCTGTGTTAAGTGATCTCTTGAGCACATTTCAGCATTTCTATGAATAATAGACTTCCAAGACATTATGTACAGTTACTGCATAAGATTAAAGGGGATGTTATATCCCTAGTATTGCTTTCACTCAGTTCCAAGATCCATTTATCTTGATCACTGTGAACTCTGACTTAAAAAAGTTAAGCTATAATATATATAAAAGTTCAGCAATAATATATATAATAAAGATATGGCTATAAATCACAGATCTTATGATCCACAGATCTGACAATGGCTGATACCCTGAAATATTCAAAGTTCTGTTAGATATGAAATGTAAAACATTTCAATATTTCATGACATCAGAGGCATTCTGACATTGTAATTCAAGACCAGCAGATGGTTTACTGTACATGGTTGGTAAAGATGCACATGTTTCCTGTCTTCTAAGAATTGCTAACTGTGTTAATTCTAAGAGCTTTATCTCAAGTCGTCATATTTTTGCCACTTAACCCTTTCCTTGATATATACGCATTTGTGCTTGTGTGACCAGTGTAGATCCAGATCAGCCGGCACATTTATATGAAAGGGATAAGGAAGGCTTTGTGATGGTTGTTGTAAGTGTTGACTTGCAGCTTTATCTTGTTCTCGTCCATTATGTGGACAGTTATATAAGTTGAACATGTTTCTGAGAATTGTTAGTTTAATTCTCAGTGTAATTCTCTGCTCTATCTCAAGTCGTCATATTTTTGCCACTTACAAGGGGATGCTTTGTGATGATTGTTGTGAATTTTGACTGTACATGACATCATCTTAGTCCCAGATAGTCCTTTGTCTGTGAAGAAGTTTAGCACAATGACAGTGGTAATTATGTTCTGGTACATTTTGTGGTACATTTTGTGAATGGAATGGTAATGGATTTATACTAGCATACCAGCTCATGATAGTATGCCAGTTTGGAAACTTCATTCATCAAATCCACATTGTGTACCATCAACAGTGAACAAGGTAATGCATATTGTAATGTTTTCTCATCATAAACACCAGATGCCAGATTAAAGGCTCCTCATTACCAGTAGTTAGCTGGATTCTGTAGACACTGAGCCACTTAGTGCTTGCTGTGTGTGGGATAGAGTAATTAGCAGGTTATCAGGAGAAACAATAGTGAGAAGCAAAGTTCAGGTGGATCATGTAACCTCTTTTACCTGGTCAGGTAATACATCAAAGGTCACAGTGACTTAATGGCTACTACATGGGCAGTACAGTCTGTTTGTTGTTTTGAACAGAAATACAATAAGTGGCTTGTGAAATAGTGGTTCACATGCCACTTTCAGTAAGTGGCATATCCAGTCATGATCATCATGCCACAGGCAGTTAGTGGCATGTCAGGTTGTGACCCATATGCGTCAAACAGTAAGTGGCATGTCAAGTTGCCATCTACATGCAACATACAGAAGTGACATGTCAAGTAGTGATCCACATGCCACTTACAGTAAGTGGCATATCAGGTTATGATCCACATGCCACGGACAGTTAGTGGCATGTCAGGTTGTGACGCATATGCGTCAAACAGTAAGTGGCATGACAAGTTGCCATCTACATGCCACGTGCAGAAGTGGCATGTCAAGAAGTGATCCACATGCCACTTACAGTAAGTGGCATATCAGGTTATGATCCACATGCCACTTACAGTAAGTGGCATATCAGGTTATGATCCACATGCCACTTACAGTAAGTGGCATATCAGGTTATGATCCACATGCCACTTACAGTAAGTGGCATATCAGGTTATGATCCACATGCCACTTACAGTAAGTGGCATATCAGGTTATGATCCACATGCCACGGACAGTTAGTGGCATGTCAGGTTGTGACCCATATGCATCAAACAGTAAGTGGCATGTCAAGTTGTGGCATCTATGCAACAGGCATTAAGTGGCATGTCAGGTCATGATCCAGATGCCATAAACAGTGAGTGGCATGTCAAGACCCAAATGCCACAGAGTGGTCAATAAGCCAAACAGTCAATAAGCTCAAACTTGTCTTGGTTGGTCATAAATCATATTTAATAGCACCTGTTACACTTCGATATTGATAGAAGAAATTTATGTCATTTTAGTTATCTGAATTATATGTTTGGTGTTCTTTGTCAGCGCAGAAATCCAGATTAGTGAAAGTATTACGATCTTTCATATAAAGCTATATGAATTTGAATAGAGAGATCAAAGAAAAAATACAGAAATTTCTAAATTGTCAGAAGTATATCACAGCGTGTTAAGAGCCACGTGCAGGACCTCTAAAGCATAATCCAGTGTCTTCTAATGATACAGATTGGGTAAGCCTCCCATAGAGACAGAATTAGCAAAAGACGGCTCTGAACTTACTGAGTAAAATTATGTATATTTTAACAATTAAGCATAGGTACAAAACAGAGAATCTCATGCCTTTGATCTTGTTTCATCATGCTAATAATTAACATAAAATCTATTTTTCCTTTTAACCAATATGTCGTGGAATCATTAGAAAGAGGTATGGGGTTTATGAGGCAGCATAATGCTCCCATATGGTTAATGTTTTATGAAAGATGCTCAGATTTAGAGCTTAGTTTTAATTAAAAATTACTCTGTTCATATAGGATCCTGTGGTGCAAAGAATGCTAAGGAGCTATTATTCTTGAGAAGAAAGCATGGCGAGCACCAGCTGAAGCGAGTCTCTGTGACGAGCACCTTGCTATAACATATGATTTCTGATTGTCAGTGGACCAAGACATGTTTTGATAAGCAGATCATGTGATATGAATAGGAGATCATAAACATTTTGAATGAGAAGTTATGATATTGTTCAATAACAATTGCAATAACTTATTAATAATGTTAAATGAGAAATAAAAACAAAATAATTGATAATAAAATATTTATTTTCAAAGGAAAATTTTGAATACTGCAAAATTAAAAAAATGATTATATTGCTATAGTTGATAAATTTTGACATGCGTCCTCGGCGGAAGCGTTTAAATAAGCCGTGGCATTTTGATGATTATGACGAGAGTGATTATACGCTGGACAGTGGTAGTGACTGGTCAAATAGTTACAATAATAGAGCTGTAGTGCCAACTAGGAATAATAATGATATTAGTAGAAATACAAATCTTAACTTGGCGCTTTGTCCAAAAAATGCTGGACTGCAAATCCGGATTAGTGGAGATATATCTATCTCTATAGTAGGGGAAAATGGAACTAAAAGAGAAATATTTAGGTTGGTCAGCATTGTGTTTATGTGCATGATTTGTTGTTTGTTTTGTTTTGGTAATATTTGAAAGAATTTTTTAGACTTTTGGCTGCTAGATTGTGGTTAGGTTTGTGGTTATAATGTTGGTGTTTAATGATGTGCCAGGCACCGATTATTAAGTGTTTCTAATGGGAAATAGCAGAAATAGTGACTGTATAGGAAGTTTACAAGTACAAGAACAACAAGTGTCATAATATTGTTATTGTTTCTGTTCGAGAGCTGATCTGCGTATTTCGGGTTTTCCTGTCCTCCTACAGGCCTTCTATTGTACTTTTCCTCTTGAAGTGCTTGACTTCATCAATGTTTTAATATACATGATGTAATGGATCTGCTATTCTGCTATAACAGTTCAAAATATTAAAGGTCCTTAATTTTAAAGAAATTATGGTTTTTTGAAGGTAAGAAAATAGATCATTTTTGTTTGTTTTTTTTAATAGATTTCTGAATAGTGTTTAAATATCATTAATAATATATTTTCAGTGTTACCAGTGCTCGGGCAAATGAAGAACTATTACGTCAGAAGGCAAGATCTCACTCAGTAGGAGGTGCTGGCAACGACATCGCACAGAGACCACCTCGGGTCTCAGCCCAGCATTCTGTTGGAACTTCAAGTGTACGTCGGCAGCGGTCATTGAGAAGAACCGAAGATGAGTTAATCAAGAGATCTCGTGCACAATCTGTCGACTATGAGTTGTCACAGGATCTTCAGGACAAGCAGATTGAGATGCTAGAGCGGCGATACGGAGGCTCAATACGATCCCGCCGTGCCGCCAAAACTATACAACGTGCTTATAGGCAATACTGTATGAATAAAAATTTCAAGAAGTTAAGAAATTCTGTCGCAGAGCGAAGGTTATCAAAGTTAGGAAGGAGTAATACAGTGTGGTCTGATAGATTTGTGTCCGATGCTCATTACACAATGGGTGCAACTGTGATCGAAAATGGAGATTTAACAGGTAAACAACACCCGGACTTGTATATCAATGATACTCGTAAAAAATTAATTGACACGTCAGACCCTAATCGTATTAAGCAACAGATGAGCTTAGATCAAGGTTACACTATGCAGAAGATTCGCACGTCTAGGCGTGACCGTAAATTAGAAAGGAGTCGTGAAGTGGATGTGATCGATAACGTAGTGAAAGATGGAAGACGTAAAACAGAAGAAAATAATAATCGTAATTCCTATCCCGAAATGAATGATAGTAGTGCAAGTGATTCACCGCAAGTGACTCCGTATGAAAGTGCTGTAGATATACACAGTCTGGATTTTGAGACGTTAGTAGAAAGTAAAGAAACTGATCTTTTAACCGATAGTTTTCAAAGTGATGCTAGTCAGGATATAACTTCAACATTATTAGGGATGCATAAGGCATCAGGGACCTCTCTTGCTTCTAGCAATATAAGTGCAGATACACTAGGAAGTAATCGAAGTATTAATTCATCATATGAAAATTTTAGGAACTCCGAATCTAGTGATAGTGCTTCAATTACTGGCAGTCAAACTGACATGAGCAAAGATCATGCATCACCAGACCGAACTCGGTCTAGGGAACAAAAACATATGCAAGAACAAACTGTTAAATATCTTATGAATAGCTCAGAGGTGAAATATAGGTCACGGAAGGACTCCGGGCCGGCACAAAACACAAATGACACTAACAAACGACCACCCATTCCAAGTCGAGCGCCAGAGGCGTCACCTATATGGAAACGTAAAAATGGTAATTTGACGGGCTCGACAGGGTCCATAGGTAAAATAGACCTTAAACGTATGAGCAATATATCAGAAACCAGTGAACCGGACAGTGAAAATCAATACTCGAGTTCTCCAAGTTCTGAAAATGTGAGCGCAGAAAATGTCAGTTTAGGAGGTGACAGTATCAGTTACCAGAGACGATTACGATTAAGCGTAACACCTGAACATCCTCATCTTGCTAAATCAGCAGACAAGCAACGGAAACGTATATATAGAATAGGATTGAACTTGTTTAATAAGTAAGTATCCAAATATAACATCTTAACCTTTTCCTGTATAGATACACCTTTATTGCTAGGGCGAACAGTTTAGATCCAGATCAGCAGGCACATCCATGCCATCTGATCAGGATCTAAACTGTTTGCTTTTTGATTCATTAGGTTATTTCTAACCAAAATGTGACCAGTGCAGATCCTGATCAGACGGCACAGATGTGTCGGCTGATCTGGATCTACACTGGTCGCACATGCGTAAAAATGCATATATATCAAGAAAAGAGTTAATATATGATAGATCAAGGTGTCAAACATTCTCCTGTTACTACCAGTAAGTGTCTTTGAAGTAGTTTATTCCACTGTCAGTCCACAGCAATCAAACTAAGTTTGTTTTAATTGGTGCTACTAATACATTCAGAGAAAAGAATGATTTGTATACATTTTAAATCCTAAACCCACAAAATTTATTTAATGGAGTTGCCTTTCTTAGTTACAGCCATTTGATTAATTGTTCAAAGGGAAGCTTCACCAAAGTGAAGACACTATAAGTCCATTCATGACTTGATGTAGGTGAAGGCAGGTCTTGGTCAACAAATAAAACAGCATATAAACATAAGTAGTGTTCAGCACTGTATCTTTGAGCATGTAAGACTCAGTAATGATGTGTTGAAGCAGTCCTGTTAGAGCTGTCTGAAGCAGGCATCTGACTGTCTGTCAGTGCAACAACCCAGAACAGTGAGGTCTTACATTATTTCATTGTCTTCTAATTTACCTAATAATCAAATTATACCAGGTATGATCCATTCAACATTGCTGTCATAGAGCCATGAAAACAGATCTGTTGAGTGCTCACTGCCTGAAAGTTTTCCGAGATGTTTTGCCAGATTGTCTGTTACAAAATGCATATTATGCTCAGTAATGAAGAAAACGTGCATTATAATGGTGTAAAAAGCTTGGAAATGCTGTCAGCTGTTTTAAATCATGTGAAGATCCCCTTACACCTGGTTATAACACCTTTCCTAATGCTTAGATTGATACAAATTTTAATCTCAGTCTTTTGTAAATCCTGCATCCTAAATTTTGGCACAGGGAAAAAAGAAATGTATGAGTCACAAAGTTTTGGAATGTCAATGCACTGTTGCCATAGGTCTCTTTAAAATTTTGTCATGCAACCCAGTTGCAAGCAGAAATGGAAATTGCCGGTCTGAACACCTATCTGTAAATCTATTAAATATCTTTAAATTTGAACATGGATTTGATGGGGTCTTATATTGGCATTCACTGAAACCTTAAGGGTCATGTTCCTGCCAAGTTACTAATCTATTACATGTAGACATAGAATGTAGACAGCAGTAGGAAAGAATGCCTCCCTAGTTTTCCAAATGTTAGTGCCAAAAAAACACTTTTTGACATATTGCTCTAAGAAAAGTGCCAGTATCATTTTCAAGTAGAAAGCTAGTGGCTCAGTGTGATTGGCACAAGTCACATTGTGGTTTAGAAGATGTTGGTATCAGTCAAATCAGGATACACACTCCCCACCACTTACCATACTCTAGTATTCACTTCCTGATTGTGTAGGAAAACAATAACATTTGGAGGACTGGGCGCAAAACTCGTCTTTCTTGTACAGAACTTTATAGGAGATAGAACACTGTTGTCACAAACCTTAAAATGAATCTTATTAATGTGTCAACTCTTCAACAGAAAGCACTTGTCTCTATCTGTATTGAAGAGACAAAGAAAGAAGAGACAAAGGCCAGAATCGCTCCAACTAACAGGATGTAGAAGGTTTACATCATATGATTTCTCATTGTTTATTGTAGCAAAGGTCACTGGTCCACTTGACACTAAAGTATATGAACATCACAAAGGAAGTTTAAAATTACTTAGTTTTACAAAATTTAAATTACAAGAATGAGCTTGCTTTTTGGACTGTAACCTTGACCATAAAATTTAACGAAAAACTGAAGAGGGACTTTTTTTTAAACCAGCTAAGCACAGATCAAAACTGATACTTAGTGAGCATGGTCTTGCCTGATGAAAACTAATAAAACTGGGTCCAACCTTGAGGGTGTTTTTTGTTTATGACTGAATACCCCATCATATATCAGTATCAAAATTTGATCTAAATTTCAACATATAACACCTGGTGAAGAGATTGCCTGTTTTGATATATGATTGGATTGTATTCCATGTTTGTGACAGAATTTCGGATCACCTGTCAGATATTTGGTTTCATTGTTGATTATTTACTTGTTATCATTAATGTATGGTTATGAATAATAGTATTACCTGTTAAACCCTTAACCCACTAATGAATGTAATGGACTTGGTAGTCTTTCAGTCCAAGCCAGTCTCTTCACTGTTGATAGGGTTGTTTGATGACATTGACTACACATTGTGCTGGCTGGTTGAGATGTGGTCACCGCTATATGAATGGTTACTTTTTATTTCAATTTGACCTGCACCAATGCATTTATTGGACTACTTATTGTGCTGGTTCCAGGCTGATTAGCACTTACATGCACTGTTAACTTTTTGTAGTCAGCCTGTCCTGATGCGAGAAGTTGAATTTTTAAATGGCCTTAAACTAATCTTTTTTTCTTTCAGGAAACCTGAGAAAGGTTTGAATTTTCTGTGTGAGCATGGTTTCATCAATGAGTCACCAGAAACGGTGGCACGATTCCTGATCACACGGAAAGGTCTGAGCAAGCAGATGATCGGGGAGTACCTAGGCAACTTACAAAATGCCTTCAACATGGATGTTCTATGGTAGGTATATAATTATAGAAATAGATTTCTCCAACATTTACATTTAATCCCAATATTGGTCAGTAATACAAAAATGTTTGTTTGAGCCTGTATTCTTAAAGTCTTTTTTAACAGATATGTCCTAGGTTTGTGTTACATATTAAAAGGAATCCAGATTTTTTGTTCAGAACTAGCATGTTAGATCTAAGTGTATGATCAGAATGTCCAATTAATAGTATTTCTAGAGTTACTATCCATGAAATGATTTTAGGTTAGTTTAATGGTTTCTTGTGCTTTGAGGCAGGTCAGCCATAACATGTTCAAACAACCTGTGGGTACTTAAAGGCCTTCCTTCATAAAGCAGGAATAATTGTTATGATTCCAGCAACATGTTTGTTGTTTGTACATGAAGCAATTTGTTCTCCATGTGATTTTAAGGGAGTTGCACTGAAATACCTTGTTACCTCTTTTTCATGTCTTGTTATTTTCATGAAGATGAAGCAACCCAAAGAGTAGCATATTACTTTTATGAGAGCTTTCACAATGATATGAAATGAATTCAATGTTTGACATAAACCAGTGCAGAAATAAGCCACAAGACACCCTGGACTAGGAGCCAGTCTTTTAGATCAGCCATACATGAATGCTGAATCCTGTCCAAGGGAATGTTAGACCTGTCTGGATTCTGTCTTTCTGTCAGTTGCACTCACAGACTATCCTCTATTAAAACAATGAAGGCGGTTATTGGCTTGTAATTGGTCATCATGGAGTTCTCCACATCAGCCTGTCTGCACAGTGTAATCATACCATACCTTCACCATTGGTATCCTGGAACTGACACTCTCTCTAAAACATCCATTTCAATTATTTATCATTCTGGTTGACCACCAGGAAAATTAATCTATAAAGTTAGTCTTTAATGACAAGAAGCTGAAATGCAAATGGGTTTCTCTGTGAGAAACTCAACACTGGTGGCAAAATTGCATTACAAGGGACAATTGATGTACAATAAAGTTTCTATTTGTCTCACCAGCAAGTATGTCTGGGAGATGAAGTCTGGGCAATATCAAAACTAGAGGTTTAGATTGGCCATTATTGGAGCAAAGGACTTGACATTACCATACTGTCTGTTTAATGGACTGGTGCGGAAATCAGATCTTGTACATTGATTGAATCCACTTCAGATCACAAGTTGTTTTTTTTTCAACACTTCGCTTAATTGATACAGCTTATATCCCATGTGTCACCAGTGTAGATCCACATAAGCCTGCACATATGTGCAGTCTGATCTGGATTTACACTTGTTGTTTTTAGATTAGAATAGATCTTGATCAGACTGCATGGATGTTCAGACTGATCTGGCCCCCTGATTATAAAACTTTTTTCATGAGCATGAAAATATAAAGACTTCAATTCTTTTCATTATATAAAATAAAACAATTTCAACTAAAAATATGGCATAATTTATATCAAATACAACTTTTTAACACTAAGTTATTTCTTATTAATGAAGGCTGTTGTGTTTTAGACATTTTAAGTTTGAGCACAGAATTGAGTTGATCATGAAAAAAGTTTTATCGTGGCCTGATTCTACATTGCCCACAAATGGGATAAAGGTTGTATCCTAGGAGTGATGTTGTTTCTTGAATGATGGTCAGAAAGCTCTCAAAGACATGCTGTTACCAAAGACAATAACACATTTCTTCAGGTAATATTCACAATAGAAACAAAGGATTGAATTTGACCTTTACTTGATTAGCTTAATATCCACCTGTGTACATAAAAGCCATCAAGAAACAATTTAGCCATACTGTTTTACTTTTATTCTTTGAAGTTGATTCACTTTGATGTTTGCCCTCCCTCCCTGTGTTTTGATTATTAATTATATGTTTACCATGGCTTGGAGGCACAGTGTACCTACTCCTTAGGATTATTGTACAGCTCACTGGTATGTCTAGGATGAAGTCAATTTGTTTTCCCCAGGATTTTAGGATGAACCAGTGCAAGCAAAGTGTACACAATAAGACACTAGTTCTGGCTGAGTCTTTGATGTCTTGTTAGATGTACTTGATTCTAATTTCCATTGGCATAACCAGAATATGTTCTCAGCATGACACCCTTGATTCAGTTTTGGAAGACAGTTTTTTTTTTACAGTTAACCCTTTACTTCATATAATATGGGTTTTATCGCATGTGCGACCAGTGTAGATCCAGATAACCTGTCATATCTGTGCTGTCTGATCAGGATCTACACTGGTTGCATCTTGGTAAGAAATAACCTTATTAATCTAACAATGAACACTGTAGATCCTGATCTAATGACACTTATGTGCTGGCTGATCTGGATCTACACTGTTTATAAACAGTAATAAATCCATATCCATAGAGTAAAGAGTTAAAAAATAGTCTGTCAATTTTCTTGTCTCGGTAAGGTATTTGTTTTTTGAGATCAATTCAAAGGTAGAATTATGTGTGGGAAATTGTGCAGAACCAATTCCCAAACAATCAACCTGCCAAAGCATTAAAATAATGTATTAATAAACCTGTAATATTGTAATAATTACCTGGAAATAGAGTTTACACAGGGTGATTTATGAAAAGTGAATTCCGGGGTGATCTGTTTAATGCTGTTACAAGTTAAGTTTATTTCTAATTTCCAATGTTTTAGGGTTACCTTGAGGAATTAGTTAATAGTTAAGTGTAGGTGGAAATGATTCCCAGGTACAATCAGAAACATGAAAGAATACATGAGAACAGGCCTCAAGATAATAAAACCAAGCTTTCAGCGAGACCAATATAGAACTCCAAATTCTAATTGGCTGAAATTGAGCACAGTTGGGAACTGACCAATATCAGGCTATAGATTTGAGACTTCTCTCCAGTCTTAAATTTAGAACAAAGTGACTATGGCACAAGGTCATATAGCTGCAATTGGAAACCAGTCTAAAATGTCAAGCATATGATTGGCTGTATTGAAAACTAGTCTCCATTTCAGCCAATCAGCTGCTTGAGATATTTGACTGGTCTGCAGTTCAGTTCCAGTTCTTCAGTACTTTCATTGGAGATATTTCCAGAGATTCTGAGACCTTTATTAACTGTCATAAAAAGCTAAGCTATTAATGGTGATTGGTATTTAACAGATGACTGGTATTTCCTCACCAATTTGCTTATCCCCATTTTGGCCTTGATGACACACTGTAGGGATATTGATTGCAATTCTAGGAAATAGTTTTACCCCTTGACAAGAACATAATTTAGCAGAGATTGGTGAAGAATATTGTCTGGGTTCCGCTGATTCATACATCTCATACTGTTTCTGCTATTGATTCTCAGAGCAGGAGATTCTCAGAATAGAGCTTTACGTATAATCTGCAGTAACTTACAGTTTTTGTCAGAACATTACAGTAAATATTGTTGGAAGATACAAGTAAATAACACTTCACTATAGAGACTAATTTACATCAATTTGTTACTATTAAACCCTTCAAAGTTGATAGGTATCAGTACCCAGAATTACATAGAAATATCATCAAATTTATTGTTGATAATGATTACATGTGGGCTAACCTTTCCTACATAGCCAGGTGATTGGCTGTTGAAATATTTTGGCTAACATTGCCTCAAAACTAAGTTAATTTGACTTGGAAAAAAGTAGACTGTTATATATATAATGTGATCCTTTTAATTAATTTAATTGATTCACCTTTCTTTCACATTGATATACCTCAGTGTGGTCCTGATCAGACTGCATGGATGTACATGCTGATCTTGGTCTTTACTGGTTGCCAAGTGTTTAAAAAGGTGATAGAGATTCAAGGGTAGTGGGTGAAGGACTTTAACATTTTTGCTGTTGTGATCTACAATAATACCTGTGTTCTCTTGTTTCAGTTACTTTGCAGAGGAGATCGACCTATCAGGTCTACAGGTGGATATGGCGCTAAGGAAATTCCAGTCCTACTTCAGGATGCCCGTAAGTTTTAGCACTATAAACTATAAGAATGATCCAGTTTTGAAAACATATAATGTTACAGACACACACTTCTTTGAACTTGATCCTGTCCTTCAGTGTGTTTTACAAAAATTAATTGACTAGTGGAGCCAGGTTATATTGTAGTGTCTGCAAGATTGACTGGCCGGCACAAATCCAAAGTTCTGATGAATATTTAATGGTACTTAACATATACCAGTAATTCAGTTTCACAATATTCTCAGTTTCCTTAAAATCATTTTTAAAAGCCACTTATCCACAACTTTAATGACCTTTAGCCCAGCCTGTCATTTCTATACAAATGCAAAGGCTGATTGGAATCAAACTACATAACACATGAGTAGAGCTGAAATGGTTATACAATATCATTTAATTGGAAGTTGATTATTTTCTCAAGCAATATACAAAATGGAATTTACAATCTTGTTTTTATATATCAATTAATTTAAAGCCTATAAAATCTGTTTCTAGCCTCTGAAATATTGTTATTATGCAATCCACAATAAATCTGTAGAAGACAAGACATATGTTGTTTCTGTTGCAGGGTGAAGCGCAGAAGATTGAACGTTTGATGGAGGTAAGCCGTGCAGGAGAGCTCTAAATAGCTTTTATTGTAATAATGTAGATATTGCATTCTGGCATTTAAAAGAAAAGCGATTTTATTATGGTGCAAGAATTTGGTGCAATGTTTGTGTAAGATTTCATTTCTAGATCAGATTTTAGTTACGTGTCTTCACTGCATGATTATGTTTGCCAGAAAAAAACTTTGTTCTCAGGTAAAAACATTAAAGAAATTGTGACAAAAATAGAAGTCTGTGAAAAAATCTGTCTGTGAAAAAATGTATGTATTTTAATAGGGTGTGATGAATCATCAGACGTGTAAGTTTAAGCAAAAAGTCTTAATGTTAATTTAATAGAGGAGCCAAAGTTTAAAGGTTGGATAGAGAGTTATTATTATTTCTTTAAACTGGAAGTTGAATCACAACTCTCCAAGAGAGACATTATCAATCAAGAGATGTAAACTTGATCAGAATGTTAGAAAACCCGAGGTCTTCACTAACATTGTTCTTGATATGGTTTATTATCCCATTCTAGACCTAGCTTACTGATATTTCATTTTAATATGCACTTAATTAAAATATCTATTGCATTTATATCATTAGCAATTCTGACAGCTGATCCTGGCTCAAGCTCACTCTTGTCTGCCTGCCTTTATATGCTTCAACAATCAATGAAATTGAGAGAAAAAAAAATTGGTGGGATAAGTGATAACTTTGATTAAAATATTTCATGAAACCGTGTCTTCTTTGTAACTTGTTAATAAAAAGTTCCCCTTTAAATTTGGCTTAACAGTTAGATTACTGACATTTTTCTGAATTTGTTTGAAAGTAATAATGTTTCTGAATACTTGTGTCCAAGGTCATAAAACTAAATCTAGAGACCAGTCTTAAATTCCTTAAGATTTAAGACTGGTCTCCAATCTTAGTTATATGATCCTGGTCCAAGTTACATGTATTTGATGCCAACTTAGATATCCACTAACTGTTACAGGTGTTTGCTGAGCGGTACGTGGACTGTAACCCCGACCAGGTGAAGAATTTCAAGAACCCTGAAACAGTGTTGCTGCTTGCGTTTGCCATCATCATGCTAAACACCGACCTGCACAATGCTAGCATCAAACCTGAGCGCAAGATGAAGCTTGAAGACTTTGTAAAAAATCTGCGAGGTAGGGATTAAGCTCATGTTGTTTTCAGTTGATGCTTTTTTCTTTGCAGGAACTGATAACCTGAACCCTTTACTTCATATATAAGCCTTTATCACCTGGGCTACCAACATAGATTCAGATCAGCCAGCACATCTGTGCCATTTGATCATGATCTACACTGTTCGATGTTTAATTATTAGGTTGTTTCTTACCAAAAAATAAACAGTGCAGATTCTGATTAAACATGTCATCTGATCTGGATTTACAATGTTTGCTTATGCTATAAAAGGCGTATATAAATCATGGAATAAAGCGTTAACCATTTTATATGATTCCAGAAAAGCTACACTTCTACTTCACAAGTTTACAATGGTGTGAATTACAGGGATGATATTTCTTTATTTTGTCATCACTATCTTGGGTCCACACTAATTTACACCTTTTAAAAATAAATTGTTAACTGTCGGTGTATCAAAGGCAATTTTTTTAATTGTAAAGGTTCATATTCAGGGATTGTGGTTTGGGGAAGTCTTGTTCTTTTTTGAAACGAGGGATGGGATCTAATCAGATTGAAATTTTATCATGATTCATGATTTTCTGTCAGGAAATGTGTTTTCATGTTCACATCCTGGTGAAAAAAGTTTCTATTATTTCAAAGCAGAGGGAGAAAATAAGATTGACTGTAAGCACGCAAATAAAATCCGGAGAGTTTACTTGATTTCAGTGCATGGTAAAGCCTCGAGATTTGCTCCTATATTTTAACAGAGACAGAAAACGATGAGTAACTCCTATCTTCATAATGCAAAGCACATTTTCTGACAGCAGAGAAGAGAAAAAAGGAGAAATGGAAATAAACAAAAAATATAACAAACATATGTTTCAGTATTCAAATTGTAGGCGTAAAGAATGATGGATGGTTTCCCATAATGCTCTAGATGGAGCCGAGATCAAGGTGCAAGATAAACTTTCACTCTGGAAACCTCATTATCTGATCAAAAGGCAGAAAAAATACGATTTTTTGTAGCACATTAATTTTGATAGGCCTTACCTAATTGTCCATTGCTATTTCTTGCTGGGATCTTCATGTATAGTTATACATTGATAGCTTTATCATCATGAATCTGACATGTATGGTTTGAAAATAGGTGGGGGAAAAATATTATACATGTATCTGAAAATTCTCAGATAACCGTCAGGAATTTTTGGGATCCCAAGTGACAGAGAAGCACAGAGACTACCGCTTACCACATATAGAAAATCATTCATCGGCTTTATAAAAAATTAGTGCAGTTTATAAGCCCTTAAAATGACCAACCCAAGACGACACCATACTTAGACACTTTATACTACCCCTTGGTACTTTTTGGAACTATTTTTACCTCCAAATTGAGACTACCCCACTATTAAGACTTCCTTTTCCAAGTTCCTGGTCATAGTAGCGGAGTTTCACTGTATAACATTAGGTTTGAATTGTATTATGTTTTTTGATGTATCAAAAGCTTTTCAAAAGCTTCAGTAACAAGGTGTTTTTGCCAGCCATT
This sequence comes from Corbicula japonica, assembly GCA_038501625.1. Classification (NCBI taxonomy): domain Eukaryota; kingdom Metazoa; phylum Mollusca; class Bivalvia; order Venerida; family Cyrenidae; genus Corbicula; species Corbicula japonica. The sequence goes on along the minus strand of JAZAYU010000039.1, from coordinate 2,524,072 downwards.
ACATGTTATCAGAATACATGCTATGTTATCATAATCCAATACAGGTATAATTAAGATTTCAGGTGCACCTGTTCTATTAAATGTAAAATATACCTTGTCAGAGATCAGACTTGGCTGTGAGCCTTGAATTACGGTAATTTAGTTTGTGTGATCTCGAAGATTAACAGGGAATTGGGTTCTTTCCCTCTTGATTTGGCTACAGTTCAGTGCTGCAGCAATATTCCCTGGTGTTTCTTTTATTATCAGCTTGTGATAAAAAGTCATCAACATGGGTGAAACTAAAAGTGCCAGAAAACAAAAAATGTCTTACATACAATGAACGCCTGACAATGATTAAAATTCAACATACCAATCTTTTGTGTGTTTTTTGTTTTATGGAAACAGTGTTACAGTGAACTGTATAAATATTTGATTTGACTAAGAAAAATGTAGAAAGGTTAGTGATAAAGTCTATTGATAGATTAACAATTACCAAAAGATCAAGTTTTCTTTCCTTAATATTTCCCACAGATAAAAGTAAAGAAGAAATAACATAGTACATGTACAACTAAGGATAGGATAATAACAATGCCTTTTATAGCAATATAATTATAAACCAATTACACAGTTGACAAAAACAGATATATTTTGTAAGTTTAGCAGTGGTGTGGAACAAGCTATTAGTGTTGGGTTAATTGCAAGTTAATGATAGATGTGGTTAGAGATCATGGAAGCAGGAATTACATGTCAAACCAAGTGTTATATGTAATTCACCAGCTGCAGATACCAGATGGTTTATATCTCCTGCATCCTCAAAGACTTATACTCAGTATTAGAGTGGGGGTCATGCCTATCATAGTGTTTTTCTTAAGATTTTCTTTTTTCTGCTTTAACAGGGGCAAAAATTATGCATTAAACGCAACTCTGAATCAAAGTTGTAATTATTTTGCTACATGAACTGTTAGTTACAAAAATGCTTCAAATATGCCTAAAAATTCACAGCAAATCTCGAATTTTACTGAGATTTTAGCGTTTTATACAGTCATTGAGTTTAACCCTTTACTCCGTGGGATATGGCTGTTATCCCATGTGCAGACACTGTTGATCCAGATCAGCCGGCACTTCCATCTGATCAGGATCTGCACTGTTCGCGTTTGATTCATAAGGTTATTTCTGACGAAGAAGTGACCAGTGTAGATCCAGATCAGATGGCATGGATGTGCTGACTGATCAGGCTCTAAACTGTTTGCACATGTGATAAAACCCAAATAAATGAACATAATTATACACATAACATGTAAAATGTTTTGTTGTGTGTTTGTTTCAGGTATTGATGATGAGGAAGATGTGGATAGAGACCTGCTGGTTGGGATCTATGAGCGTGTCAAGACTCAGGAGTTCAGGCCCGGGGTCGACCATGTTACTCAGGTCATGAAAGTGGAACAAACCATTGTAGGGAACAGAAAACCTGTACGTAACAAAACTTAAGAAATACTAGTTTCTTTGTTTACCTTTATCAAGTCGTCAATGCATGTTGAAGAAAAACATTAAACTAAATTGAAACATCTTGTTCATGACTTATAAAAGTTATTTTGGGGATTTTTAATTAATGAAATTGTTCCAGTAATCTTGGTTTTCAACTGATAACTGTTAAAGCATATGAGCATTCAACATTTTCTTTCTTTCAGTTTCTTTTCTGTCAGATTTGCATTAAATTTGTCTCGATTTATTATTAAACTTAAAACCCTTGAACATCAATCTGAAGAAAATTGTAAGGAAAGGTATTTATGAACATTCAGAGATTGCTTATGAGCTTGTGTAATATTTGAAGTTGCATAAAAAAAATTTATTTTAATTCATAGTATGTCATTGTGGAATTGTACCATTGTTTCAGGCGCTGGCACTACCTCATCGGCGACTGGTTTGTTACTGTCGGCTATATCAGGTACACGACCCAAACAAGAAAGAGAAGATTGGTCTACATCAGCGAGAAGTCTTCCTGTTCAACGATCTCTTACTGGTGAGTCTACTGTGCCCAAGATCATAAAACTAAATCTAGAGACAAGTCTCAAATCTCAGCATCTTGTTTTTTTGATTGGCTGAAATGGTGACTGGTTGTCATTTCAGCCAATCAGATGTTTGAGATTTGAGACAAGTAAGATTGGAGACCAGTCTCAAATCTTACTTATCTGATTGCCTTAAATACAGTCTTGTCTCCATTTTAGCTAATTAGATGCTTGAGATTTGAGACTGGTCTCTATTCTCAATTTTATAATCTTAAGCTTGTTGGTTAAGTTTATCTATGTTTAATATACTTGTACATGGTTAATTAAGTGTCCTTGTTAATCAAAAACTGAAACAACTTTGTACAAATTGTTAAGAGAAATATTCAGTTACAAATACCCTTTAATCTCTTCTTAAAGGATATTTGAAAAAACATTATCAGTAAAAGATTGACTGTTGCAAATTCAATATGTCTAATTTTGTGAACCAAGTGCATTTAGATCTAAACATTGTAAAACTTTAATATTTCTGTAATAAAAAAATGTAGATGTTTATTGACAGAAGTAATGTATACATAACACTTAACCTTCTTGAATAAAACTTAAATATTTCTGTATGTAGACGTTTAATGACAAAGGAAGATATATATATATATAACACTTAATCTTCTGGATTTGTATTTGTGTTCAACTGAGCCAAACAATGTCTTGTTTGTTTGAGTTCTGCAGAAATATTTTGAGTGAATAGCAGCCTGTGTAGAATGCAGACAGGCTGGGTAGATAAGAGGGCTAATCCAGGTGTTCACTGGACTTAACCCATTAATAAATAGACATGACTTATATCCCATATATGATCTGAGTAGATCCAGATCAGCTTGAACATCTGTGTATTCTTATCTGGATCTACATTGGTCAATCTCAGATTCATTAGGCTATTTTTTACCAAGAAGCAAACAGTGTAAAACCTGATCAGACTGTACAGATGTGCAGGCTGATCTGGATCTACACTAGTTAAAAGTAGGATATAACCTGTATTGGTTAAAATGAAGTGTGGTTAGTGCTTGAAGAGTTAGTGAAGAGTGGAACTTTTCTGGTTTCAGGTAACGAAGATCTTCAGTAAGAAAAAGACGGGTATAACATATTCCTTCAAGCAGTCTTTCTCCCTGTGTGATATGCAAGTTTACCTCTTTGAAACTCCACGTAAGTTGTGTACACTGATTTAACATTCACTTAAGTAGATTATCTGATTATTGCACCTTTAAATATACTGGATAATTCGGTTATGTTGTCAGTAAGAATCTTACATCATCACTTTAACCTTGACTGACCAGATAAAAATCATCCCCTCCCCCAATATTAATGATGTTGTATACAATATGCAATATTTTTCTTCAGTTTTTGAAAGTCATAGTTCAGTTATCCTTATACTCCACAGATACTTCTTGCATGGGTGAACAGTGTAGATCCAGATCAGCTGCACATCAGTGCCATCTGATCAGGATCTACAATTTTATCTTTTTGATTTATTATATTATATCTGACCAAATAGTCAACTGCAGATCCAGATCAGATGGCACTGATCTGCAGGCTGATCTGGATTTACACTGGTCGCACATGCATAAAACCTTTATTTATGGAGTAAAGGGATTCAGCCTTTCAGAAATTTTGAAACATATGCTGTCCATATCAAAGTCAAAATAAAATCTCTATTTGAACTTTTTTACATCAAGGCTTTTTCAATGGATCTTTCTTTATGTATGCCTTTCCCATTACAGATTATTCCTTTGGTGTACGGTTAGTCAACAACTTAGATGGGAAAGTGCATATAACATTCAATGCTAGAAATGACCATGACAGGCAGAAGTTTGTAGAAGACCTTAAAGAAGCTATTTTAGAGGTAAGCAGCTGTTGATAGCTATTAGCAAAGAAGCTTTGACTTCAGTATTTAGATCCAGGATCTCCGGTGAGTCTAGGGAAGACATGTATAGAGGCAATTAAACCCTTTCCTCCATATATACGCATTTTTACGCATGTGCAACCAGTGTAGATCCAGATCAGCCGGCACATCTGTGGTGTCTGATCAGGATCCGCACTGGTCGCATTTTGGTGAGAAATAACAAATCAAAAAGCAAACAGTGAAGATCCTGATCAGACGGCACAGATGTTCTGGCTGATCTGGATGTACACTGTTCGCCCATGCAATAAAGGTTTATCTATAGAGTAAAGGTTTAAGAAAGTTTCATTGAAGCTAAATCTATATGGTTAATTGATTCTGATGACATCAGTTTTAACCCTGAACTTCATTGAAATGAGTTTTATCATCTGGGCGAATATTATAGATCCTGATCAGATCAGAATAGCCTGTACTTTATATATATTGTATTTCTCTTTTTAGTGTAATGGCATGGAAACTCTACGAATAGATGAACAACAACGACACAACCCCGCCCACGTTCCATTAGATAGACCGTATTCCAATGATGACACACGTATCACTACGTACGACTACATGAAGACATCGGACCCTAATTATAATAGGTTGTCTGCCCCTGATTACAGTGGTTTGAAGCAGTCGTTTCCCTTGTCCAACTCTCTCACTGATCTTTGTGGAGGTATGCATGTGCATGCTAGAGCATTGTAGACACACATCAGCTTTTGCTCTATTTAAAATTAAGATTATTGATATTTTAAAGTTAACTTGAGAAATCTGGCTGATAGCCAAGATTGTTGACTGTGATTCCAGATGCCACATCACAGAACCAGTGATATCATCATTGATCAAAGTAGAAAGGATATAAATACGAAAATAGATGGGGATTTCAGGGCTCAAAACTAACTTATAAAATTGCAACTATTTCACTAATAAAAAAGTCAATTCAGTGCTGTATGCACAAATGAAATATGCCTCTTCTGATGACACTGTAAATATGCTCAAGTTACGTTGTGGCTCACCTGTGTTCCCAGAGGTATCCATGGGGCTTGGATTTTGAGTGCCAATGAACAATCCATGAAATTTAATTTAATCACAAATACCTTGTATATATTTGGAATTCACTGTACAGAATTCTGCTCTTGAGTAATTGTATTGCAGTGTAACCAGTCTAACCAGTATGTTCCACTTTGTTTATGCCAAAGTTTGTCCACAGGTCTGGCTAATGATGGCTGTACTGGCTAGTCATGGCTTCATTGGGCTTATTATTGCTTAAGTAGGCTTTTGAATGGTTGAGGAATCTAAATTGTGAGCTTACTGTAGATATCTACTTGATTCAGATTGCTTTTTTAGTTACTTGAAACAGGCATATTGTAGAGCAAATGCTGATGTGTGTTAACCTGATGAAAATAAAAAAAAGTGTTAAACAAAATTTTTACATCAATTCAATACAAGTCAATAATTTTACCCTTTACTCCATGGGATATGGGCTTATATCCCTTGGTGACCTGTTCAGCCTGATCATCAGCAATGCAGTCTAATCAGGATCTACTGTTTGCCTTAAGACTGATTAGGTTAATTCTGGCTAGGAAGTGAACAGTGTAGATCTAGATCAGAGATCAGGTTGATCTGGATTTACAATGGTTGATCATGAGATATAAGCCATTGCCCAGAGAGTTATGGGCTAATAAAACAAGAACAAAGTTCAGTTTCTATGTTTTCTTCTATAAGACCAATAGTGGTGTTAACTGCCACATGTAGTTTTTAAATGGCATTTCAAGACTGTATTGGTGTACCTTTACCACAGCTTACTACAGTGATTTCTAGGGTGTTGTAAGTTGTACAGTGATTGTTATTACCCAAACTTGGTGTTGTGATTCATTATACATCAGTAGCTTCAAGGATTTAGATTAGCACTTGCAGGGGGGATATCCAGTTTTTGTTGACTTGGATTAACCCTTTACTCCAGGGGATATGTCTGTTATTCATGAGTAAACAGTACAGATCCAGATCAGCCAGCACATCCTTGACATCTGATCAGGTTCTACACTGTTTGCTTTTTGATAAATTTGGTTATTTCTGACCAAGAGGTGACGAGTATAAACCCTGATCAGATAGCACCTAAAATATGGAGTAAAGGGTTATCTGTTGTTGTTTTCTATCGTAGTATTCAGCTTAAGTTGTTATAGTGAACTTTTATTTAGTGAACACATTGTCGGTATTTTATTTTCAAACCTTTCCACATCCCTTTTATATCCCAGATAATTATAAGACACTTTTTTATCAAGCAATAATGATAAAAATCTATCTAGCAGTTCTAAATACCACCAAATGGTACAAAATTGTTCATAACTGTACAGTTTATTGATTTTGACATGGTATCAAGATTATAATAATTTCTAAATAAACACTGAAGCACCTACTTGATTAAAAGAATCACAGGTGTTGTCTCTAAAACTTCTTAAAATATGACAAATGTTTTAAAAGGTTTGCTATTTGGAATGCTTTTTAGCATATTTTGTTATCATTTAGCGTCATCATGTTATCTACTACGAGCTTGTCTTGAGACCTGTGTTTTTTATTTCAGCTCAGGCGATGCGTCGAGGTAGCAGTGGCGGCTCATTGGACAGTGGGGTGGTAAGTACAGTGCTAATTATGCACTGTTTGTGATATTTTTTGGCAAGGTTTTACTTTCGCATTTTCTGCCCTTTTGAAAATGTGTCTATTCAACTCCACAATTTGAGAAATACAAGACATAAAATGCATCAGTTTATGAACTACAAAAATGTTCCTTTTTCTGTTTTTTGTGTGTATAACGTAATATCCTTATATTTATTGATGATGTAATAAGTATTGGAAAATAATTTTTAAATGTCTTGTTTTAGTCAAAGAAATCACTGTAAATAAAACTTTCCTGGGTATTTTAAAGAAAAGTTAGTGAGGTTCTAGAAAGGATTTTGGACCAGAATAGGTACAAACATAATAAACAATTTACATGACATTGGTAATGTTTAAGTGACACAATGTTTATTACAATTTCAGCATTCTGGCAGCACAGGAAGTGCTAACAGTACAGAGATCTCGCTGGCCAGTCAGGGAAGTCAGTCTAGTCTCATGAAGGGGCTTGCGCTCACAGCCCCAGCCGTCTCCAAACTGGCTGGCCCACCTCCAATGCGGGGTAAACCCAGTGCATCAAACCTGAAGCGACCAGTGACTGAGGGAACTGAGGTCTGAAGTCTAGGGGAGACAATCTTCCAGATTGTTAGAAATGGAAACTTTACCGACTCTGTGCTCATGCAATAAAAGAGGATGCTGTACAAAACATCAGACCAAGTGAAAAGTGACTGTCTCAAACAATAAACTTCCTTCTGGCATGTGACCTGAAGCAAATCTGAAAAAAGTACTTTCATTAATCAGAAAGTTTGAATGCAAAAAAAAATTAATTTATTTAAAGATAGTACGTTATTTCAGCTGAAATATTTACCATTACTTCAAGGTCAAGACTGTACTGAAGTAATTTACTATGTCTATCTAGTTGAAGCATATATTGAAAACAATATAATATTAATCCTATATTCCATAATTATATATGGGTTTTGTCACATGTGCAACCAGTGTAGATCCAGATCAGTGGGCACGTCTGTGCCATTTGATCAGGATCTACACTGTTTACTTTTGGTTATAAGTAACCTAAACAATCAGAAAGTGAAGTGTGTAGATCCAGATAAGATGGCACCGATGTGCCAGCTGACCTGGATCTACAATGTTCTCAAATGGATAACAGCCATATCTCGTGGAGTAAAGGATTATGTTATTGGTGTACTTGTGATGCCCATGAAGGACAAACATTGAGTAATGATTACAAGAGTGGAAGGTTATTACATCTTTTCAACAACTAGTCAGTTTATATGTGTAACATTATGTATGAAGCTGAAATGCAGTGCATTTTGGTATTATAATATATTGAAATAATCCACTGTTAATCTTGTGCTTATCGGTGGTGACAATGTTATATACTTGAAATCCAGACTAACTTTATTATTCAACTTGTGTTAATTGAGAATACGGTTATACTGGCTAATGAGATTTAAAAGGGTAAACAGAATTTTCCTAAGCAGTTGAAAATGGTCTGAGCCATGTAAACTTGGGGCTTAGTTTTAAAATGTTGAAATGGCTTGCCCATTTTTAGACATTTTTAAACAGGACTTTCATAGAACTCATAATTGTTCATTTAAAATATCTGTATGAAGAGCATAAGCATTGCATCCATATGCCTCGTTTTATAGTCATCATATTAATTAGGACCAATTTCCATGTACATTATGTGTTCTGTGTATATTTGTCTCACAGTATTTAATATGAAGCTGTACAAACTGAAAAAATGTGCAATCAATGTAAATATTTATTATGTAAAGTCACGTTGTATGATTATACAGCCCTTGTACATGAAACCACCTGTAGACCCTTACTGTAAGATGTGCACATTAATGCAAAATATTTTGAACCAACTTGAAACCAACACTGCAATCTTAACTGAGTGTTTACAGATTTCCTAATATTTAATCTTTTGATAAGAAATCAATCACATGTTTATCCATTTCATGAAATTTAAAGTATTTTCCTAATATAATTATGTGTTTATTTCTGTATGAAAAAATTTCTTGATGTTTTCCGGCATGATTTTGCATTTAATGTATTTTGAAATCAAGATTTCATGAAATATGATGTTACCACAGCGGTGTAATATTGTATAATGTATAAATTTACATAAATTAATATATGTATATCCCGCTATTTTGTGGCAATGTTAACGTTGGAATAAATATAATATCAACATAGTTCTTGTTTGTGCAAATTCTTTCCCCATTTTCGAAATCGAGATTTCAAACTTTTGTCTGTAATTTATAAACAATAATGATGATTGTATTTTTTGAGTCAATTTTATGATGGTCAGGGCTTTTATCTTTTGAATATAAAGGAAATCTTGCATTGAGAAGAACATTTTGTTAAGAGTGATTATAATTTAGCATAGCATTTGCTTTTCAGACAATAGGATTTTTTGCAGAGTTGCATTTAATAGAAGTTTGGTTCAATGTAGAAGTAATGACTGAAGTGTGTATACACAGACAAAAATGGGTTTTGTCCGGAACAGATTTTGACCAACTCTGGGTTAGCACTGGTTGGGTTGACATGTACAACAGGGCTGTATTTTAACACAAAGTGCTTTGTTGATGTATTATTACAATTAGCGATCATGTAGTTATACTCTACATTTATATTCTGTTGCTGGAATAGAATTGTTTTACATGTATAGTAGCGCCATGTTTTTGTGTGATAAAAATGTGTAATTTTAGATGTACATACCAATCATTTTACACATTTTACCATTTTTCAACTATAGTTGGAATCTTGTAAAAGATTTTGTTTTAAGATGAATCAATAAACCATGAAAGATTGAAAAATAGTTTGTTTGATGTTTCTCTTTCCATAGTTTTCTAAGCTAATTACTGTGGATGCTTTTACGCTTTACTCCACAGATACAGCTTTATTGTGTGGACAAACAGTGTAGATCCAGATCAGCCAGCACATTTGCTTTTAGATCTAATATGATAATTCTGACAAAGATGCAACCAGTGTAGATCCAGATTATATGGCACAGATCTGCATGCTGATCTGGTCCTACACTGGTTGCACATGTGTCAAAAGGCATATATATGGAGTAAAGGCTTAAATAATAAACACAATGAAAATAGCTTGACCTTACAAATCCAGGCAGATACCAGGGTTTCGTTAAAATACCAGCTATACCTAGTAAACAGATAAAACAAATAATACATGTACTGTGAAATAATTAATTGTTAGTGTATGTCGTGGACAGATTCGGATTGATCCACTAATTTTATGCAACAATGAGATTGAATTTACATTAAATTATATGGGGCACGTCACGGGAAAAGGTACCTTCGGACATTTTTAGTGATATTTTAGTTTTTACCAAACTTAGAAAGAACTTACAACTATAAATCTATTTTTTTATAACTAACATGTGATTTTGTAACACATCTTGACAATAAAATGGTATTTTTACCGCAAAATGCATAATAAATAATTAAATCTGCTCAAAATTATGACGTCATTCTAATAATTGACGTCAACTGTCCGAAGGTACCTTTTCCCGTGACGCGCCCCATATGTTAAAATGTAAAACCACAAATTTTAGAACCCACGAAATGCCAATTTACCAAAAACCATAATATCTTATGTCCACAAAAATGAATGATTTAACAGTACTTCAGTTAACCAGCTACAAGACCCTTTCGTCCATAGACACCCCTTTATTGTGTGGGCGAACAGTGTAGATCATCCGCAGGCCTGCCAAATCTCCGGATTTTATCCGAAATCTCAGGATTTCAAGTTACTTCTCAGGATCTCCGGATTTATAGTCAAAATCTCCGGATTTCGATGAATTTGCAAAAATGTAGGTGAATTAAACCTAATTTAACAGTTGTGCAATGAACTTTATAGTTAATCTACTGCAGTCATACATTTCCTGTTTGTTACGAGACGAGGACGTGGTCAGTGATATGCTGCCTCAGTGCCTCTGGCACAACTATACAATTACCGCGTATCATAAACTAAACAAGGGCATCGATGTTACACCTGCCTTTATCTATTTTCATTTTATGTTCACAGATAGTTAAAAAAATGAGTGAAAATAGACAAAAGTCATATTAAAACAAATTTCTAGCCAATCTGGCAAAATTCATTTATAAAATTCTTTGAAGAATATAATCAAAGATCATTTTATATAAATGTAATATATAGGTCTTTGATATAATTATAAAGAATATGAGAAAAATATCATCATCATCATCATCATCATTTTTGTTCAGTCAAAGTTATAGTGAGCAGCATCAACAACACATTAAAACCACAACAACAATATCATCATCGTCGTCGTCATCATCATCATTGAAATATTCAGACAAAAGCTCTGGATTTTTAATGAAGAAGTTTTGGCAGGCCTGCATCCATGCCGTCTGATAAGGATCTGCACTGTTTGCTATTTGATTTATTAGGTTATTCTGACCAAAAAGCGACCAGTGCAGATCCTGATCAGACGGCAAATGCGTAACAATGCATATTTATAGAGGAAAGGATTGACAAATCAAACACCTTGATTGTTGTTCAGTTTATCACAAAATATGCACAGAACAGAACATTCCATAGGAGAACTGTCCATTGCATGCACAACTAGGAGAGAAATTCTGAGAGCTATAATTGCTTACAGATATTGACTGGGCACACAAAATCAAGCATCAACTTGTGCTCCCTCATTTTCACTTGAAATTGAGCCATAAAGCCAGTTGAATGATAACATGACAATGTATGGTGAGACTTGAAAGGTTAATTACAGCCACTTTTGCCTAATTAATTGTCTCTATTTCATTATTTTTAACAACAGCAAAGTCTGTATCACAAAATCTAGTTGTGCCTCTGACATAAATTAGACCACAACATCAGAAAGACATGTGTGTATAGAGCAAAAATACTTAACATAAAACAGTCTAAATGTTACCCACGGTTAGGTGGGTTTCAGAAATAAGTCTGTAGACTCATTGATTGTTCCACTGCACGGAAATCTTTAGTAAAAGGCGAAAGATTTATTCGTGACTGTAGTGAAACCAGAGTGACACTGCGAACTCAACACAGGTCTATATATCGCAACCAATTATCAATACAGCTGCTTCAAGTTTCAAACAGTATTGAAGTCAACCATACTGAATTGTAGTTTTGTTACTGTTTGTGACATTCAAATAAAATTAAAAGTATAAATTGATGACATGTTCACAGAAAATATGGCATTTAAAGAATTTAATTTAATAAAGGGAGATAATATACGTTGCACAATAATATCTCAAGCCTTTAATACAATAATAACCCGACCATCTTCAAATGGTAGTCATAGTTGCGAACATTTATTGTAGTTTTTTATCATTACAACTGGGAGAAAGAAAAAGTTTACATCCCGATAACAATCGTATATATATAATAGTGTTATCCAAAGTCAAATAAGATTCAACCTTATGTTGATGCACTCACCCAAATTTCTGATTTGTCACTTTTTATGCGCAAACCAAGCCGGAGGCATATATAGAGTTGCACTCGTTCGTATGTATTTCCCCCAAATCTTTAGGCATCAACTCCTCATAAGCTGTTTGGTGGATTTCTTTCAAACTTGCAAAGATGATCAAGCAGGGTGTGTAAGTTGAGTGTAAAGAAAAGATTTTTCCTGCGACCATTTTTACCAGAGTTATGGGTCTTTCTTACAAATGTATGTCGGCCATCAGTGTCCCGAGGACACATTTTTGTTGTCTATACTGTAACGTCTTTGAAAGCGATACAGATATCGCAGAACAGTCATTCTTAATTTTATTAAAACGTGAACATTATTTTGATTCTCACCTTATAAGTAATGCAGTCAATTTTATTATAGTGACATTGTGTATATTATTTACAAACAATAATAACAAATAATTACAACACCCGGCAACATTGGGCCTATAAGTCACTTCAGATGATTTTAAACATTAGAACAGAAACTAATACTGTATGACATTTTCAATTAGTACGCATGTACATGTACTATTCACACAATAGGAAACAAAATATGTACATATGATGTGTCTGAAAGAGAGTTTGAAAAGAAATAAATACATATTACTTAAGTTGATTTTTAACGAAAGATTATTCTTAAAAATACAGATAATTGATATAAAATGTACAGTAGAGATTTTCTTCTAATCATGCCGCTAACAATAAATTTTGACACATGGATAAAATGGTTATTTAGTAAATAAACTAGTTTTTATACGCCCGTTTGAAAAACGGGACGTATTATGGGAACACCTGCGGCGGGCGGGCGGGCGGGCGGCGTCCACAGGGTTTCCGCTCTCTAAGTCAAAGAGTTTTCATCAGGTCTTTATCAAACTTGGTGAATATGTTGGTGTGCATAATGTCTCGACCAAGTTCTATAACCAGCCAAATCCCCCCAGGCACTCCTGAATTGGCCCTTTAATTGTCCAAAATTTGGGTTTCCGCTCTCTAAGTCAAAGAGTTTTTGTCCTGTCTTTATCAAACTTGGTGAATATGTTGGTGGGCATAATATCTGGACCAAGTTCAATAACCTGCCAAATCCCCCCAGGCACTCCTGAATTATGGCCCTTGAATTGTCCAATAACTGAATTAGCGGTATCTGCTCTCCAAGTCGAATAATTTTCATCGGATCGTTACGCAACTTTGATGATGTAAGAAGGGCGTATTTTGACGGGCGTATTTTGTGTCAGTTTGGCACTCTTGTTCTGAATCTGGAAGCGTTGGAAAATGTTCATTATTGTCATGTTTGAAACACGATTAATTCAAATAGAGGATCTAACATATTACTTTCTTTACATCAGCATTTTGACGGGCGTATTTTGTGTCAGTTTGGCACTCTTGTTCTGAATCTGGAAGCGTTGGAAAATGTTCATTATTGTCATGTTTGAAACACGATTAATTCAAATAGAGGATCTAACATATTACTTTCTTTATAATAACATAATTATAGATAAGTACATAGTTGGTACAGGTATGGGTTATTTAGATATACTGTCGATGAATATCATTGCATTCCGATGCAAACGTGGTTTTTCTTTTAGTTTAGAATGTGCTTGGTAATTAGAGCATTACTGAGGCGGAACTTAGCGCGCAAATGATCATATATCCTTAATAAATACATATTTTACTAATATCTAGCTGGGAATTATTATGATGGAGGTTTCTTAATACATAGTACTCGATGACTACTGTCGATGTCGTGCGTATTGCTAAGTATATGGTACCCACGGTTAGGTGGGTTTCAGAAATAAGTCTATAGACTCATTGATTGTTCCACTGCACGGAAATCTTTAGTAAAAGGCGAAAGATTTATACGTGACTGTAGTGAAACCAGAGTGACATGAAAACTCAACACAGATTTATATATCGCAACTAATTATCAATACGGCTGCTTTTTGTTTCAAAAAGTTATTTATAAAGAGTTTCTTATTGCAGTATTGTAACTATTTGTGAAATAACATAATGTAAAATAATTATTTAGCAATATATATAAAACAAAAAATGTAATTTAAAATATTTAATTAAATAAAGGGAGATAATACGTTGAAAATTTGTTTACTTAATGGTACAGTTATCCACCAGATACAATGTAGGAGGTTTTGTGGGGAAAGGTAAGAAAATCGCAGAGCTTTTGCTAGATTTCTAAGTAATACTCAAACCAATAGGCCTATACGGCTCTCAAGTCATAAGACTGTATGATTCTAGTCTTCTCTGTGTCCAGAATATGCAGTAGTTTCCTCAATTCGTGAAAATGGACCAGTCTGGGCTGCAAATGTTGTAAATTTCCTATTCAAACGTATTTTTTCTTGAGCTAACCTCAAATCTAGTGAAGAATAATGACTGCATAAATATTATCTGTACCGGAGGACAACACAGTATAAAATTTGAGTGTGTTTAGTCTATATATGTACTTGCTTCTTGCAAATAAAAATGAGCGGCCACGCACAGTACACTGGCACTTGATTTTTCACACCGTTCAACCCGATAAGGTGAATGCCGTGGGTAAGCCGATGCAGTTGCTTGTGTACATGAAAGTTTTTCGGCGAAACTGAGTATTGGCCTGATTTTTACATTTTCCTGCAATATCTTAGCAGACAAAAATATACATATTGATTCCCTGTTTGTTAAGGACTCTACTGACGAGATCTTGACGCACACAGGATATTATTTACAAAGAAATAACAACGGTTATGCCAGTTAAGCCCCGGTCACAACCCGCCGTGCGTCTTTTTTGACCGTATGTGTTCTGCGGAGGTTACGTTCGCGGTGTTTTTTGGTCGGACGTGGCAAGAGCAGAGAGGACGCACGTCAAACGCAAGGTGTAAGTACGTGGCCCGCACGCCACGTCTAGGGGTAAAAGGTTGCGTGCATCGTACGTTCCGAAGGTGGTGAGTTGTACTTGCTTACAACGCAAGATCTCCGTGCGATTTCCATGTCAACTTACGGAGGCCGTACTGCTCACGTACGGTGTTCTTACTCGCTCGCTCGTTGTAAGTGCGTGCAAGTGCGGTAAACGTGCGTTTATTTCGGTCGCTGTTGGGTGATATATATAAGGACGACCTATCAATACTCGAAATATTTTATATACCGCAGAGGTCCGTGCGCACACCGTGCGTTGTAAGTGCGGAGCACGTACTTGCTCTGTACGGTCCGCCTGAGTTCTGTGCGCGTTTTGGACGGTTGACCAAAGCACGGTTGAGGAAGCACGGACCACGCACGGACCACGCAAAGACTCGCAGAGGCAGTGCGTTATGCGCTCGTGGAGATACAGGGCACGCACGTCACCCGTACGGGTGGTGAATCCGTAGCCCGCACGCAGCTTGAACGCAGAGAAAGTTTTGCATGCACTAAAAATGCTACGGCTCCCAAATCCGTACGGAGGAGGTACTCACCACGTACGGATCCCGGAATTTGGTCCACGTTTTTGCACGTAGACAGCACGCACTTGCACGTACGGCGGGTTGTGACCTGGGCTTTAAAAGCGTTGCACATGCGTAATTGCGGCGTAGTGCCGTTCGCGAAGCGTACTAAGTTGGCAAATGACAAACATGTTATATACACTCACCCAAAGTTCCAATCGGTCATCAATTGTATATGTTTACATTGTATGCTAGTTTCTTCCCTTTGTCAAGAGAAATAGTAAAAAGAACTCTTTTGTCTCTGAAATTCATGAACAATATACCAAAGCGACTCATACCTGAAATAAGTATATGCTGGTCTACAATGTTTAGTGCCAATCCTTCAAAATAATGTTAGGGTTATCAAGAAATTCAATGAAAACTTACTTCCTACTTTCACTTTCTACTTTCACTTTGAACCAGGAAGTAAAATTTCCTTGAATTTCTTGAAAACCCTAACATTATTTTGACGAATTGGCACTAAACATTGTAGACCAGCATACTTATTTCAGGTATGAGTTGCTTTGGTATATTGTTCATGAATTTCAGAGTTCTCATGCAAATGGTTTTTCTTTTGTTTT
Source organism: Corbicula japonica (assembly GCA_038501625.1). Lineage (NCBI taxonomy): Eukaryota > Metazoa > Mollusca > Bivalvia > Venerida > Cyrenidae > Corbicula > Corbicula japonica. Next base: position 2,508,024 of record JAZAYU010000039.1, on the reverse strand, counting down.
AGTATGTGCTTGGTAATTAGAACATGAATTAGACTAAATTGAGCTTGCAAACATTTACTACATCCATAGCTAAATACATTTATGTACTAAAATCAAGGTGGCAATAGGTATTTCCCCCAAAATTCATTTTTTGAAATTTTAGCCTGTTTACGCCATTTGCAATCTTTGCGATACCTTAACCCTGTCTTCTGAATCAAATGAACCAAAAATAGTGATCGCAACGCGACTCGTGCGTTTTTGGCATATTTCACATAACATGGCCTTATGCAAAAGTTTACTCAACAAAACTTCACAATAAGAATCATAATTTATGTGAGCTTCTTTTTGAGCCAGATCATTTTGAAAATAAAAATAAAGAAGAAGTGACTAGTTTTAACTCACGATGTTTTTAGTTGTTTTAATTAAGTGTAATTATGATTATTCTTGCATCAATTAAAAATATTATATGATGTTATTATTTCTTGTCTTTTTTGGTGGTATTGGGAAAAAGAGGGTCAAATTACTACAACCACTTTGTTTCATGTGAAGACATATTTTTTTCATACATTCTACCGTGAAGATCATTACAACCATATTTTGTATTGAATTGTATAACGTCTTTGGTTGGAATTCTTTTAAACATAAACATATCCTAGTCATTTTAAGTAGCTACAACAATAGATATACAATTACACTTACTTATTCATTGTTTTAATTTATATTTATTTTACTTAAATTTTACCAAAGAATGAAACAAGATAAAAATGAAAATGGTCATATAGAGTAATATTATTTACAATTCCCCTCGTGGGAAGGAGTAAGAATATGAATTATTGCCTAATTTACAAGACAGAAATATTTATTCCACTCCAAAATAAAATAACAAAACTGCAATTAAAATAAACATTAATTGGACAAACTATGGTTGGTCAATAAGGAGCTCGAATTACCTCCCTTTATCAAAATAAATACTTAAAATGCCATATTTTGTTTGAAAGTGTTATCAAATTATAGTTTTGCCTTTATTTGAAATGTCACAAATAGCAAAAAAACTACAATTCAGTATGGTTAACTTCAATACTGTTTGAAACTAAAAGCAGCTGTATTGATAATTGGTTGCAATATATAGAACTGTGTTGAGTTGTAAGTGTCACTCTGGTTTCACTACAGTCACGAATAAATCTTTCGCCTTTTACTAAAGATTTCCGTGCAGTGGAACAATCAATGAGTCTATAGACTTATTTCTGAAACCCACCTAACCGTGGGTACAACACAAAATAGTAAAATAAGTTAATGTTGGTTACGAAGTAACCAATGACGGTAAATACACGTTTATATTGATAATATTACAGTTTCAATTTATTAGACCAATTTAAACACAATAAATTTTAACACTAAATTAAAAAGGGGCATAATATTTGTAGTATAGTTATGGGTCTTATTGTATTGGTAATGACGTATATGGTGATGGAAAATATATTTTCCAAGTCTGAAGTTGATATCTCAAGTAGTTTCAAGTTAAGTTATGAGCTAAGTGCATAAAACACTTCAACAGATGCTGATGCCTGGGTGCGTAGGCTAGCTCACCTACGCTTTGTAATAAAAACATAAAAAATAACAACAGAAGAGTGTTCCATTGTTTATTATCTATTACAATGATTAAAACGACAGTCTGATTACAAACAGATTCATGTATAATACTAGTTGCTAACTGAAAAATTCAGTATTAAGTATTAATACTGATATTTGCACCAAAACATACAAATAAGAAACAAGCAAATAAATACAAGAGATACACAAAATATGGTGGTTTATGTAATAAAAGGCAGCCCCATCATTCTATAAAGTCTATTAACAAAATCAAACAATAATGCTTGCAAGTTGCCATTAACATTTACTATAGTATATATATAGTTTCACCATCCTATGCATTAAAGCAAAGATAAATACATTATGTGCAAGTTCTAATTTTAATTGACTGCATCATTTCATAATTTATTGCAACTAAAGTATACTACTCAAAATTTGATAGGGATCACTTTTTATTTCTTAAATATTTTCTTGATGTTAAACCCAAGAAATGTAATTTGTTCATACATTTTAATTATTCTAATGACATACCTGGCACAAAACTGATATAAAATAAACACATTTTCAGAATCACTACAAATATTTTAACGTTTCAAACTTATGTGAGAAATAAACGCAATCCTTAACAAATTTTAAGTAGTATATAATATGTATATTATACATACTAGTTGTGTACTGATTAATAACAAACTCGAAGAGAAGCACAAAAAACTGGCGATAAAATGCAATGACTGACAGTATTTTTACAAAAATATGAAATTATTAGTGACTACAGTTGTGACAATCATAAGAAAAGTTGTCTGATCAATACTCTTCTCTATAAATAAGGGTTATATCACAGCATGTGCAAACAGTGTAGAACCATATCAGCCATCTGGTCATGGTCTACCGTTTACTTCTTGCTCAGAAATAACCTAATGAATAAAAAAGTGAACAGAGTAGATCCTGTGCTGAATGATCTGGATCTACACTGTCCACCCATAGATAACAGCCATATCCTGTTCCTATACTCATTGTTGAGTATAGGGTTAATTTGGAAACCTGATTCCAAACATTAATCCTTACTTTATGCCATCATCTACCATTTAACAATTAAAAATATTTCTTCAAAAATGTTAAATTTGATTAACAGATAGTTTTGTAGATTTCAGTCACCAATTTGTCACATATTATACTCACCACAGAAAAAAGAAATAAAGAAAACACACAATGAAAATTAGATATGACTTTTCTTATCAATGTCTTTCAACTTTAAATATGTAATCTAATAATAAACAAAACAATTATCCCCGTCCTCCATATAATAGGCACTTTTACTCATGTGCGACCAGTGTAGATCCAGATCAGCCAGCACATCCATGCCATCTTATCAGGATCTGCACTGGTCGCTTTTTGGTCAGAAATAACCGTATAAATCAAATAGCGAACAGTGCAGATCTTGATCAGACGGCACTCCGGCTGATCTGGATCTAGACTTTTCACCCATGCCATAAAGGTGTGTATAATTATGGAGGAAAGGGTTATACATGCAATAAACATTGAAAATCTTTTGTTTAAATCTAAATGTGCTATCCTGCCCATGACAAGTTTATTCATTATTTTTATGCAAGGCTATGAAATTTCTTGTAATTAAAGCCGATACATGTATATGAGAAATTTGGTCTACCAGCCAATCAGATCTCCCCTTACACCATGGTAGAATTTCCCAGATCCCTCTTCTCCTTGAAGTTTCTCTAAGACAGCCATCATGCCCTTCAGACTTTCCTCTGTGCTGATGAGAGCATTAGGACCGCCCATCTCTGTCTTCACCCAGCCTGGGTGGATAGATGTGCACAGAATATTGTCCCCCTTCAGGTCCAGACTCAAGTTGGATGTTATCATGTTTAAAGCAGCCTGAAAAAAATGAGATAAATCAATATAAAGTCCAATGAGATGCTCAAATTTGCAGAGGAATACAACATCCCACACCAGCATCACAAAAACAAGGAAACCTGTGTCACCAGATGATAATGACAATCAGCATTATTATTGTCATCATCATCATCAGGTGACAAAGGTTTCCTTGTTTTTTGAATGATGATGAATAGTTTGAAGCAGTTGAAGAAATTACATTGTTGTTATAATTTTCATTAAGAATGCAAATAAATGGTAAAACTGACGTTCCAATATTCAGGTTTTTTAAATCAATTATTTGAATGTTCAAAAACAAAAATCAACAACTAATTATAGATAACAATTGTATTCAAAAGGTGTATCATGAATATTTTTTGCTCTTAAAGATAGTTTGACCATTTCTTGTCAACTTATTCTTTATTTTTTGCAATTTAAACAACTGTCTTATTGTTAAATGTTGAAATATTCCAGCATTAGCAGTCAGAAATATGTACTGTACTGTATTCAAATGTTTATCAGAATTGTTAAAATTTAAAAGCTGCACTGATTAAATAAAGTAATATGTCCACTGAAAACATCGAGTCATGTTTTTCATTGTTATTAATTTACAATGGTTAGAATTTCATACTATAAACAACAAGGAATTGCAGATATTTTCCTATAGCAAAGAGTAAAACATAAAAAAACATTATGTAATGTTACTATCCAATTAAGGGAAACATTGACTGACATGTAATATGTGTGCTGTGTATGGTCACCTTCTTCCCTGCCTCTGGCATTTAGCTGTATATTGTGAAAATATGACAAAAGAAATTTTATCAATAAAAACATCTACATTACTCTTTTCACTTTTTATTATGAAATTGAAAAAACAACAACATATATTTGAATGCATATTTGGCCATTCAAATGCTGTAATTTCCATCAAATATTCAAATGTTGGAATATTGGTTTGCATCTCTAAATTGCCTGTATATCAGGATGGACAGAGAGAGATAATCTGCCATTTTGTTGGCAAGCAGCTTAAAAAGCTGTAAGTCTTTGAAGTTCACATAAAGTTAATGAAGCATTCAACTCCAGGAGTAGATTAGCCCTTTATTTCATATATACATATTCTAACACATGCAACAGTGTAGATCCAGATAAGCCAGGACCTCTGCGCCATCTCACCTGGATCTGCACTGGTTGCATCTTGGTCAGAAATAACCTAATGAATCTTAACCCTTTCTTGTAAACTGATCGCACATGCGTAAAAATACGTATATATCAAGGAAAGGGTTAATTAAAGCAAACAGTGTACATCCTGATCAGATGACAGATGTGCCCGCTGATCTGGATCTACACACACTTTAAAACACTGAGTAAAGGGATACACATGCAACCTTTGCAACTGACCTTAGAACTTCTGTATGGATACATTTCACCGGATGAGTTTTCAGAGATGGATGCAACTCCTGTTGATATATTTATGATGGCTGCTTTATTGCAGGACATAGGATCATTGGGGAACAGGCTCGCTGCTTGTCGCAACAGTGGAAGAAAAGCCTGAAATAAACAGATGCAGTTTCACCAAGTGAGAAATATATAATTTATGACAGCACCATTAGTTTAACCATTTCTTTTGAAGGATTGATTATCCTCGATTCCTTTAAATTATTCAATTAAAGCTTTAATTTACTTTTTTTTTATTATTGTGACGTCTTTTTATGCAAAAGTAACCGAAAGACTCACAATTTTTATTTCACATTTCGACATAATATAATTGAACTAGACGGCAATAGCATATTAAACTAGCATGCACATCAGTGTAGTCTGATAAAGGTTCAACAGTTTGCCATTCAGTCACAGAAGCATTCTTTATGCATCTAGAAAACACTTTCAGATCCTTTTCAAAATTTTCACTGAAAACATTTAGGAAAAATCCACTGATATTAAATCATATCTGTCTTTCATTATAAACATCAGTGCCCAAAAACAGAACATGGAAACCCGTCTCAAATCTCAAGCATCTGATTGGCTGAAATGATGACCAGTTGCCATTTCAGATGCTTGAGATTTGAGACTGGTTTCCAATCTCAGTTTTATAACCGTCAGTCCTGAAATTCTGCTTAGGTGGGTGCTATCAGCCATCCTACCTGTGCCATCATCAAAGGCCCTATAGCATTGACCTCAAAAGCCTCTCTCATCTGTTCTCTGGTCACCTCCTCTATACACTGATGTCCAATAATGGCTGCATTGTTAATCAACAGATTCAAACCTTCACCTTCCACAGCTGAAGCTACAGCTGATTTGGCTCTCTCTATCGACTCCTGATCCCTCACATCTGTTCAAAGTTAAACATATTTATAAATTACTTGTATCATAGCGTTGTTTTTTTAATTTCAGGGAACCCAGTAAATTCCTTCCAGGTTTAATCTGACTTATTCCAAGCTCAGACAAATACTAAGCATTCTAGTGCTATACTCTTAAAACATTTTGAATATCTGTTGTTCCTTAAACTTACAGCTGACTGTTACAAGTAGGGACCAGGGATGTCAGCTTACTTCACCCTTTACTTCATATATACGCCATTTATTGCATTGGTTAACAGTGTCGATCAAGATCAGCTGGCACATTTGTGCCTTCTTATCAGTATCTAAATTGTTCACTTCTTGGTCAGAAATAACCTAGCGAACAATGCAGATCCTGTTAAGACACCACAAATGTGTAGGTTGATCTGGATTTACACTGTTCGCCCATGAAAAAAAAGCCACTCTATGGAGTAAAGGGTTAATACAATGTCAGGCAATCCTCTGAGACCATTAAATGTACTGAATTATTCAATATTGACAGAATTCACGACTAAAGTGAATCAAGTTTTAGGAACATTTTACTTTAGTTAAAAAACTTGGGTTAGCAGTTAGCTTTACCTAGTTGAAGTACAATCACCAATCTGTTTTTCTTAGCAATATCGTTCAGCTCCTGAAATTTATATGTCACAAAAATTATTCTATTGTATAAGGTGTTGCTTTTCATTTTGATTCATGAATCTCCAGCTTATCCATGGGATTTTAAAGTACATCATCTAAGAGGCAAGGCATTTTTTGTCAAAAAGCATTAACCTTCACTCAATGGAATATGGTTTATCTCATAAGTGAAGATCCAGATAAGTGCTAAATATACTATTATTTCAATTTAGATTAAGAACATAAAGCATGGATGTGCATATGCAATAGAAACTGTGTGTATGGAGTAAAGGGGTTAAAGTGAAGGGGAAATCTTGCTAACAAAAGGCAATTTTTGTGCTGAAGTAAATACAGCTAATCTAGGTGCCTAGAAAATCTGCACTGTTCAGAAATAGCCTAATAATAAACAAGAAAAAATTTGATGCATAGCATCATTTCGGCGCGAGGAATATTTTTGACCCACTTATGCAATCAGATAAAAAATTAGATGAATTCAGAAGCAATTTTCTACTGATGAAGGTGCATACGCAGTGCAACAGTCAACATCCCTGACTGATAGTATGAAAGGTGCAGCTTTGAACCTACTTTTGATCTACTTTTGTTTTCAACATCACACAAAGAATGTATTTTAAAATACATTTATTGATATGAATTACCACTGAAATACATAAACAAATGTATTTCCTAATCAAATCTTATGTTTAAATAAAAAATTTCCAAACAGAAGTTACAAATTGATAAAAAGTAATTCTACATCTCAATTGCAAATTTCCATCAATGTTCGGTAAAATTTCGGAAAAGCGTGCATTGGCTTCTAACCTGATCTTTTCATAACAATACTACAACATGTTTACGGGCATTATTCTAAAAATTTCTATTGCAGAGCCATAAGGGGCATGTATAATTTAAAAACAGCAAAAGGTTTTCTAACCCTGTGTTGAGTTAATATATATAACTAGATGGGCGTTCAGTTGAACACTTATGTCGCACTCAGGTATTGTGCCAGAATAAAAATGCAAGTACAAAAAGGGGCATAACTCCTTCAAATGTAACCTTGACCTAAAAAATTTGGCATCAACATGACCGGGTTGTCATAAGCAATATAATTTGAAAGTTTAATGAAGAAATATTAGGAAATGGCAGTTATAGCCAATGTTAAGTTTGTGTGATGGATGGACTTACAGACGGATGGACAAAGCCATCCCTATGTAACACCTTTTCTTCGAAAGGGCGACGATGTCAAATTTAGACATAAAATTCTCTAATTAGAAGCCAATAAATGTCAGACAGATTTATCATTTTATAGGCAGTAGGTGTGAAAAACAACCATTTGGTAACCATTTACTGTCCTTAATTAGGTGAACGAGTGTTTGTACAGCAATTTAACAATTTTATGACAGTTTGCTTATTAAAGAAAGGTAGTAAACAATAATAAACAGATCCTAAGGAAACAAAATACATTTTTTTTCAAAGATTCTTGGTACATTACTGAATGACCGTCTTTATCGATTTACACGGTATTAACGTTGTTACTTCCCTTTTTTTCCCTTACATTTGCAAAATAGCCGTAGATAGATTTTTACTATCATTTTATGGGGAAAAAACAGGGTCAAGGGGTCGACCGCATCATATTGGATTTCGCAATATAGCAGTTTGCTATATAGCAGAGTGCACTGTATTAACAGAAACTATAAAGTCAATTATTCAGTTCCGACATTCAATCAGTTCTGGCACATTTGAGTTATAAATCGAAAATGTGTTAAGAAATCATTGTATTTTTGCAGCATTTTTCTTATTTAGATGTTGCTAGAATACACATTTATTTTTTGACCAATTTTCGGTTTTTAATTCAAGATCGTGAACATGTTCCGGAACTGATTGAATGCCAAAACTGATTTATTGTCTGTAGTAGTCATTTGATATGTGAAGGTACATGTCCTAAGCGGTGCCCCACTACACACAACAAGTGAAGACACATCTTAAGAGGTCGCAAACATTGCAAATGGCGAAAACTAGCTAAAATTTCAAAAATGAATTTTGGGGGAAATACTTATTGCCACCTAGATTTTAGTAAAGAAATGTATTTAGCTATGGATGTAGTAAATGTTTGCATGCTCAATTTAGTCTAATTCATGTTCTAATTACCAAGCACATACTAAAACAAAAGAAAAACCGTTTGCATGAGAACTCTGAAATTCATGAACAATATACCAAGGCAACTCATACCTGAAATATGTATATGCTGGTCTACAATGTTTAGTGCCAATTCGTCAAAATAATGTTAGGGTTTTCAAGAAATTCAAGGAAATCTTACTTCCTGGTTCAAAGTGAAAGTAGATTTCTATAGATTTCTACTTCTCATGCAACTGGTTTTTCTTTTGTTTTAGTTATACTAAATTAGTATGTGCTTGGTAATTAGAACATGAATTAGACTAAACTGAGCTTGCAAACATTTACTACATCCATAGCTAAATACATTTATTAACTAAAATCTAGGTGGCAATAAGTATTTCCCCCAAAATTCGTTTTTTGAAATTTTAGCCTGTTTTCGCCATTTTCAATGTTTGCGATACCTTAAACTCCTCATTCCTTGGGCACAATATCTCATGCATTCAACAAGCAGTCGGCATCTTTTACTAGAAACTTGAATAACTTGTTCTAACTGTATCGGTCGCGAAACATATTTCTTTCACTTACAGTCGCCTTTTCTGGTTGCCTGCAGCAAGCAAAAAGATATTTAGGTGGTGTTTGTAATTGTAGAAACGCTTTTACAAATTCTAGACCTATGCCTCGATTGCATCCGGTAATCAAAACAGATTTAGGAGCTAACATTTTTTTATTGGATTGTGCTAAATGTTCACCTTTGACCTTTTTAAGGCGCCGCCGTGTTTTTTACACTCACCCACCTCTATACCGGTGTTAGGTTTGACTGTTTCACTGTGCATGTCAATACTTCATCAGACAAGATCATCTTTACTTTCTTTTCATCTGTTTTGTCAGACCTGTTTCAGAGATATCCGAGCTTTTATTCAAATGTTACAAAAATCACTATTTGAAGTGTGTTTTTCGCTTATAGGCTTATAGCGTCTCGACGCATGAAATTTGGTGCATGAATCTTCCAAGTATGAGAGATATCCTAGCTTTGAGAAAAAGTTCTCGCTTATAGCGTGTTAATCGTGTATATGCTTCGTTTCCTTAGGGTTTCTAAATTGTTAAATCTTCACTTTATATTAACTAACTTTAATGTAGGAATTTAATGGTTATTTCATACACAGAAGTGAAAGTGATGTTGTTTAGTTTAAACTTATTTATTTTACATCGATTGTGAAACAAGTTATTCCAACTTATATTAATCACGCTCGATGACTGCTTCCTTGGTTTCTAACCAGTACTCGCAAAAATTAACGAATGTGGATTGGGGAAACTGCAGACGAATCTCATATCCTTGATGGGATTCAAACCCGCAATCTCCGGATTTGGAGTCCGACGCTCTACCCCTAGACCACTGTTCCCCCATGTGATGTTGTAGGTTTGAAAGGTATAGATCGAGTCTCCGCTGAAATGATCGGTGTTGTTAGATCTTTTAATGCGTGTCTTAAAAATACTGGGTCTACACTCAACATTCATATTGAGCGTGAATAAATACAGAAAGGTTTCTTCTCGCGGGTTTACAACATAACCCTTTTAAAAATCCACAGGACTATTTCTAGGCAATTTTACTAATAGATACTATACAATAATGGTAGAAAACAAAAGAAAGGCCTTGAATACTTTATTTACGCACTTTTTCATGATTCATGTCATTTTTTGGGTCGCTGTCTACTTAAAGTATCAACATTCATTTATTATTTTTCCCATGACACAGGCTATATAGTAATTATGCACGAATTGTTCACATGTCCACATTGAAAGTGTCTTATTTTGATTATAATCGAGCCATATTTATTTAAAGAAAACATCTGTACGTTCGATTTTATGAATGTCTGAAATCTGTGACGGTTTCATCGGTAATAAATGTCTTTACTTGATACAATGGACTGATAGCTCAGCCACATTACAGAGACATTATCATTTTTAGTCTGGCGCATGCACAGTCTTAAGTAACGATGCCGTGAACACTGCGACGCGCCGTCGTTAACTTCGGGTGTATCATTGCAACCACGAGAGCGTATCAAGTAAGTGGGGTTTTGTGGTCACCGCGAGAGCAGGCCGAAATGTTCTGCACAAGTGTGAAGCACAATGCAGCACACCATTCCACGAATGCTGAGCGATTGATAGTAAGTTTCCGTGTAATTTTGGAGCATCCATGCCCAAAACGCCAGCTAACAAATGTAGAGTGAAATCACGATCATCTACGGCAGTGAACAAGCAACTGGATATGCATGAGTAATTTAGTTACGCCTGAAAGATTTCGTAGTTGTGTGGCATAAAAAGTAGTGCATTTTAAGAAAATACAAATATTTCGAGAAGGAATGCGAACTTTGAAAGATAATGCTACAAATAAAAACAAGAAAACAATTTAATGTTGTTGTTCGAACAACTATGAAAGGATATTAGAAGAACGTTTAAAAAACAAATCAGTCACGTGACAAGCGGGAGATAGCGTGGGTTGCCATTTTGGTTAGGTTGGAGTAGTTGTGGATCGAGATTTTGCTCAGCTTTCAAGGACCGGGCCGGGCCGGGCCGGGGGGGGGGGGCGGGGCGGGGTGCCCGCCCCCGCCCGGCAGTGTTCTCCCCAGCTATCATAACGGTTGTCGCGCCCGACAACCGTTAACAAGCTTTGACCTATTTCCAACAAGCGTTAAATTCGCCGACATCCGTTTATTCAAAATCGACATGTCATAATTTTCTGTTTCTTGCATTGTAAACACAGGTCGCTTTTCAATACACACCTCATTCAAAGTTAAGCAATAGGCGATTTGACCAATCACAATCGATTTCTTTACTATCAGCTGGATAACTCCGCCTCTCCACGTGGTAGAATTCGCAAGTATACGCCTTTCCAATAAACAGTTTCGCAGTCCTGTACGAGTTACTTCCCGTGACCAGATATCAACCCAAAACGAGGCTTCACAGGAAAGCTGAACTATCGGACTATGGCTTAAGAACATAACGCCTAACATAATCCATTAAATTTCAGGTGTGTAATCGTCGCCGCCGGTCGAAAATAAGTTACTGGTCTGTTATTCTAGTCAGACATTTTTATTTTCACTGTTTGTTAGATATTTGCATTTTTAATATTGTAAGATTGTTGTAATGTACCATTCTTGTTGATAGTGGGCAATATGAAACGCGATTCGGATAAACGTGAGTATTAATGTTACGAATTTCTATACAGCATTTCATCTTTATGTATTTTATACTTAAAATTATATTTAACTGGTATGAAATTCGCAAATTGCTAAGACTGGTAATGTACTATACTCCGGAAATCGTGACATGTCAACATTCGGTTACAGTATCTGTACGTTATACTTGTACTCATCTATTACTTGAATTCATCGTACCGTTAATGTTCAACGAACAAATAATTTTGAATTTTTAAAAAGGTCACTTATACTTCACAAGCAAAAATACGGTACGATTGATTCTGTCTTGAAATTAAGAAGGATCAATAAGATTATCTGATTGTTCGTCGGTGTCGTTAGATATTTACTTAGCCTTGTGACTTGCATTAAATAAATAAAATAACTCAATTTCATGCTTCTATAATAAAAAGGAAATATGCATATCAGGAATCGCCACACTCATAAAACACAGCCTCCCCCTGCAGCAAAAAGAAGAGAGGAAAATAAATGATTTGTTTGTTGATTGTTTAACAAAAACGAGAACCGTATGGGTTAGCATTGGAACAGTCAGTGGCAAAATAATTTGCTACTGGGGGTTTAAACCAGGTTCTAGGGGTGCACTATATAATTTATTATACCTGTTTGTGTTAACTGAATACCTATTATGATATTATTTATATATATATGAAGCTGTCTATATGTTTACTGGTGTGAGGAAAATTATTTGATGATTTAGCTTGGGCCGAGTCTAACTGCTAAATCTTTTTGGTTATTTGAATTCTTTGTGTTAAATTAGTGTGGTTGAACGGTAAAGTCCGAGGACTTCCGTCGGAAGGTATAAAAGCAATTGCCGTTCATTGATACAGGGCAGTCTGTCGCCGAGTGTCGAGGTATTCACATCGTTGAGATTCAACATTTTGGTCTGCATTATAGGTCCAATATAGTACATCACTGTACTAGGGCATATTGACCGGGTTGTTTCGTTCAACATGTATGATGTGAATAGTATTGGTTGAAGCTAGGGTTGATAGGGTTTTGAGATAGTGTCTTCAGACAATTGCTGGAAACACATGCGTCTGAAACACTTGTGTCCCTAAGGTAGCTTCAGAGTAGATGTTGAGCATAGGGTATTTAGATAGTGTCCTCAGACAATTGCTGGAAACACATGCGTCTGAAACACTTGTGTCCCTAAGGTAGCTTCAGAGTAGGTGATGAGGATAGGGTTTCTAGATAGTGCCTTCAGACAATTGCTGGAAACACATGCGTCTGAGACACTTCTGTCCCTTAGGTAGCTTCAGAATAGGTGCTGAGGATAGGTTTCAGGTTAGACAGTGTTCCCAGACTATTGCTGACGAAGAGGTTCTCGCATCCTCGGGATATCACATAAGTCTGAGACACTATTGTTCAGCAGCGTTTTAGTGTTGAGGGTATGTTTGAAGGTGTTTTGTTTTGGGTTTTGTTCGAAAAGTGATTGTTCAAACCTTGTTGAGCAGAATTTGAAAGTTTTAGTTGCTCAGGTTTGCTTGATGTAAGTGTGTTATTGTTTGAGGATCTGTTGAAAGTAGTTCGAAATATCATTATGTTCCATATAGTTTTATTGCTCAGCATATGCGCTGAGATCGTGCTTGAAGTTCGTGTGTGATTGTTATGTTTCGGACTGTGATTCTTGTTTGGGTGAGTGTTTGAAACTTTAACATCAGCTATTTTTGTCCAGGAGGTTCATTGCCCTGGGAATATTATTATATGTTCAGCTGATTCTTATCCTGATTATTGTGTTTCACCCCAATCATTTCAGCAATCATTGAAATCATTTTGGAGCAAAGTAGCTCAGGAAAAATTTATTATATTGTTAAAACAATACATTGCCCTGACATACGTTGAAATCATTTTTCGAGAAAAATTATATATATATATAGACTGAGACAAGTAATCGGTTTTATGTGCCTTCCGCTCGGGGCACGTTACACTGGTATCGTAAAAAAAATTAATTTCAGATTGTGAGCGGGGTTTTTCCACCTTATCAAGAGTGAAGACAAAGCCTAGAAGCAGGCTAAACAATTCAACATTAAATTCATTGTTAATGATATCCATGGGAGGTCCTGATGTACTGAAGTTTGATTATAATAAGGCAGTGAGCACTTGGGCCCAAGAAAAAAGAGGCGTCTGAAAGTTTAATCATAATCCTGTCAGTTTTAATGAAACACTGAGTTTGATATGTGTGAGATATTTTGGACAATGAAGGTGAAAAACTAACTATACAGAGTATATAGTTGACATTGTAACTTGATGAGATCAGATCAGTTTATGTAATTAAAACACATGTTGACATACTGTTTACACAATGTTTCACATTATTTATGTTTTTTAACTTTGTACCTTTCTTGGCTCTAAAGAGATAAAAAAAAACCATCTATGTACTATATACAGTTGTTGCAGTAAACTTTGGTACAAATATAAAACTGTATAAAATGATAGTTAAAAAATAAAGTTTCGCGAGCTAAAATCACGAACAGTCCAGCTTCCAAAAATCCTGGGGAGACCGTACGTAAGTTGGCGAATATTTTTGTTGATGCATTGTTGAGATCGACGTAAAAAATGGGGCGTGTCATGGGAAAAGGTACCTTCGGACAGTTGACGTCAATCTTTGAAATGACGTCATAAATTTGAGCAGACGACATTATTTATTATGCATATCGCGGTAAAAATACCATTTTATTGTCGAAATGTGTAACAAAATAACATCTTAGTCATAAGAAATTGATTTATAGTTGTAAGTTCTTTTTAATTTTAGTAAAAATTAAAATATCACTAAAAATGACCGAAGGCACCTTTTCCTGTGACGTGCCCCAATTAAGATTGTAACTGTTTCAGTCTCTTAAGGTACGTGAGCCTTGTGCATTTCATTGTTGACACTACTCAGTTGTGGCGGAGCCTGATCATCGTTATTCTAGCAAAATTTAACCACTAATCATACACTCCTGCATCAAAAAGACCCCCAACCTAAAAGTGGAAAACCTAATTTCCTTGCATCAAAATACAAGTACCTGCATCTATTGAAATCACTGAATATACTGAATTATTTGCTAATGTTGATGGTAGTAACTGTCACAAAGTTTAACGAAAAAATCACACATAGTTTCATATGTTTAAAGTAATGATATCTGTGCAGGGCAAGTTCGATTCAACCAGCGCGCCAGCCTTTCAACGCTTTCAGCGCTTTGATTAATTTATGTATTAATAACAATGATAATTACAAAACCAGATTCCCTACGTGTCTTTAATATATAACACTGGACGTTAATGTTAATTAATTATTTAAGTAAGTAAGTAATTAAGTAAACTGAATTGTACATGTTACCATTTATAATGTTACTATAAATATTCGCATCTTGATAGGAAGCGGACATGATGTTAAAGATACTGGAAAACTCATTAATCATTCAATTGTATTTTTAGATCTACGATACTCTAACGCGACGAACACGTTGCAAAGAAAGACCGTAAATATATGTTAAGCCTAGTTCACATTGCCCGGGTATACAGACCCGGTGGATAACGGTTTGGATACTAATGTAAAATCATGGTTAAAATATGGTTTCTGAAGTTTGAATCCGCTTCCACCGTTTTGCACCGTAACAATATCGTGGTTCCATCGTTACTTTACCGGCATTTATTGGCGGCTACCGTGCCAAACCGTAGTTCGACCGGCACAAGTCGGGGCTACGTCGGCTCTCCTCCGTAACACACCGTGGCAAAACCGGGAAGTCACCACCTTGAACTCACCATGCTGGTTTACTTCGGTTTTACCCGGTGGTCTTACTGTGGCGATCATGCCGTAAAAGCTACGTTGATGCCCTGGATCTTCCCGTAATCAGCCGGCATTGGTTTCGCTCCCGTAGATTCTCGGTTGTATTACAATTGTTAACACCTACGTGGCCACTCCCCGGTGATCGCCGGTCCAACACGGTTTATGCCAATTCAATGTGGTTTTTCCCGGCGGCGCTACAGTTCTGGTCCCGGTTGGCCGGGGTGTCAAATCTGGGACGCACCCCGGGGCTGTGTACCGGGACAGTGTGAACCAGGCTTTAGGCCATTGTTGTTTCGCCCTGTCGGCCTCTTTTGCGATACCACGAAAACGCGAAACCACGATGTGACATAGTAAAGCCACGATGGGAGATCGCGAAACTACGATGTGAAATCACGATGTTTGATCGCAAAAGTACGATGCTAGATTTCGATACTAATATCTCGACCTCGCATCGTACTTTCGCGAAATCGCATCGTGTATTCGCGACCTCGCTTCGTTGTTTACGTTTTCGCATCACGGTAATTTTTTTTGGTCTCGCCCTCTTATTACTTCATATAAGACAATACAAACAACTTATGAAAACGAGAACATTTGAGGTAACCACATCGGAACGGTCAGTGGCAAAACAATTTACCAGCGGGGGACGGGGTGTTCAACGAGGTTCTATGGTGAACCAACCTCACACTTGCCCCAACAGGTTATCATATGAACAAATAAGTATAAGTTGCCTTGGTGAAATATCACCAACCTATCAATCAACTCGACAATGCTGCATAAAAAAGCACACAAACACATAAAACACAAGAAGCTAATAGCAAGCTAAAGGGCGGGTACTCAATAACCTTATCGATACCAGAGTCCCTGGAGTCAAATCAGCAAGAACACGATGTCAGTGATAAGACAACACATTTTCATAACGATATAATATCATTATTTCAACTGCGAAGACAAAAGTCTCTAAAAACACTGCACATAAAGGTATATTTTCATAAAACAAAAACAAATTTAAGCTACTTTCGTAGAAACCCTCTTATCCATCTTGGGTCAGAATAGATGTACATAATATTAATATCCAGTAATAGTTTACTGTTAATATAATGCATGACCCATAATTCTTCCAGAATAAATGTTACCAGGAAATATTCCGGAATTCGAGTTTTTCTCAGAAAATTCCGTTTCATCTGCTTCCAGTGTCCGTTATTTCATTACTTCGAAATTTGTGTCAGTTCAATTGTATATTGGGGAATTAAGATAATGAGATGATGAGTTTCTCATCGTCACTATTAAAATCATACAGTAGAATACTAAGCACACGAAAATAAAAACAATTCACATTGAAGTAAAACTGCTTTGTCAGTTTTTTGTTAAATATTTTCGCTTTCCTTTAATAGCATCACTTTGCACTCAGCAACACTTCTGCTCGATACAGACTTTGCTAACGAACACAGATGATCTTTTTTTTTTGAAAAAGCGTGTTCTACCAGCCAATTAAATCGCCGCGTACACCATGATAGAATTTTCCAGAACCCTCCTCTCCTTGCAACTTCTCCAAAATGGCCATAATTCCCGTAAGACTTTCTTCGGTAGTGATTTTGGCGTTGGGTCCACCCATCTCGGTCTTCACCCAGCCAGGGTGGATTGCCGTGCTCAGAATACCGTCACCTTTCAGGTCCAGGCTCAAGCTGGATGTAATCATGCTCAGTGCAGCCTAATGGAAGAAAAAAAATTTAATTATCTGATCACACAATCATTTCAACATAAGTCTTTTAAAATATTTAAATCAAACAACATAAAACTAAGCGACCAAAGTGTACATTCGTAAATATACAAAATGTACTTGATTTCAGGTATGATCTACGCACAAATTTTATAGATTTATAACAATAATATACCTCCTAAAATTTGTTAACGACCTGATAATTTCACACTGGTGTTTCAGTTCAATACTTCAACCCTGATTTTATCAAATAAACAACACAAAAACTTAATAAATTATTTTAGATGTTAACCTACACAATATTAAAGTGACCTTTATCACATTTTGAGTACTTAACATTGTGCTGGGCACAAGATCATAAAGTAAATCAGGAGACTATTCTCAAATCTCAAGCATCTGATTGGCTGAAATGGAGACCAGTCGCCATTTCAGCCAAACAGATGCTTGAGATTTGAGACTGTTCTCCAAACTTAGTTTTATGATCTTGGGCGCTGTACGAATACCTTGGAGCATCTGTATGGGTATAACTGACCGGTGGAGTTTCCAGAGATGGATGCAACTCCTGTAGATATATTTATGATGGCTGCTTTATTACAGGACATGGGATCGTTGGGGAATAGACTTGCAGCTTGTCTCAAAAGTGGAAGAAATACCTGAAAAAATATTAAATACAATTTATTAAACTTAATTAGAAGGGTTATAGAATCGTTTTTCATGATAGTTATTTTAGACATGTCAAAGTATGGTTATGGAGGCCGAGTCTGGCATGTGCAGAATTTAGACACGTGCAAGTATGATAAGAAAAAAACTGAAATATGCATATTTCATATTTCATCTCATAATTATTATAAGGAGGCTATATTTGCTCTTATTTCAAACATTAAGCTCATTTGCCATTTAGTTTTTAATTGTTAGCTTCGAGTCATGCGGATCAGAACCATTAAGGATATAAATTCCTACCTCATGAAGAAAAAGCCTCTGCAAAAGAGTGTTTGTATAAACGAGTGTAAAATTTCAAACTTTCCTTGAACAAATAACAGAACCGGCAAACACGCACGACTTGAAAGCATCAAGGAACAATTCTATTAAGAGAGGAGAAACCTTATTCATAAGTCCATAAAGCACCGACTTGTCTTATAACTCTTCGATATATTTGTACGTCAATCAAATTTTTATGTACAGCCCCATAACACTGCCGTTTTAGCTTGATTCGGATATACTTGTGCCTGATGATATAAAACGTCTAACCTGTACAACCATCAAAGGGCCTATAGCATTAACTTCATACACTTCCCTCATCTCTTCTCTGGTCACAGCCCCTATGTCCTGATCTCCATAAACAGCAGCGTTGTTAATCAACAAATTTAAACCACACCCCTCCAGGACTGGGGCAGCCGCTGCTTTGGCTCCCTCTATAGACTGCTGGTCTTTCAAATCTATAATATAAGCTTGATAAATACAAGTTATCCTTTATCTTTCCGTCTGTCCAAGGCCCATCTACAGTCGTCTCCATTGCACCATTTGTCTAACAAACGTATAAAATTAGCTATTTGTAAGAATGTGTTTGACCTTGAATTCCTGGTCGCGTAAATATGTGACAAAGGAATTACAATGTTGATTTCTCTCTTCATAATTTATATAAATTCTTTAAAAAGAAACAACATATTGTTGTCAGTATCATGATAATCATGTGGGCAATTAAAAAGATGTTTTGTGTTGATTAGTTTTTATGTTCGGAGGTAAAAAAATTGTTGGGATTTTTACTGAGAACTATCAATTTTCTCAAAGCATGCAAAATAAAGATGCACCAATTAGATAAGTATATGCTAAGTTTTATTGAACTGCATTCTGTCGTTAGAGATTTTGATAATTTCCCTTTGTTTATAGATGATCGTGCAATGACGACTTCAGACGTCCCTTAGCGACTTGTTATGTAACACAATCCATACTTATAATTGGTTGTCTATAGAAGACGCTCATCAATCGATTATTGTGTGGGGGATTGGGGGATAGGGGTAAGGTCCCCATATTATAAATTCTTTCATTAAATCAGTTGTTTTCATATTTAGAGTACAAAAAGTAAATGTATTTGCTTTTCGTTGGTGAATGACACCAAATTCTTTCTAATGTAGCTTATATTATTAACTATATGGTTTTCAAGTTTTACATAATATACTCTTCCTAGTTAGCAAAACTGATACTAATCTGAGTTCAGATAAGATGTGTTACCTAGCTGAAGTAAAATAACAGATTTGTTATTCTCAGCAATCTCCTTCAATTCCTGAAATATAAACAATGCTTATAATAATTCTTGACATGTCAAGCAGAGATGTTCCTTACCAAATGATAGTGCCTCTAGCTGGGAGCGAACCCGCACCGTCACGGCGACAGCGCCTAGCCCTGCAATTCCCGCGACGCAACCAACTAAGCTAACCGGGACAACCCCAAAAAAAGAAAACGGGACGATTTGTGTCAATGTTATAAAACTGAGCATGGAAACCAGTCTCAAATCTCAAGCATCTGATTGGCTGAAATGGCGACTGAGATTTGAGACTGGTTTCCAAATTCAGTTTCATAACCTTGGGACTTGGTCTATGCCCAAGATCATACAACGATTTCTAGAGATCCGTCTCCAATCTCAAGCATTTGGCTGAAAAGGAGACTAGCAGCCAATCAGATGCTTGGGATTTGAGACTGGTCCCCAACGTAAGTGTTATTATCTTGGGCTATGATCTACCGTAAGACACATCAAGACTTAAGAAGGTACGGTACACACAAGCCTGAAGCATTTCCACATCAAAATATGACTCGGTGGACTTTAATTATAGGAAATAACTGGTTTACATGATAACAAGAGAAGATGAATAAACGAGATTCTAAATCAGTTTGATTTATAAGGTACTTACGATACTAATAAATCTTACTATTTAACCAAATAGCGTCACATATATACGGGTATTATCTTCGTGAGAACAGTGTCGTTCAAAATCAGCCGGCACATCCATGCCCTCTGACCTGGATCTACACTGATCTTGCCTAGGCCACAAAATAACTTAATGAATGGAAAAGCGAACATGTAGATCCTGATCAGACGGCACAAATGAGATAACAGCCATATTCCATGGACCCGGTAAAATAGTGACAGACAAGATTTATATATTTCCAAGAGGCTTAGTGTATACTTACAGAGGCTGAAGTAACTTTGAATGTATTAATATGGATATTAATTCATGTGTTTACCAATGATACTAGTCTGAAATCTTCTCCATAGCTAATTTTTGGGTCGGCATACCTAGAGCTATATGTTTTTTTGACTCTTGACAGTCTCAACTGGTCTAATAATAGTAACAAACTGCAGGCCTAAAAACCGCCTTCTTATTTCTTATTTTCTGATTTTCAAAAGTCTTGACAACAGGTATGCAGGTATGCCGACCATCAGCACTTTCGACGCTTTGATTTTTCACATCAAAGCTTCAATTTATATTTTTGCAGAGAGCTAATGCCCAGTAACAAACTCCTACTTGTATGTCTCAATTTCCCGAATGAATCTAGACAAAGGCCATTTCCCCAAACTGCTCCATAAACTTATATGAAATAAATTACTGCTCTACAAGGCAGATTTCTTTCGAAAAGCACATCGCTTATGTTGAGTAAAGTCACTTTATAGAATTAAGAAAAAATTTAAAAAATACATGACTATAAAATATCTGAGGAAAACATATAAATTCAGACGATTTACAAAGTTATTCTCCTTTCCAGAATAACTTTTTACAAGTCTATAATTGATAACTTTTTACAAGTCTATAATTGTATTATTAAACTAATTTAATAAACTTCACTCATTTGGTAAGGTAAACGTCCCTCCACGCATCCACCACCCCGCCAAAAAAAAAAACATTAAAAGTCCATACTTACAAGCGCTTCTTCTGGTTGTCTACAGCAAGCAAAAACAAATGTTGGCGGTTGTGTAAGTTGAAGGAACTTCTTCACAAATTCAAGACCAATTCCACGATTGGCTCCTGTGATCAACACTGACTTTGGCGCAAGCATGTCGTAGCAGCTTTAATTACACTTTTTAGCTACTCTTTCGTGTACTAATCAGAATTAGAATTACTAATTGTATATACGTTTTTTTTCTGCTTAAATAACAAAGCGTTTAAGAGGAGAGTTTACTTGTTGGATTAAATGACCATGAAATATTAATGAGTACACGATTCAAGGCCGAGAGATATTATATTATTGTTGTATGAAATGTCTAAGTTAATGACATTTCATTATTTATCGTTTCATTTTTTTTTTGTTTTCGGTGATTTTTCATTAACTGCTTTTCTTAATGCCTAAATATTTGGTATCAAAATTGAGATTAGATCATTTAAATTCTATACAAAAACTATCTGTGATCTAATCACACTTTTGATACCAAATATTAGGCCTACTTTCTTTTGGAATAGAGTATATATTGTTATGTTGTTCGTGGCTGCCATAAAAAGCCCATAAGTGCTGAGTGGTTCGTATCAGCTGAAGTAGTAGTGTTGGGTCGAATAGAGCTGCATGGCAGCAGTCCTGTAGCTCTGCGATCATACCATAGCTGCATTAGCGGAAGTCTTATAGTGGTGCGTTGTGGCCGATGCGCTAACAGCGGTTGAGTAGTGATGCGCGGTGGCCGTACCCTAGTTATCTCTGCAGATGTCGTAAAGTGCTGCGTTGCGGACGTTCAGTAGATGCCTATGCAGCAGTGAAATAGTGCTGTGTAACGGCCGTACCTTGGCTATCTCTGCAGATACCTTAGCAGCAGTCAAACAGAGCTGCGTAACGGCCTTATCTTAGCTATCTCTGCAGATGCCTTAGCAGCAGTCAAACATAGCTGCGTAACGGCCGTACCATAGCTATATTTGCAGATGCCTTAGCAGCAGGCAAACTGAGCTACGGAACGGCCGTACCTTAGCTACCTCAGCAGATGCCTTAGCAGCAGTCAAATAGTGCTGCGTCACGGCCGTACCTTAGCTACCTCAGCAGCTGTCGTGTAGTGCTGCTTTGCAGACGTTCAGTAGATGCATATGCAGCAGTCAAATAGTGCTACGTTGCGGACGTTCAGTAGATGCATATGCGGCAGTCAAATAGTGCTGTGTCACTGCCGTACCTTAGCTACATCAGCAGCTGTCGTGTAGTGCTGCTTTGCAGACGTTCAGTAGATGCCTATGCAGCAGTCAAATAGTGCTGCGTTGCGGACGTTCAGTAGATGGCTATGCAGAAGTCAAATAGTGCAGCGTCACGGTCGTACCTTAGCTACCTCAGCAGCTGTCGTGTAGTGCTCCTTTGCAGACGTTCAGTAGATGCCTATGCAGTAGTCAAAAAGTGCTGCGTTGCGGAGGTTCAGTAGATGCCTATGCAGCAGTCAAATAGTGCTGCGTTGCGGACGTTCAGTAGATGCATACGCAGCAGTCAAATAGTGCTGCGTCGGGGCCGTACCTTAGCTACCTCAGCAGCTGTCGTGTAGTGCTGCTTTGTGTAGCGTTATGCTACCGCAAGAAGAACACTTACAAAATGTAAGTGGGTGTCGGCCCAGGAGCCCTCGTCGTGGTCGCTCGGACGAGCTACTAAGACTGCCGCACTGGAGAGCCTTGCTCGTCCAGTATATATGTAGAACCGTATCTGTTTACATAGCTACCGTTATAAACAGTTAACGATAATGTCTCTATGGTTATATAATTATTATAATAATAAACGATCTGAAACCATAGCGATAACAGGCCGATACAGTGATTGTACCCGCTGACCCTATCCGCAGGCAGTGTCCAGTTCAAGCTTGACAAACTGACCCTCTGACAGGTTCACCGAGTACGATTTGATATCGCTGTAGTTGCTTATTATATTACACTTTGCAGACGTTCAGCAGATGCCTATGCAGCAGTCAAATAGTGCTGCGTTGCGGACGTTCAGTAGATGCATATGCAGCAGTCAAATAGTGCTGCGTCACGGCCGTACCTTAGCTACCTCAGCAGCTGTCGTGTAGTGCTGCTTTGCAGATGTTCAGTAGATGCCTATGCAGCAGTCAAATAGTGCTGCGTTGCGGACGTTAAGTAGATGCCTATGCAGCAGGCTAATAGTGCTGCGCTGCGGACGTTCAGTAGATGCATATGCGGCAGTCAAATAGTGCTGCGTCACGGCCGTACCTTAGCTACATCAGCAGCTGTCGTGTAGTGCTGCTTTTCAGACGTTCAGTAGATGCCTATGCAGCAGTCAAAGCGCTGCGTCACGGCCGTACCTTAACTACATCAGCAGCTTTCGTGTAGTTATCAGTTATGCAGTATCTTAGAAGCCTAAGCAGCAGTCGTATAGTGCTGCGTGCCCTATAATTTTGGAGGAAAGGCGTTATTTCTTTTTTAAATTGGAAATTTAAAAAAAACTGGTGTTCAGGTAGTTTTTGGGAAAAACTGCAGGATTTTAAAGGCATATTCTGATGTGAAGGCGCCTGTAAACAGCCTCTACTAAAGAAGGGAAAAAAAGACCTGGAATGGGATACGTTTTATATACATGTAGTTAGAAAATCGTCAAGGAATCGGAAAATAGACACCGATTTCTTTCAGAAGAATCCAAACCCCATATTTTAAATTAAAGCTAATCCCATAATCTTATGGTAGAAATAACAATCAGACTATATTAAAGCAGAACCAAACTTTAAAAAGTCCACGACCTAAAACGTATGGAAAAGATTGTAGTTATCAAACTTCACGCCGAATGATTGATGTGATTGA
The DNA here is from genome assembly GCA_038501625.1 of Corbicula japonica. Lineage (NCBI taxonomy): Eukaryota > Metazoa > Mollusca > Bivalvia > Venerida > Cyrenidae > Corbicula > Corbicula japonica. The sequence continues at coordinate 2,484,049 of JAZAYU010000039.1, read as the reverse complement.
TCATGGGATTTGTGCAAATCTCCTATTGGGAGTTTAATATATAATAATAATAATAATAATAATAATAATAATAATAATAATAATAATAATAATAACCTTTATTTAGAGATTCATTAAAATTACAATCGCACAATCTTACTTTCAATGAGGTCTTCTAAAATGTGCATACAAACAGCAACGTTCAAAACGACAGACGTACTAACAAGATTGGTAGTTGTTGCATCTAATCCAGTTTATGTCATTCCTTAAATCTTTACTATCAATGTTAAACAAGTGTTTTATCATGGTGAAACTGGGTTTGCATTTTTACCTGTTTAAGCAATACTAGATCATATGTATCATACTGTATGCATGTCAACCACAAACCGTTGGATTTACTTCGCAATGCAAGAACGTCAAAATATAAATTTCATCATGCTTTTAACATAATGATGTGCAGCGGTGATACAAGTATTTTATCAATTTCGCTCTTTAAAAAATAATTTGGACGAGTTGCTTGAATTTTTATAATTAACCGTATTTGATAATTTCAACGAATGCGTCATATAATGTTTTTATTTGGCCAAAACATGAGATTTGTCAGCTAGTAAGATGAAAATTTGTGCGAACTTGCATAACATTCAGGACGTAGTCCAGATAGGGTTTTGGCACATCTTACCTGACAGGCCAAGTGTTTACTATAGATGTAAGGATCGAAGGCCTATGGTTCTTGATTGCAATATTCCAGCTCTTGAAGGTGAATATTTGTGTAACGGTTTGCAGAGACCTTGGCCCAAGGTTATAAAACTGAGCATGGAAACCAGTATCAAATCTTAAGCATCTGACCAGTCGCCAGTTCAGCCAATCAGATGCTTGAGATTTGAGACTGGTTTCCAATCTCAGTTTTATAACCTTCAACCCATGTGTGACCCTAAATCTTTGAGGTCGGATCCTGTGAACATTTGTTTGAAGTTTGGCATAGGTCCATTCAAGTATTTCAGAAGTTATGCTTCGGACAAGGATATTGGAAGCAAGGATGCACTGACCAACAAACACCAAATCGCCAATTTGATGACCAACTGTTTGCCATCATTGGGATATATTCAAAACCAAAGAATGATATTAAAATCTGCAATCAATTTATTATATTCAGAAATAATTTCCTAAAACAGAACATTTATTCATCATAAACTTAATATTTTTATTTTAAGAACAAGAAAAATATAACCTTGTTTCAAGCAACAGCACTTTTCTTAAATTAAATCAATTTTCAAAGATCAGATTTTATAGCTAGTCAGTTTTTTTTCAATAAAAACACTGTTTTAAGTGCATAAAAAGGTGTTGGAATAATTTTAGAAAACAATATATAAACATGATAAAGATATTGAATGATTGATTCCAAAACAACACATTTCTTTTTCAACACTTTCCAAGGCAAGAGTTTTTTTAACCCTTTCCTCCAGCGAACAGTGTAGATCCAGATCAGCCAGCACATCCATGCCATCTGATCAGGATCTGCACTGTTTGCTTTTTGATTTGTTAGGTTATTTCTGACCAAAATGCAACCAGTGCAGATCCTGATCAGACAAATCACTGGTTGCACATGCGTAAAAATGCAAATATATGGAGGAAAGGGTTTAGCATACACTGTAAATGTATGAAAATGGTGACCAATTAAAAGCTTAGTGCCAGTGTACAGTTCACATCTAGAAATTATTTTTGATACAAAAATTATTTCAAACTCAAATAATATAATAATTTGCACCAATACTGATAATATGATTCCAGCCAAGCATGGCTGAAATTCTATTGCACAAGTCCAATCTTAACTCTGCCCAAGATCATAAAACTAAATCTGGAGACTGGTCACCATTTCAGCCAATCATATGCTTGAGATTTGAGACTGGTCTCCAGATTTAGTTTTATGATCTTGGACCAAGAATTGAAATAATAATACTGATATAAAATTCCATTCCATTTGAAATGTAACTTATCATGGAAATATTTGGAAATAACTATTAGCAAAGGAAAAAATATTGAAAACTAGTATACAGTTATTTCATATGTGATTTGAGAACAGTCAATCTGTTGGACCGAGGTGGAGGGGATAGCGTTTTGAACTGTTGGCCGAGGCCGTAGATCACATATGAAATAACTGTTTTATTACCTGATCAATTAATTCAAGGGGTAATCCTCTATGACTTTCGAGTACGCGAGGGAAACAGTCGAAACTATTGACCGGTCAACAGTTCGATCAAGAGACCGCTCGCTCAAAGTGGGGGGGGGATCCTCTATGACGTCAGAGCACGCGAGGGAAACAGTCAAAACTATTGACCAGTCAACAGTTCGCGAACGTGGACGTTTTAAGAATTCAGAAAACAGTAAGAAATACCAAATTACATTTATATAAGGTATCAGGTAATAATATTGATTATTAACTGTTTTTATTTTATCATTGACCAAAAAAAAAACAACAACAGTAAAGCCATTTAAATTAGCTATAGATTATATAAGATTATGCAAAAAACAATGCAACGTACTTAACAGTTTCTAATGTAAGTAATAGGGAAAATAGGTTGACTATATTCAAAGTCATAAAGGACTAAAATATCATTAAGATAAATTGAAATAAAAATAACCTGGTTAATCGGGATAATTTTTTTGACTGTTTAAAAACAAAATTGTTGTAAAGAAACAACTGAATTGCTCCTTCATAATTCATTGAGAAATCATTATAGATTTTTGCTGACCAGTTGACTCTCAAAGTAAGAGATGATAAAAAACCTCCAGTTCGAAATGTTTTAGTAAAATAGAGTTAAACTTCAACATTTGGATATTTTGCCTGTAGATCTGGAAAACTGATGTAGTACTGTACCAAAACATCCAGAGATTTGGAATGCAACTGGTAGATTTGATGGGCAGTTAAAATTCTAGTTTTTTATGTTCCGAGTGCAACAATACTAGAAAAATTCAAATACCTGGGATTTAATCATTTGGAGGATAAAATCATCTTTTTTCTGTTAATTTCATTTTCATGAATATTTATTTATTTCTTAATTAATGGTTTCAATTTTTCTATCAGTTCAATGGAGTAAAGAATTAACTTGTAGAAAATGTCATGGTTGAACATATAAGTGCATGAGATTTCCACCGTTATGGCTCGACATCGATTTCATGAAACAAGATCTTTTAAGTTGTGTAATTTTTAATAATACTGTAGTGTTATCAATTGAAATTTTGAAATCTTGTGATGAGCTGATTTCAAAAAATATATTCTACATTTTAATAATATAAAATGTAATATTTCTTCTGTGTTTAACATAAAACTTATTGGCATGGCTTAAATGTTTATTTCCATTTCACTGTACCGATCATTATTACATGTATACAAAACAAACATTTTCTTCAGGCATTTATGAATGTTTACATTCATGAAATTTTAAACAGCATCTATTGCAAATTTCAAACGTAAACATGTTAGAAATTTTAGCAAATAATCTTATAAGGGTAAAGATCTTATGCACTGGCCCATGTTATAATGATAGCAGCTTCATGGCAAAGTTATCATAGAATGTTGAGCAATCAGTTTCACAGTAATACAGCAAAACAATTTTTTGACACAGGTTTTTGTCACCCTTTACTCCATATATATGCCTTTTTATGCCTATGCGACCAGTGTAGATCCAGATTAGCCAGCAAATGCCCGCCATCTGATCAGGATCTGCACTGTTCACTTTTTGGTCAGAAATAACTTCATAAATATAAAAGCCAACAGTGCAGATCCTGATCAGATGTCATGTATGTGCCAGCTGATCTGGATCTTCACTGTTCCCCAAAGCTATATATGGGCTGTATATGGAGGTAAGGGTTAAAAATCAACAATATATGGCATTGCATGCTTTGTTTAATCATATTTTATTGCTTATAATAATGCATGTAGTTCTCTAGTACAGTAGTAGTTTTAGTTTAACATTGAAAATTTGGAACAATTAATTTGTTTTACAGAATATTAGAATAAATAAGCAAATGGGTTGGGCTACAAGTTTTTCCAACATTAGCAGTCCCTTTGTGTCACTATTAATATCAAACAAATATGGTACAACATTATCATTATTCTAACATATTCAAATTTTGCCTAGAGTTAATGACATGAACAGAAATGGTTGTTTTATGAGAAAGAAAGGAAAATTTAACAATTCGTAACATTATAAAAACAAAAAGCAAAACGTAAATTTAGATTTAAAAGAAAAGAATGAAAAAAAAAGATTTGATGCGCCATCACAAGCAAAGCCGACGACTCCCACACCCCCATATTCCAATCCTGCAACTGCCCTAAATAAAAATCAAAGATTCACAAAGGACAATGATTTTGGTTCTAATGTATTGAATGTCGATTAGTTTTGTTGATCAAAGCGTTTAGTAGCTTTAATGTATTTTTGTACTTCGGAGAAAATGAAGATATTCTCTTCTACGATAAGGTTTTCAATGCCGAAAAGAAGTTTTTTTTTATTCAATGGGTGAAATAACCGAGTATTGATAAAAAGTTGATGTCTTTCAGTTCTAAATCGTGGGCATTGGAAAAAGAAATGTTCAGCATTTTCAAATGCATACCCGCACTTGCACATTGGGGAGTTTTGAATATGATTTATGAAGAGATCACCATTTAAATTACAATGTACTGCAACAGTTTCTTAAGAGAGCATGAAAAATTTGTTGACGACGCTCACCAGTTAAATAATATGGGGGAACTTGTGGAGGTTTAAAAATTTCTTTTAGTTTAAGCTTAAATAATGAAAGTGTTTCAATATTTCTCAGATCTTCATCTAATTCATTCCACAATTTAATAGACGACGGTATCACAGATTTATTAACTATCTCGGTTCTTATATGCTGTGTAACAAAATCACTTCGGTTTAGAAGGTGATAAGGATTTGATTCCTCGATTGTAAAGGGAAATAGTTCTTTTAGATATGACAGCAAATGACCTTGTTTATATTTTTGAATTAAAGTTAACTTTTGCATTTTTCTTCGATCTGCAAGGGAAACCCAACCTATTTCATTAATTAATCTTTCTATTGATACTGATCGTGTTAACCCGGTGACAATTCTTGCAGCTTCATACTGTATTTTTTCTAAGGTATCTTTTTCATAGATAGTACAATTATCCTAAATGACAGCAGCGTATTCTAGAATAGGTCTTAGGTATGATATATACATTTGATTTAAAGTGGTTCTCTTTAATTTAAATTTAAGCATTCGCATCGACCCTAAGATACTTGAAGATATTTTAATGATATTAGATATGTGTTCGTGCCAAGTTCCATCGTCGCTTAGAGTAATTCCAAGATGCTTATGATGTTTTACAAAGTTTAATTGAGAGTTATCGAAGTATAGTAGGGGCAAGGGTACATTTGATCTAGAGAGAAATAAGACTTCCGTTTTAGCAGGATTGAACTGCACTAACCATTGTTTAGACCATAGTAAAATTTTGTTAAGGTCTTCATTTAAAGTATTTTCTATGAAATTGATGTCGTTAGAAGATACTGCTAGAGAACTGTCGTCAGCAAATAATCTAGTGATACTCAAAAGAGACCAGTGCATGCTCTTTGGATATCGGCACCCATCATGATTTGTGATGCACCATGACAGAATGGGGCATACTAACTTGTAAAGGTGTGTAGTCCCTGATCTAAACAGTCAGAAAAAGAATTGATACTGTTTTTTAGATGCAGAATGAATGCTTCTTTGACCGAATAATTAACAGTGTAGATCCTGATGATGGATACACAGGCCTAGGTCTACACTGGTAGCATAGGCCACATACCCTATATTGTCTAGAGTGGCACATAATTATATATGCACTTGGACTAAAGCAATCATACTAAAATAAAGTTTCCAAAACCCATGCAATAAATACACATCTTCCCCATTTTATAACTTCTTCAAATCACCAATTTCTTTTGCAAAAAGGGATAGATGAAGAATCAGATTTACTAATCAATCTTCATAGCAGAAATCCTTCCTTACAGTAGCATTGTTTTACCAGCTAATCAGATCTCCCCTTACACCATGATAGAATTTCCCAGATCCCTCTTCACCTTGAAGTTTCTCTAAGACAGCCATGATGCCCTCAACACTTTCCTCTGTGCTGATGAGAGCATTAGGACCGCCCATCTCTGTCTTCACCCAGCCTGGATGGATGGCCGTGCACAAAATACCATCAGCCTTCAGGTCTAGACTCAAGTTGGATGTTATCATGTTCAAGGCAGCCTGAAAAGAAGAAATACTCATAATTAGGAAGTTCAGTTGAAAGTCTTGACTTCAGGAATTACTTTAAAGTAATTTATATTATACATGTGAGATCCTGGTGGGATCCAAAATAATTCCAACATTTCCATCCTGATCCCATTTATATACATATAATGTATTACATGTGTTATGTAACTGTTATGTGCTGTATAATATTATAATGTTTTGTATGGGCTGTTTATGAAATAAATGTATGCTTAAGTGAACAGACAGTGATTGTTACGTATATCAGGGCTATCCGATCAACCTTTTTTGGGGTTGTCCTGGTTAGCTCAGTTGGTTGCGTCAGTGCATGTTCGCTCCCAGCTAAAGACACTATCATTTGAAATTCACAGTAGCACTATTTGTGTAGTGTGGCGGCCATAAAAAGTCTCCCTGTACATTCAGTCAGTATTGTTATCAGTAAAATAACATGTCATGCAGTGATTGTTACGTATATCAGGACTATCTGATCAACCTTTTTGGGGGTTTTTCCGGTTAGCTCAGTTGGTTGCATCTCAGGAATTGCAGGGCTAGGCGCTGTCACCGTGACGGTGCGGGTTCGCTCCCAGCTAGAGACACTATCATTTTACATGTGTTAGATAAAAATATCTGTAATATGTGTATTACATGGAAAACAAGCATAAGGATGTAATAAAAATATGTGTGAAAGTTAGCACTAAGTAACATCAGGGATCAAGAAAGTCACAAATTTTCTCAAGGAGCCATTATTTAAGTGAAGAAAATAGAAAGCAACAGTAACAGGAGCTGTGTTTGTTTTAACTTGTTGTTATGACATCAAAATGTTACCTTGGCGGATCGGTAAGGGTATCTTCCACCTGACGAGTTTTCCGTGATTGAGGCTACACCAGTAGACATATTAATGATGGCAGCCTTAGTACATGACATGGGCTCATTGGGGAAGTGACTGGCAGCCTTTCTTAACAAGGGAAGAAAAGCCTGAAATTAAAATAAAAAAATTATCATAGAATAATAAAAAATAAACAAACAACTAATCTTGTACCTTGGTAGCTCTGTAAGGAATAGTGGAGAAACAATGATCTAGGGGAAGAGCATCAGACTCCAGATCCTGAGGCTGTGGGTTCGAATCCCACTTGTAATGAGATTCTTCTGCAGTTTGCCCAATCCACATTTGGTGCTGGTTTGAATGCAGGAAGCAGTCAACAAGAGTGATTAACATAAGTTGGAATAACTTGTTTCAAAATTGATGTAAAAGAAATAAGTTTAAACATCAACCAGAATTCTGAGATATGGAAGCCATGCTTGTAGCTATGTTGACAATTACAGATTTGTTACAAGACATTTGAATATTGAGGAAAAGCTTTGCTGGTTGTTTAAAAACTGGAGAGAATGTCTGCAAACATATTAAGTAAATATGGGTTACCTAAATATTTGTTTTCAAGATATCCATGTTTTCTCATTTAATGACAGGGTCTGCATATAAAATGCTGCAAAACATTTGTACAGCAAAGGGTCATAACTCTGGTAAAAATTGTCACAGGAAAAAATGCTTTCTTAACAAACATCTACACATTCTGCTTGATCATCTGTGCAAGTTTGAAAGAAATCCGCCTGATAGTGTAGGAGGAGTTGATGCCACAAGACTTCGGGGGCATTATGTATGGATGTTCAGACCTACGGATGGATGGACTAGTGTAACTCTATATGCCTTCCACTTTGTGAGGGCACAAAAAACAGTCAGTGCTGGTTGTAGAGGTATTGTTCTGCCAAGGCAGATTTACAAACAGCTAACTTGTCAGGAGAGGAATTTCCTCCTCCATGAGATATCAGTCAAGTAGTTTGTGTTGTACATAACTACCCTCTACACCATAGAGACACCTTTATTGCTTGCGTGAACTGTGTAGATCCAGAACAGCTGGCACATTTATGCCATCTGATCATGATCTGCACTGTTTGCTTTTTGATTTCTTAGGTTATATTTGACCAAGAAGTGAACAGTTCAGATCCTGATGAGCTGATATGGATGTGCCAGCTGATAGGGTTCTACACTAGTCGCACATGCAATAAAATGCCTATATATGGAGAAAAGGGTTAATGAAGTAACAGATGTACAAACTCTGTTTTTAAAGTGCTTAGTTAGTGGTAATAAGAAGCATAATATCTGAACCTAATGTACTGAATAAAATATGGCCCAAGATCATAAAATTGAGAATGGAGACCAGTCTCAAATCTCAAGAATCAGACTAGCTGAAATGGAGACTAGTCTCTATCTAAACCAATCAGCTGTCTTAGATTTAAGACTGGTTTCCATTGAAGACTGGTTTCCAGTTTAAGTTCATGATCTTGCACCCATCTACCTGTGCCATCATGAGTGGTCCTATAGCATTGACCTCAAAAGCATCCCTCATCTGTTCTCTGGTCACCTCCTCTAAGCTCTGTCGCCCATGGATGCCAGCATTGTTGATCAGTAGGTTCAATCCCTCACTTTCCAGAGTTGAGGCCACCACAGACTTTGCTCTCTCTATCGACTGCTGGTCTGATACATCTGTTGGAAAGTTTGTAGATTTAAATTTTTAACCGTTAAGTCCATATATACACATTTTATCAGATGTGCTACCAGTGTAGATCCTGATCAGTCAGCACATCCATGCTATCTGATCACCATCTGCACTGTTTGAAATAATCAAAAGCAAGCAGATCCTGATCCAATGGCACGGATGTGCAGGCTAATCTGGATCTATACTATTTGCCCATGTAATAAAAGTGTACCTATGGAGTAAAGAGTTAACAATACTATACCGTAAATAAAACATTAAAATACTTGTCGGATATTTCATGTAAATGTTTTATGTTAATTAATTCATTTTTCATCCAAAACAAATAACAATTAATCCAATCAATCTAAAAAAAAAGAAAATTGAATATGGAAAATTGTCAATCCCCAACCACCCTACCACCACCTGCGGCGGTCACCTGCCAAATGCTGTATGTTACTTCTTGTATGTCCCAACTCTTATTGGTGTTCAGTGCTCACAAAATATCTTGTTTGCTAGGTAAAATCAATAACTTGATTTTTTTGTAAACCAACATTACTTCAAAAATTACTTAATGAGTCTACAACTAGATAAACTGCTATGAAATTGCAACATCCGAGTACATACCTAACTGTAGAACACTAACTGATGGATTACTCTTTGCAATTGAATTCAAATCCTGAAAACATAAACAAGTTAGTAAATAAGTGGCACAAAACGTGCACCTCTGCAAACTAAACATGTCTGAAACCCCAAAGTATTAATTTATTTTATATAGAAATTAAAGCAGTAATAAGTATAGGTTATTGTTTATTTGGAGGCTTGTATGAAAATTAAACGGTCAGGCCCAGCGCAGGGTATGCACAAAATCAATAGTCAAACTGAAATTAGCTTTGTCATTCAATGGCTTGTAAACATGTACTGAGAGAATATTTTAGGAAGTGAATTATGCATTTTTTTTAAAATCCGAAAACACCATGAGAACATAACTGACTCTCAGGAAATAAAACCATGAGTCTGTCCTGTTGAGAAACAAGGGTTCATCCGTGGAAGTTCCATTTTACCCGTTACTTCATAAATAAATCTTGTATAGCATGGCAAAATAGTTTATATCCGCATGAACGGGCTCATCCGTGTCGTCTGAGCACGACCGACACTTCTCGCTGTTAGATTCACTAGATTATTTGTGACAAAAAAGGGAAAGTGCAAATACTGAAGACATTGATTTTATTGGTGATCTGGATCTAAACTCACCGCCTATGTGATAACAGATGTAAGAAGATTATCATAAGCCAAAAAAGTCAGAGTTAAAATATTTAAATGATTTTCTTTTCCTCAGACTTTCTAAGTCACGCCTCCTTGAACACTGTAGAAGATCGTTCACGAACTATACACGTTTATCAATAAATGTTCGAACATTATTGCGGAGAAAATCGACCTATAATAAACACATTCCAGAAGCGCGACTTTATGAGAATTAAGGTTCGAAATATTTGAAAAATACTGCATTGTCATTGGCTCAAAAATAATTTCAACCATTATAGTAAGTTAAAGCTTTATTTTGAATCATTACACATGTAACAAGTATTTTCAGTAAACTTATTGAACCAGTTTCAAATAGACATTTTCAGTCAAAGTATCAGCAACAAGAAGATAACATTTACTGACTTGATAAACGTTTTTATCAATATGAAGAAATGATTTCTACGCAATAAATGTAATCTGTTTAGAATTGGTATTACACCCTTTAATACTATTTATTTCTATTCTGACAATCAAGCAAAATAGTTTGCTTTTATTCTGCAATATTTATATGGGTAATGTAATGAAAATGTGACAGTTTATCAAACAAGAAACAGTAATAGACAAGAGCATGTAATAAATGAAAGAATAACACAAGACTTGACAAAAAGAAGTGATCAGGGAATTTAAAGCGCAATTTTAGAATGTGACACTTCACATGTAATAAAGAGGATTTCTTTGTTTTAATCCTAATGCCAATGCAAAACTATTTAATATGACATCTGTAAAATGCACAAGGTTATTGTCCTCTGCATGACAATTTAACTCCATATATAAGCATTTTATCAAATGTGCTGGCTTATTCGTTCTGTCTGGTCAGGGTCTGTAACTGTTTGCTTTTTGGTAAGAAATAACCTAATGAATCAAAAGCAAAGGGTGTAGATCCTGATCAGATGGCATTGATCATGGATATGCCAGGTGATCTGGATCAACACTGTCTGCACATGTGATAAACTGTATATATGAAGTAAATGATTAATAATGTTACTTTGCTTTGGCAATCGTAGAGATAAAGATCATTCAAATAAAGGTGGAATGATGTTTTACAATTCTGGCAATGTTTGTCTACATACTAATGTTCCTTGTATTGTTGTTTTTATTGTTGATGTGCCTCACACACCGGAAAATATGGATGACTTGAGGTGAGCAGTGTTACCTGTATATGTGAACTAATTATATTACTTGCTTTTGTAAAATTGCCATTTATAAAAGTAACTAAATATTAGACACAAGAGTGACTAACTGTTAATGTTGTGTTTATGTGCAGTTTATGAGAAACTGTAAATTGAAAGCCTACACAAGGCTTTACTTCAGTTATCAAGACATTTACCACAGAATTCAGTTGTTTTTATATGCACTGCTCAATAAAACTGTCAAAGCCAACAAAATATAATTAGAGAAAACATCCTGAAGGAAACCGTGCTGTGGGGGAACATCCACAGGGGCTTTGAAGCTTTTAAAAAAGTCAGCATCTCAACAAAATGAAATGATAAAATGGAACTTAACTTCTTAATTTCCTAGCCAATGATCAGCGGAATTCAACAGAGAACATCTTAAATTTTCAATCAATACCCGATTTGGTAGGATTCGTGAAATATTTGTTGAGATGCTGACTATTTTAAAAGCTGTGTTTACATTGAGCTTTACAAAGTTACCCTTCTCTGACTTATACATCCGGGACACAATTTTTAGATCACTTTGTATTTCATTGTAAATTCGGTGTGGATAGACTGATAACGGTCCCAATCGATCGAAACAAAACAGGACGGGGGAGGGGATTGGGGGGGGGGACGGCAGTGGCTAGTTAATACAAATTTTGTAGAAAACAGGGTAAAATCCTGGATAGGAAATTTCTTGTGAAGGAAACAACAGGATACCCACAAAAATGGCCATATCTCATAGGCGTAGTCAATGGGGCGGCAGGGGTGGAAGCCGCCGCCAAAATATTTTGACTAGCCACAGTTAGCCTAGCTGCTTCAATAGTTTTATTTTGCCTCAAGTTTTGGCAACGCTGATGATAGGCATCAAAACGCTCAATTAGCACTGACTAGCTGTGCACAAATTGGAATTAACGACTGCATATGACCGCAGGGTGTTAATTTCACTTATTGTTATCATGTTTTTTGCACAAACAGTGTCAGGGTATTATCAATAATGATTTTGTATATGGTATTTATCTAATGTCATTTAAAAGGATAATTGGCGACATGTCTCCTCAATTTTGTGTTCAATGTGAACAAGTACTATATGTATCATTATCTTGAAAATATCATCCTAAATCCAAAATTACAAGTTATGTTCCTAATTAAGAGGTCGCAAACATTGCAAATGGCGAAAAGAGGCTAAAATTTCAAAAATGAATTTTTGGGGGAAATACTTATTGCCACCTAGATTTTAGTAAAGAAATGTATTTAGCTAAGGATGTAGTTAATGTTTGCAAGCTCAATTTAGTCTAATTCATGTTCTAATTACCAAGCACATACTAAATCAAAAGAAAAACCGTTTGCATGAGAACTCTGAAATCCATGGACAATAAACCAAAGCAACTCATACCTGAAATCAGTATATGCTGGTCTACAATGTTTAGGGCCAATTCGTCAACATAATGTTAGGGTTTTCAAGAAATTCAAGGAAAACTTATATATCGAACAGACGAATACTGTATCATATGCATAAATCAGTGTAAATTGTCGCGAAAATGTATAACTTTTACTAACATCTGCTGTTTCCGGTTTTCTGCAGCAAGCAAACAAATGCTTTGGTGGTTGACTGAGTTTGATAAATTGTTTTACAAATTCAAGACCAATGCCACGATTGGCACCAGTAATTAATACCGATTTCGGTGCAAACATTTTTGCTCACTTGTCCTAGATATTGACCTGTGTTAACACTTATTCACATAATCGTTGTCGTCTTCCGAAAGCTCAGTGCAGCTAGACTGTAACAAAACGGTGACCTGGGACCCCTTGCTTAGACCTGTCCTTACCTATCTATTATGCATACACACACTTTTCCCAAGATCTGTGAATGTCAAGATACTTTCATATTGTTGAACATTGTTTTCAGTTTAAATCTGTTATTGTTAACTTGCACAAGCTCAAAATCAGTAATACTCTTTATAGCACTTTGTGCAATTCCAACATTCATTAAATTAAACGTAACCTTTCGCATTTTACTCCAATTGCTCTCCATTGGGTTTTATGTGGTGTATTCTAATATACATGCTGAAGCCTGTGCTTTTTTGGTCACTACTGGTAATCAGTACTTGCATTATTTTTGTTCCATGTGGAAAATAGCAGAATCTCACCCACTGCAATTTTCAATCATGAACATGCTTTAACATACAGACCTATTTCCTTCATTCATTTTCACTTTCCTTGCTTGCAGTGGATGATTTTATTTAAATTAAGAAAATGAAAGCATCATTCTGAAACATATAGTATGTCAGAGTTCATGTTGAAATACTTTTACTTACTGCACAAATCTTATGATGTACAATAAGGCATTACACCAGTCTTATAACAAATGACACAACATATTTTATGAATACTCCTTTAATCCTGTTGCATTCATGCCACAGATTTTTCTTTGTCATTTTTGCTAAAGGCTGTGTTTACTTTGCACTAAATGCAAACAGAAAGTAGCAATGTTACGATTACATAACTGACTTCACCATACATTCTATTGCACACATGGCTTATCTGATACACCATCACTTTCACACACGTTCTTGCATGTTTCATGGAAATCTCAATGCTAATAACTCATATCAAAAGTATAAAATACAGGGTTACAGTTTGGTTCATTTTTTCTATTATACTTCATAATCAAAAACAGAGCAAAAACAAAGTAGATGTTTATCCTTTAATACAATTACAATAATCAACATAAAACAATATGGCAAAATATGAACTCCACAATATAAAATGAACATTTACATGAATGTAAAAGTCTCTGATGATTATGTTACAATGCTGATCAATGTTTAATGGATGAATATACATGATTTCAAATGTATTATGATGAGAAAAAGTATTAAGACAAAAACACAAACATATTTGTTCCTTACAATCAACTCTAATTCAATTTCTTTTCACTGCATGTATTGCCTTTTGCAAATAAACCTAGAAGAGAGGCCCAGAGTTTGTAGTCAGGTAGTTTGTATCCTTTTAAGGCTTACCAATCCCCTCCCCAACTCAAATATATATCATTTTTCACAGATTTTGGACAGTCTCTAAGACATTGAAGCTGTAAACTAAAATACAATACTCTGCAGATAGAACTAATTATTTCCTCTAACTGTATTGCACTCCTTCACATTACAACAATATAGGAAAAAAACATGTTAATGAAATTTTTTTGATATTACAACTAGCACTAAAGAAATTTCTCTGTAGAACACATCTAGTGGGATAGATGATATTTCTGTTCTTCAAATTTAGGACATTGCTTTAATAATAAAAATCCACCAGAATTGCCTTCAGTTCCCTATGTACACTGAATGGAACAGTCTTCAAGAATAATTAATGTCTTTGACCCTCAGGACTATACTACTTTTCAGTGTCTTTTCTCTTGTGATGTAGTTTTCAACAAACAGATCTAAAAATCTTTAACTAGTTGTTTGCAGAAGTCTATGTCATGACAAATCCTGGTAGAAATACAGTGTGTGTCGCGTCTGATTGTGCTGGATTTATCGGACATTGAGAAGAGCTGTCCGATCGTCATCTTCATGTTGATGGGGATCCTCATACTGGGTCAGATCCAACGTCAACACATTACTGATAACACAGTCTCCTTGCTGCAAAACACAATATTTGGTAAAGACACAGTTTCAAATCAACAATACAATAAGAAAAGCATCAACATTTATTAACTAGCTTAGCATTTGCAAATTGCTTACACTAAAATGACAGAAGGGTTTATTTCTTTGAAGTACCTGTACTTTGCAAAGGGCAAAATTAAAAAAAAAATGCTTTCAATACCTGTATTGTTATTGAAAAAATGTTTACAAAGTGAAGAAATACAACCGAAAAAATAATCAAAGCACTTTTTTAAGAAAAATAAAATTCTATTGCACTTCAGAGATATAAGAACTTAAAACATTGTATACATACTTAAAGAAATAATAAACACAACTTCTTTTAACAAGAATTATATTTAGTGTTTAAAGAAGTTGTGTTTCTAAAAATCTATAAGTATATATGGTTTCCACATGAATAAATGATCAACTATCCAGATTAAGCAAAATGTTTCTCAGCAAATGCAGGCCTCAGAATATCAGACAGGGAATGCCTACCTCGGGATATATTCCGATGAGAGCATCAGCCCTGTTGTAAAACTCCTCTTTCAGGGAGATGACCACACACTGGAAATGACGCTGAGATTCTTCACGGATATATGCTGCCACCTACAGGCAAAACAACACAATAAATATTGTAGTTACAAAACTGAAATAACAACAAAATATAGTTTCAAATCCTAAGAAGTTAAACTATATTGACTATAGGTATCAAGTATAATACTACCTGTGACATCATTCTCATTTTAAACCACTGGATTTTTTTAAAACTTCAAAATGTAAAAGTTAGCCTCGTAGAATTCTGAACCATTCAAGAATAAGCATATGTTGTTTGAATTTTTCCAGTTTGTATTCTTTGCCTAAGGTTATAAAACTCAGCATGGAAACCAGTCTCAAATCTCAAGCATCTGATTGGCTGAAATGGCAACCAGTCCATATGTCCAAATTTTTACTACATGGATACACAGCTTATATCCCTTGTGCAACCGGTTAGTGCACAAGGTTATAAAACTGAGCATGGAAACCAGTCTCAAATCTCAAGCATCTGATTGACTGGTCGCCATTTCAGCCAATCAGATGCTTGAGATTTGAGACTGGTTTCCATGTTCAGCTTTATAACCTTCAGTCCAGTGCACATCCTGGTATGCCTGCACATCTACACAATCTTAAAATAATCTAAACTAGCTGCTTCTTGGTCAGAAATAACATAATTATTAATCTAAGAATCTAAAAGCAGCTAGAATTGTTCTTGATCAACCCTGGTCTCACATTAGTTCTATGTCATAACCATGGAGTTAAGTGTTAAAGAGAATCCACTGATCACATGATTCTCCAACTTGTAACGGAGACAACAATGTAATAAATCTGTATAAAAAGAAAACTATTGTAATGTTTGGTGACAACTTCGTACATACCTTGCCAATGTTTGTATTATCCAGAGCAGCATCAATTTCATCCAGAACGAAGAAAGGAGCTGGCTGATAGCTGAAAGGTATAGATTATGTTAGACTGCTCACCCAATCAATTAATGAAGATATAACCACTAACTGGTACTCATGCATGAACTATACATGCTTTGCATAAGAAATTTCAATTTTTGATTCTTAAAGCACCTCAATATAATTGTAACACAAGTGTAAATCTTAAAATGTGAAAATCAATAGTCAGATACCAGAAATAACATTAATTAGTGATTTTCAAGATGTAAGCTAAGAGTTTTGTGTGGCTGAGTCTGTGCCTTGCTATGCAGCACTAGTCCCTTTTTCTGCACAATTTGTTATAGCAAAAACATGATATCAAGGTGATAACATTCTAAAATCTAAGGCATACTAATGACTAAACACTACTTTTAGTATGATTATCACGCTACTTCTTAAAATACTTTTGAGTGGCATTTCACTGACATTTCATCGAAACTGGTTGCAAAGAAAAATATTTCAGAAGAAATTTATAAGTTGATATAACATTGATATTTTATTTTAGAAATGTGACAGTTCACACGATCACTAGCATTATGGATATATACCCATTAAGGTACAACAAAGAGCAACTCTGCTACATAGTCATTGGTATATAAGTGTGTGATCACCTGTGAATGGCAAACAACAGAGCTAGGGCAGCAACAGTCTTCTCTCCACCAGACAGGTTGTCCATCGGTCTGAACCTTTTACCCGGGGCCACACAGTTATAGTTGACACCATCCAGGTAGGGCTCTTCTGGATTCTCAGGACCCAAAAATGCCTGGGCACTCTGATTTCTGGCCAGTGACTGCAATTAAGAATAAACTGTTATATGCAAAATTATGGCAATAAGACAAAATGTTGTAATACCAATTACACAACAAAGGACATACTCTTGCAAAGACAACAAATATTATTAGGGCAAATAATTTTCTTTAATGTTTTAAGTAGTGACATTCATTGTAAACTTAAATGTAATGGTAAAGATCAATTTTAATGTTCAGGAATTTTTATGACTTTTACTCCATTGACACAACTTATATCCCATGTGTGACATTTGTAGATCCAGATTAGCCTGCAATGGTAGCTGTATGATCAGGATCTACACTGTTCACTGTTAGGTTTATTTGGGTTACATCTGGCCAAGGAGCAAATAGTAGATCCAGATCTGACAGAACTAAGTTGCAGGCTGGTCTAAATCTACATCGGTCGCCTATGAAATATAAGCTGTATCCCACGGAGTAAAGGGTTAATGATTCAAACTTTATCAATACACAAGTAAGCAAAACAAGGTACATATTTGTTTTCAAACTAACATAACATCACACAAAAAGAGGCACTGATTAAATACTATTAAATCATTAACATCTGTGGTGTACTAATGGACTTCCTGGGCAGAATTCAACTACACTACAAAATAAAGAATTTAACATAAACATAGTTTAGAAAATAAGAGTTCCGTGAAATTAAGAACACATGAAAATGGTGTCCAACGAAAAATCATTAAATTTTATGACCATGAATCTAGGTGCATCCACAGTATATAACAGATCAGGGCTGAAGATTTTAAATATGAGAATGGAAACCAGTCCCAAGTCTCAAGCATCTACTGGCTGAAATGGAAACTGATTTGAAACTGGTTTCCATTCTCATTTTTATAATCTTGGGTACAGAGGTAAATTTACCTTGTAGATTTCATCAATCTTGTTTGAGACATGATCGAAGCAGTGCATGAATCTGTCATATCTTTCCTTCCTGACTTTCTCGAATGCCTGCTTGGCTTTCTTAGCTCTCTTCCTGGCATTTTCAAACTCCTCTGAGGTCTCCATCAATCGTTCCTTCACACCATCCAACCTATAACAAGCAACCATAATAAACTTTGTGCAAGTTGTTTGACAGGAAATAATGGCTGTGATCTTGTAGCAATAAATATTGTCTGATTATGGACACTAAGTTGTGTTGACCTTAGAGTATTACATACTGTTTGATAACGTAAAGATGAGCAATGCTTTCTTCGCAATAACAAATATTGTCTGATAATTGAAACACAAGTGGAGTTGCCCTAATAGTATTAACATGTTCTAATTTAAGTGAAGTAGGAGTGGTGCTTTTCTAACAGTACTTATATTTTCTGATAATTGAAACAGGAGTGATGCATGCCTTACAAAACACCAACATAATTTAAGTTGTTTCTCAGACCAACATGCAATGTGGAACTGAGCCAGCACATAAGCTGTGACATTGCTTGTCAATGTTACTTACTTCTCCATAGCTTTCATGTTTGGAGCATTAATCCTCTGCAGGGTAGATACCATGTCTGACACACCCTTTGTTAACTGTTCTATTGTTTTCTTCACTTCATTTGGTTCTTCAATCTGAAGTGAATTATTTTAAATCATTTATGTTTGGCTGATAATAGCCAATGTGGTATAGTTTCCTAGTGAAACAGTAAGTAGAAATGAACAATGATGTTCTTACTAACAGGCATCTTCAGTCTGATATTCACTATCAATACATTATGTTTCTGTCACAAGAGCTGTAGCGCCACTTCAGGCTCTAGTGGCAGATGTTTCCTTTACTAAGTAAACCTCATATTTACTGCAGGACAGTTTGTCTTCGGTTTTAATATCTATAAACAAAATTATCTCAGGTATCATACCATCAAACTTGTCACAATTTGTAGCAATAGTTTTCAATGCAGTACGAAATATCGGAGGTGAAATAAATGAAAAAAAAACAAGAGCTGTCACTTGAAATTGACATATGCCCCCGAAATGCAGCTTTGAAATCGAATAGGTATACATATGTAAAAAATAAACATATGTAATGAAAAATATGCTTGTGGAAGACAAAGCATACTGCATGCATATAATGTGAAAGATGAAAGGATCATATGTTTTAAGTCTGTAGTAAATATATAGTTAAATAAAGTTAAATATGACATTTTTTTTTAGAAAATTCGAAGATTATTGGGGAAATTATCCTGGAAAATGATTATTAGAGTTATGAACCTTACTACATGTGATGTGGGTAATATGAACCAGAGGGCCATGATGGCCCTTTATCACTCACCAGAGTACAACAAAGTTGTGTTGTACAAGACCCAACGTCTCCATATGGTGAACATTTACACCAAGTTATTTTAAAATCCAATAAGAAACAACAAATCTACAGCTTGGAAAAGAAAATGCTATTTTTCGTAACAGTGACCTTGACCTTTGACCTACCGGCATGGGTATTGTAAGCAACACATGCCTTTGTCATGGTGAACATTTATGTAAAGTTATTTTGAAATCACTTCATTCATTAGGAATTAACAGCCCAGACAAGAAAATGTTATTTTTTGTAAAGGTGACCTTGACCTTGGACCAACAGGCATGGGTACTGTACGCGAAAGTACACCTTGTCATGGTAAACATTTGAGCCAAGTTATTTTAAAATCCAATGAGAAATAACAAATTTACAGCCTGGACAAGATGTTTCTATTTATAGTAACAGTGACCTAGTTTTTGACCCCAGGTGACCCATATTCAAACTCGTCCAATTAATAACTGGGACATATGTCCTGACCAAGTTTCTTTACAATCTGATAATCAGAGTAAAGTGTGACCACTATAGTGTAAACAAGAAAATTCTATTTTTAGTAACAGTGACCTAGTTTTTGGACCCAGATGACCCATATTCGAACTTGTCTGAGAAATCATTGGGACAAACATCTTGACCAAGTTTCATGACAATCCGAGCAAAAATGTGACCTCTAGAGTGTTAACAAGAAAATTGTATTTTTAGTAACAGTGACCTAGTTTTTGGACCCAGACGACCCATATTCAAAATTGTCCCAGAAATCATAGGGACAAACATCCTGACCAAGTGTCATGACAATCAGAACAAAAATGTGACCGCTAGAGTGTTAACAAGAAAATTCTATTTTTAGTTACAGTGACCTAGTTTTTGGACCCAGATGATCCATATTCAAACTCATCCTAGAAATCATTGGGACAAACATCCTGATCAAGTTTCATGATAACTGGAGCAAAAATGTGACTGCTACAGTGTTAACAAGAAAATTCTATTTATAGTAACAGTGACCTAGTTTTTGGACCCAGATGACCCATATTCAAACTCAGCCTAGAAATAATTGGGACAAATATCCTGACCAAGTTTCATGATAATTGGAGCAAAAATGTGACTGCTAGTGTTAACAAGAAAATTCTATTTATAGTAACAGTGACCTAGTTTTTGGATCCAGATGACCCTTATTCGAACTCGTCCTAGAATTCATTGGGACAAACATCCTGACCAAGTTTCATGACAATCGGAGCAAAAATGTGACCGCTAGTGTTAACAAGAAAATTCTATTTTAAGTAACAGTGACCTAGTTTTTGGACGTATTCGAATTCTTCTGACAAATCATTTGGACAAACATCCTCACCAAGTTTCATGACAATCAGAACAAAAATGTGACCGCTAGAGTGTTAACAAGAAAATTCTATTTTTAGTAACAGTGACCTAGTTTTTGGACCCTGGTGACCCATATTGGAACTCGTCCGAGAAATCATTGGGACAAACATCCTGACCAAATTTCATGACAATCGGACAAAAAATGTAACCTCTACTGCGTTAACAAAATTTACCTTAGGGTTAGGGTTAGGGTTTAGGGTTAGGGTTAGGCAAAAAGGCCCATAACTCAGCCAAAAATAATCCGATCAGAAATTCCTTTTGATATGCACAATAAGTCTTGGTGACAAACACTCCTGTGAAGTTTCAATGAAATCCCTCAAGCGGTTTCAGTTTATGTTAGGGTTAGGGTTTAGGGTTAGGGTTAGGTAAAAAGGTCCATAACTCCGCCAAAAATAATCCGATCAGAAATTCCTTCGGATATTCACATCTACACTTGGTGACAAACATTCCTGTGAAGTTTCAATGAAATCCCTCAAGCGGTTTGGGAGAAGAAGCGAGGACAAGATTTTGCTTAAAAGGGCCATAACTCTGCCAAAAATAATCCGAGCAGAAATTCCTGACGATATGCACAACTAGGCTTGGTGACAAACATTCCTGTGAAGTTTCAAAGAAATCCCTCAAGCGGTTTATGAGGAGAAGCGAGGACAAGATTATTTGGGACAGACGGAAAGACGGACGGACAGACGGACAGTGCGATTACTATATGCCTCCCTTCGGGGGCATAAAAAATTGGGACATGTCTTTGAATCCGCAATATCAGTGCCTAAGATCATAAAACTAAGATTTGAGATCAGTCTCAAATGATCTCAAATCTCAAGGATCTGATTGGCTGAAATGGCGACTGGTATCGCCAATCAGATGCTTGAGATTTGAGACTGATCTCCAGATTAAGTTTTATGATCTTGGGCACTGGTGTTCGAATTACAATATTGAATGAATATAAAGTTAAAAGGTGATGTGTTTCAAGTTTATAACTGACCTCTTTAAGCTCATCATCTAGACTTGTATAGTCTATTATGATGAGAGCCTCTTTCTCGTAGATTTTCTTGGCGCCTTGACTGCTCTTACTATCAAGGGTTGCCTCCGACTGGGTACCATCCATCTGGGTACCGTCCATAGCACTTGACGGCTCATTCTCCTGTGTGATGTCGTCCATTGTACCCTTGCGCATCGGCAGTTCTATATTGTCCATCTGTATAATATATTCAAAAAGTTTTTACTCTACTGGTAATGAAAACATGATGTTTATGAAATAGCATTTTGTCATCTTCATTATTGTAGAATATAGAATGATCAATTGGGACTGTCAAATTCCATTATAAGAAAAATAAGTGCCGGCTGATCTGGATATACACTGGACGCACATGCGTAAAAATGTGTATATAAGGAGGAAAGGGTTAAGGAAAGATTGGAAATCTTTCCAAATACACATTTATTGTAAGTACAAAAAAGATAAGATTGTCCCGATAACTTAGTGAGTATATTGCAATGAAAACTTTTTTCCACCCATTTAAATTTTTTGAAAAAAAAAGCAACAACATTTCACTTAAGTATAAAACCTATAACCTGACAAAACATTTGGTTTGTTTTTTGCCAACAACAGGGCATTCATGTCTACAGTAATTTCCAAATATTGATGTGTTATTTAAAAGGCATGTATATCCATAGCTACAGCATTAGAGAATAGAACATGCATGAATTAAAACATTTGAATAACTAGTCAGAATAATACGATTGCGCAAATTTAAGCCAGTGTAAAAATGTCATTTATGTATTTAGCACAAAATCTGATCCATGCAAAATTAAATGATACCACAGGATAGAAATTTTTTAAGTAGGTTAACCTTGCAAGTTTTCAGCAAGCTGTGTCTGTCGGCCCTCTTCTGTTCCAGCCTGGTCTCGAGCAGAGTGACCTGCTTCTGTGCCGCAGCTATCTCCTTGTTCTGGGCATTCAGTCGTTTCTTGATCTCATTGATCTGGGTCTCGAAGTCGTCCACCTGTGACTTGATCGTGATTCTCTGTTGCTTACACTTGTCAGCTTTCTGCATCTCTCGGTCTATCAGCTGTAACCGCCAAATGAAGATTTTGTGAATTAATGCATTATAGTATCAGGGATTTCAATAGCATTTGAAAATTAGGGGTCATTAGACCCCGAATGAAAATTTTCAAGGGGTCATGGTCAGACTGTCATGAGTAATATGTTGGATTCTGTGAACTTTGCTACATATAAAACTGCTTTACCTAAACTTTAATTTTTATTGATTTCCAGGGCTCAAATAAGTATGTACTTCTTGTTTACAATGCAATAATTGTCTTTATTTAAATGTGACTGCCTTTCTTAAATTCTCGTAAGTTCTCCTGCATCAAAATGACCCCAAGCTCAAAATCAGGAGGGGTCGGAATTGGGAAAATCCAAATTTGCTTGTATCACAATGCAAGAATCTGCATCAATTGAAATCACTGATGGAATAACATGGTTTTAAATTAAAGAGGTTACATTTCTGCACTAGTAAAATAGGTTAAATAAGTAATTTTATCCAGCAGGCCATATTCATCAGTAGAGGGTAGTTCAAACAAGTTTTTAGTACTAGTTTTACCTGCCATAAGAAAAAATCAGATTTATCGTATTCATGGCCGTTTTATTAAATAACTTTCATCTTAATAGATGAAAAGATTATTTATTGTCAGTTACAACTTTTTTTTATAGTTGTAAATGAAATCATGCAAAAACTGTCAAATGGGTCATAATGTCACTACAAAATATGACAATGTTGGTAAGAGTTATGCCATTTCACTTCTAAATCACTGCCAGTAAGGACCACAGTGTGATCTGAACAATCACAGTTGGCCAATAAAGTTCTCAAGAAATACAAGTTTATGAATGGTATAAAGCAAGATATATTAGCAGTTTCTTTTGTATAAGGGTTGTTGTTGAAGTTTTAGGACAAGTGACTTCATTTTGTTATCAGTTTTTTTCCCTAGAGTTGCATGTCACATATTATGCCATTAACTTTAGCAATCATTTTAGAATTTTGGTGTATGAATCTCATTCCATCATTTCTATGGCAACATGATATTGCACTATAATGACCATAGTGATGTATAACATTCACTATTCCAATTTTGTTTTTGGCATCATGAAAGTGGGCTATTTTACACTAAGGATTAAAACATAACAGAAATTGCTCTCTCACCTCCATATTTCTGGATTCTTCATTTCTTACTTTCTCAAGTTCCTTTTCATCATCCGTCACCGACTTCTCCCACTTCATCACGTTAGCTTTATATATATAAAAGAATTTATATAGTGACTGTAGGTATCTAGATATTATATAGTTATTTGGTTTCTTGACAGGGAATGTGAGGATATATTGCCGGTCTGGGTGTCATATTACCCGAGCCGCAGGCGAGGGATAATATGACACCCAGACCGGCAATATATCCTCACATACCCTTTCAAGAAACCAAATAATTGTTTTATTATACTGCAAAGACTTTTCCAGACAAAAAAATCGATTTTTCATTTATTTCGCTTATTTAATGCCGAACGGCTTAATTCCCCTCTGAGAACCTCAATAATTACATGTCTGACGTCATTAATTTACCGGAATGACGTCACTTCTATAGAAATTGAATGGACTATCGATTTGATATTTATTTACAAAATTATAGGAATAATCTCATCGTTTTCTACGCTAAAACAAGACACAAATATTTTCTGTAACAATTTTAGTAATCCCTAAGCATACCGATTTATATTTTACAATATCGGCTTCAAATTATGCATTTTTACGGAAATTCAAAACAAAATGGCGGACGACAACAAAAGGTCAGAGAGGGAAATTAAGGCACGTGCGTTAATATCTACGGCCGATCCGTAAATACATATATACATCAACGGCACATTATCCAATCAAATTCAAGCAAATATCTTTGCAGTATAATAATAAAGAAAACTGCCTTTCATTAAAGAAAGAGGAAAAACAAATATCTGAATAATCTATATATTTTACTTTGTATCTGCATTTCTAAGATGTTCTTGCAAATTTAATAATCAGTTAATACAGAATGTTCTATCTGAAGAAAAGTTCATCATAAATATTTAAGCATAAAATCTTTGGAGCGTAAACACTTAATTGTTTTTTTTTTCTCATCTGATTAATTTTTATCATAAATGCAACTAATGTCAAGAATGCATATCCTATTTGACATGTGGTCATTTTATTCATAAAGCACAGCTAGTATTATCTTTAGACTTAACAGCTTTGATTATACAGACTATTCTGAGTATCCTCTCAAATACAAGCAGTAAAATCTACATTTACCTAATGTATCTCTGGACTTTTCAAATTCAATTTGATTCTGCAGCTTGAATTTCTGATTTTCAAACTCAAGACGTTTCTTTGCTCTGTCTTGTTGTACCAGAAGTTCTCTCTCTTCATATTGTCTGTAACCAAATAAATAAGCAACTCATTTATGTAAAACCTTATGAAAGTCTGAGATGCTATTCAATTTCCATTGAACAATCCTACCAAAATTTCCTGCAACTAAGCATGTAAAACTAATCCATTTTTCTAATACTAATCAAAGCATCAAAGCATAAGTTGTATGAGGTTTAGGGAGAAGTTTTCAGGCTTTTTAGCTTTCTATGTGACACAATACAATGAAAAACTTCCTCACTGGCTTAGGAGAGAACACTTGGAAGACTATTTCTCCAGTCTCTCTCTAAGCCATACCTTAAAATTACAATGAAATACCAGAGACAAGACTCATCTTACAGTATCGATAAACCTTCACTTTCACTGTGAAGTATACCTGATGTTTTCAACTCCAATCTGGGCACAGAAGTCTTCAAAGAGTTCATCCTCTACCCTGTTCATCCTGTCCTTGAGTTGTTTGATGGTGTCCTCACGCTCATTCATCTGTTTTTCCAACACATGCATCCTCGGCTGAAGAAAGTACAAAAACAAAAGCATTTTACATTGATGTCAAACTGCTAAAAGACTGGATGTATGCTAAAATTATGCAACCTCAGGGTCAGTGTTAAAAGAAAAAAAATCAAATTTCTTCATCAAATGATTTTGAATTTCAATATAATGATGGAATTTTTAAATTTTGCTGACAGATTAAAAAAAATAAATTTGAAAACAATTGTCAACAAATATAAATATTTACATTCCTATTGATTTCTTCGTTTAAAAAAATTCGGTTCATTTTGCATGAATCGATGACCCGTAATGACGTCAGTAACGTCATGGCTGTTACTATTGAAAACTCCCACGTATTACTCCCAATTTTCACTTAATACTAATTTTTGAAAGCGTTCGACTTAAGTTTATTTAAAGAAAAAATGAATAAAATGTAAATATAAGTAATGATTCTTATTTTGGTGCGGTTCATGCAGATTGGACGTGCACGCGAGAGCTGGCAAATTTACTATAAAGCGCTAGTGCGCTTTATGGATTTGCCAGCTCTCGCGTGCACGTCCAATCTGCATGAACCGCACCAAAATAAGAATCATTCCTTAAATGTCAGATATTGGTACTCGATGTTTTAGGCATATGAAATTAAAATGGTAGACAGTTGTGTGATTGCAGCACCAGACATAAATAAATATCGTTTATATAAGTTTTGTAAAACTTCGCCCAACAGAATTTTCATATAATCAAAAGATATCCATAAAGACTCAGCGGAAAAACATACCTCAAAAGAATGGATCTGTTCTTTATAGTTCTTGAGATCTTTTTCATTCTGAGTAAGATGCTTATTTTGCTGAAAAGAAAACATATACAATTTTATTTTGATTTATCACAACTTTTTACTCTGTCAGTGGAATAGCTAAGCAGAGAAGGTCAAAGGTTAACATGTTACCATGGGGTTAGAGAGGTCAATGGTTTACATGTTACAAATGGGTTGCTGAGGTCAAAGGTTAACATGATACCATGGGTTGCAGAGGTCAAAAGTAATTTGGTTACCATGGGTTAGATTCTTCAATCATTTTCTGCAACTCACACTACAGTAATGATTCTAACTTATGAAGAAGTTATTGATCTTAATTAATATAGGGTGAATTATACTGTTCAGCACAATCTATGCAATATTAAGTAAGTTTAAATTAAAAATACAGCAGACGAATACATACTGTAGTATCTCTATCTGTAATGGAGTACTTCAGCCTGGTCTCCAGACCCTTCACCTGGGACCGTATTGTGTTCAATTCCGACTCCTTTCTCTTCTTCTTTGACATCTCCTTGAGTTCTGCTGACAGTTTCTCTTTCTTCTGTTTGAGTTGTCCCAGCATCTTCTCATCCCATCGACGAGCCTTAGCCTTCAAATCACTACATCAAACAAGCAACATCATATTTAACTCACTCCAGGGCTTTTTTTTTGGCTGATTTTATAGCCGATATTCAGTCATGTTCCCAATGGCAAAACATATCCTTTTTTCCCCAATGTAAAAATCCCAATTGAATAAAATCAACAATTTCTGACCGTGTTACCTGACTATTAACCTAATAAAATATTATAGCTTGTTAGTTTATCAGGCATCTTTGTTTCTTCAATCCAGAAATTATTGATATTATCAAATATGTGTAAATATTTTATTCCCTTATGATGCAAAAAATTCCCAATACTACCTGGCAAAACGATGTGAAATTTCCCAATTCCAGAAGTATGGAACATATTCCCAAAATGGTGAAAAAAAAGCCCTGCACTGCTCAATGTTAGGTTTTCTAGTAATATTAATCTATCAGAAAAGGAAATAATGAGATATAATGGCATCAGTGATGATACTGACTTATAAAGGTATAAAATTCGGAGTAATTTATCTTTGAAAGTAGAAGTGGGGGTGGGGTAGTCTAGGTTAAAAACTCCCAGACTGAGCAAGATAGTTCCCCATATTGTGAGACAAACTTTGATCACTTTCCATTGTTTTCAAACAACTAAGTTTCCTACATGAGCCACAACACATACCTAGCACCTCCTGAGATAACTCCAGACTTCTGGAACAAGGTACCGTCCAGTGAAACTGACTGAAATAACAAGAACACCATTTATTACATGTTGATTATCCGTTATCTCCATGGTAAATTAACCGCTTTTCAATATTGGTCCCCATTCCCAATACTAAATGGCTACCATTTTTTCTAGTTTCAAGAAAAAGAAATCCATTTTCGAGAAAACAAATGGAAACAAATAAGGCCTTAAGAGCTGTCTAGAAGAGCTCTGTAATACTTTAAGAGATGGCAAAGCAAGAAAAATTAAGCTGTTAAGCTGAATAATGAATGTTGAAAATTCCCAATAGGTTTGATTTGTTGATATTTTCCCCCAAAATTGACTTTTTACTGTGTAAAGAATTACCAATTTGGACAGTCCCAAAAAATATGAAAAAGCCCTGTGATTAACCTTAACTCAACAAAAACATCTTTAATCACATGGGCACAGTATAGATTAATTTCAGCCTGCATATCTGTGCAGTCTGATCAGAATAAACATTGTTCCTTTTATATTTATATTTTTTTCTGACCAAGATGCGGATGTGCAGACTGATAGTGATCTACACTGGTTGACCATGGGATATCAGCCTTATCATTCAAACATCTTAATGCTGTCTAACATCCATGGCATCTGTTTTGAACTATTTATCTAAGTGTTTAGGTGGTAAATGGTGTCACTGCTCCTTATGATACTAGAAGTACATGATTTATTTAACACCACATTTATAACGCTGGAATAAAAGTGACATACTAAATCAAAACACAAATAACAGTTTGTACTACAGTGTAGTTTATCTGATCACGAAAGGTGGTTGATTATCTTATGTCTGACTTACCTTGTGTCTTTCATGACCACCAAAAGCAACTTTTCTGGCATCTTCGACAGTCTCACATACGAGAGCGTTACCACAAGCAAAGATGAGAGCCTTCTTGATGGACGGAGGATCGTACCTGATCACATCCACCACCAGCTTCACATTCTTTGGTTCTCTTATCTCTCTGCAATACAAACATAATTGTTTTCAACAATTTTTTTTTAATCCTGTGAATCAAGGGATATGGCTTATATTCCATGTGCCAACAGTTTAGGTTATGTTTAGTCTGCACAACCATGCAGCCTGATCTGGATCTAATGTGGTCTCACATGGGATAAAAACCAGCTGTCTCACATGGGATAAAAGCTGTAACCAAGGAATACATGGTTAATACAGCCAGAACTTCTTTAAGTTAGGAAGATCTTGTTCACTGAAATGGTACTCCAGCACTAGTAATTCCTGAAAAACTTTGACCACTCCTGACTGGTATATTTTATGTCTCTTAGTGCTCAAATAAATTCTAAAATGAATAATAATAATAGGTCAGACATCCAGATAGTTAAGAAAGGAAGGACGGATGATGTATCCCAGGGTTAACACTGAGGTAGTCAAGCAAGAGTAAAGTCATACATCTGTTTCTAAATAGAAGGTTTCACATCAGGGTAGTCCTGAGGAAGGAAAGTCGTACCTGAATTTCTCATGGGTACTTTTGACATTCTAGAGGAAGGAAATTCATACCTGAGTTTCTCATTGATAGGTTTGACATCAAGGTAATCTAGCGGGAGGAAGGTCTCGGGCTCTATCCTCTGTTCCTTCATGTACTGGATACAATCCTTGGCTGTTTTGATGGTGTCACATATTATACCATCCATGTACTTGCCCAGGCATTTAGTGATCGCTATCTGATACCGCTTGTGGCTAGGTTCACACAGATCAATCAACCTACCATGCTGCAAACACACAATCAACAGTAACTGTTGATTAGACAGTTTACTCACAAACCTTCTTCTACTACCATGTTGTCAGATTTTCACTCAAGATTCTTAAAAATTGTTAATTACACTATTATCAAAGAATAACTAAGTTAAATTCGATAAACTAACAAGTGAACAAAAAGATACAGAAACCAGCTTTTCTTCTTTGAAATGTTGGACAACTATGTAAATTTTCTAAGCTCTACTTTTAATGGTTGCTGAGAAAGAATGAACTTAAATAAAAAAACTTAATGAAATGTTGATTTATGATCACCTGCACAATGTCATACCCCTACCAATCACCAGGGTTTTCCAATGAAAACCCAGCTAAAAATGTTATGCTAAAACCGACTGCATGACTCACCACTCCTGGGAATAGTCTCTTCAGGTTTTCCAACAACTCGGCTTTCTTCATAGCTCTAGCAGATTCATGTTTGTCAACCTTCGCTTCACTGAGCTGTTCACCAATGGAGCTGAGTTCAGTCTCAATCTCCTGTATTCTGGCGTTAGCTGTGGTCACTTCCTCAGCCATCTCTTCCTCTGCTACACGCTGCTCTTCAATAGCCTGTGTGCTCTGTCTGAAAACAATTGAGCAAAGGTAAATAACAATGTTATGTATGAGTTTTCCGATGTTGAGAAAAAACAAAACTTGTCTATTTCTCTTTAAAAATTTAAGAGCCGGCACATCTTATCAGGATATAAACTCTTTGCTTTTAGATTCTACACTGTTTGCTTTTAGATTCATTATGTTATTTTTTACTAAGACACAACAAGTGTATATCCAGATCAGAAGGCATGGATGTGCCAGCTGATATGGATCTTTACTAGTGGCACACATAATAAATTCTGTATGAATTGAGTTAAGCATAAAATTCCCTACTGACACACAGACACAGATGCGTACCTGATGTAATCATTGAGTTTATCCACTCTCTTCTTGTTCTCCTCCATCTCGTGTTCCTTCTGTTTGATCTTTGTCAGCAGCTCATTCTTCTTGCGCAGTTCGTTATCATACTTGTCCTGGTCCGACTTCTGTTCTCGCTGAATCGTGTCCATCTCCTGAAGAAGTCGAGCCGACCTCTTCCCTGCCTCCTCCTTCAGACGCTGGTATTCCAAGACCTATATAAAAGCCATAACCATTTGTTAACAGATTAAACATACTGTTAAATCATTATTTGGTGTTCTGGGTTCAAGGGTGTAATTCTGGGATGAATGTACATTCAGATCAAAGTAATGTGATTGGCCAAAATTAAAACCTTTCACTTCCTTAAAAGTATGGTCATGCAGATTTTTCAGTATCAATTCCTCTACAATAACTAATAACTCATTAATCTGCCTTTCAATGAGAGTTTTACCTGCGATTCTTCAAGTTGAAGGTCACGACCTTGAGATTGTGACTCCTCTTCGATCTGTTCTTCAAATTCCCGCCGCTTAGCCTCCACTTCCTCAAGCTCCCTCTCCAACTCCTTGATCTAAAATACGACAAGAAATATGTTGTCAGCACTGTATGGACAACATATTAGTTTTGTTCTCTTACCCTTGGCATTTAATTGAACAAATATATAGTTTTGGTAATTGGTAGGGGGTGAGTGAGGGCAGTAGAAGAGGACAATAATACATTCACTGCTTAAAAGGAAATAGTTCCACCCACGACATGGCTATTTAACATAACACTCGAAACATTAGTGTTTTTCATTTATTTTTTTGAAGCCCCATCTGGCTTAAAATATACATTGAACATAACTGTTTATCAAGAAAATACACAAACTTACCTCTTGTTCATGGTTATCATGGGTTTTCTTAGCTTGCTTCAGAGACTTTCTGGAAAAGAAACACAGATAAACTAGAATGTGTCCTCGGATGCTGATGCCCCCACTGCTGCAACAACATTTGTAATATCAAAGAGCCATAACTCTGGTAAAAATGGCCACAGGAAACAATCCTTTCTTTACGATCATCTACACATCCTGCTAGATCATCTGTGCAAGTTTGAAAGAAATCTGCCGGATAATTAAGGAGGAGTTGATGCCTCAAGATTTGGAGGATGTATGTACGGAAGGACAGATGGACAAGTGCAACTCTATAAGCCTCCCACTTTGTAGGGGCACAAAAATATATCTGAAATTATATTGAAGTTAAATTAAGGGCATAATTTGGCTTTCACACTATGTAAAATTTGGGATCTATGTGGTGAAAAAATGTTGTAAACACAAACTGCAGACACATTTGTGGCTAGACACAATCAAGTACCAACAGTCCAGCATTCTGATTTGGATCGATATAGTTGTTTACTTGTCATTACAGGACAATGTAATTTCCAACAAAAAGATGCACAAAAAATCTGTTATAAATAGTGAAGTTTAAAATAAAACCGACGGTCAATTTTCTTACTTGGCAGCATCCAGTTTTTTTATCATGTGAGCTGTTTTCTCTTTGGCTTTGATGTACAGAGGTCTCTTCTTGTTCAGTTCTACCTCCTGTGAAGAAACAGAAAAATCTGTATTTGCTGATCAAATAGTGTAACAAATAATTGTTTAAGATGAGCATTAATTATAGTTAAGTGCAGAATAATCTGACTCCACTACATGTTTTATGAAGGAGAAAAAAGTCAAGATCTTCAACTTTGAAAATCAAATCAATCTGGCCATGAACAAGTGTTAACAATTATCTATCACATTCATAAGGTAAGCTACCCTTTAAATATTGTTGCACATGCCATATAATTTTGGAAAAAAAGTTTCATCTCATCTCTAAAGGTAAATAAAAAAAGCCTTATGTAAAGTAACTATTTAAGGAAAACTACGATTTTAAAGAATTTTTTTAATGGGGAATGTGCCTGTAAACAGCCCTTACAAAGAAGATAAAAAACCTGGATAGGCAATCCGTAAAAATATTGCTGGGAAGAAACCTGGTATACATTTTTAATGTTTATTGTATACAATTTTTTTCTTACACTCTCTTTGATGGTGGCCTCCACTTTGGTTAGTTCTCTTGTTAGTTTGCCTTGATCCTTCTTCTTCTCTTTTATCTCATCTTCTATCTTGTCTTTCTTCTTCACTTCCTTCTGGAGGGCGTGGTTCTTGTGGTTAATGTCCTCCGTCACCTCGTCAATGTCACGCTCATTGTAGAACAGACGCACCAAGTTCAGCTCTAAGTGCTTGTCTTCCTATATGCAATTAACAGACACAAGCAATGTTTGTTACACTCTTTGCGAATTTATTTTCTTACTCAGCAAAAAACTCGTACAAAATATGACTAAAGACTCCTTAAATAGAAAAAAAGACTACAAATATCAACTTTCTTCAACAAGGATTAGGAAAATCAAATATTTGACAATACTAATTATATTTTCCTTTGAGACATAGGAAGCAAAACACCAATGTCTCACACCTGTGATGTTTGGCTTTGGAGTGTCTGGGGTACAATCTGTGAGGGAAAGTTTGAGTAGAATAAAAAAATTAAACTTGGCTAGTCAATTCTTCAAATAAAGTAGTTCTACAATCAGAGTATGATAGTTAACACAGTGATACATGTGATAATGGTACTGATCACTCTGCCAGCAAACACTGACTGGATTTGAAAACTATATATTATTTTAGTGTGAAAGAATCACTTAAACCACAGTCATCTAATTATCTACCCACCAGTTCTTGTTTCAACTTTTGATATCGTTCGGCCTCATCTTTCTCCAGCTTAGCTTCCTTCTTCTCGGCAGCAATGCCCTTCTTCTTGTGGTAGTTGAACTGAGTGTCCTCTTCTGCTTTCAACATCTCGGCTTTAGCTTTATCGTACTCTTCTTTCAACTCTCCAGACCTACAATACACAACACAGATCACAATTCATTCTCCAATCTAGGCACATTACTGGATTCATGCAGTCTGATCCAGATTTACACTGTATGCTTTTAGATTCATCAGGTTAAGAAGTTAAGTTAGGAGTTTGATGTTTTATCAACAATGGTTGTTTGATGTGAAAATGTTGCAAAAAGTGCAATCTTATGGTAAATTTCCAGTTTTGATTTATCACAAGCACCAACCAACATTACAGTTGTATTAAGTATTGTTTAATTCATGCTAAAATGATTTTCAGCCATTTTAAACATATACTCCATCAATACCGCTTAAATCACACATTTGAACAGTGTGGATCCAGATCAGCCTGCGCATCCTTGATCTCGATTTACATTTTTCACCTCTAAACCCATTAGGTTATTTCTGACTAAAAAGAGGGAAGCCTCAGTTTATACTGCACAAATAGAACATCTCTCACATGAGATATAAACATTATATCATGTACCAGTAAACCATTGAGTAAATGGTTAAAAGACGAGTATTAAAGTTTAGATCAACAGAAAAAGCCTGACTGACCTGCTGATCTCCTCAAACATGGCAGTTCTCTCCTTGGCATTTTTCATGGCCAGACTCTCGACTGTCCCCTGGAAAACCAGGAAGTTCTTGGACTTGACCAACACTCCAATCTTCTCCAGCTCCTGATTGTACTGTGTAGATGACACTGACTGAAAACAATATACAACAGGCTTGTTGTTGTTTATTCCCAGTTTATGGACCCTCCCGCCTCTGACCAAGGACATTATGGTGTGGTCCGGTATACAACAGGCTGTTTAATAACAATCTATATATACTCTGGAGAAGTAAGTGAGCAAGAAACTGAAGCAGAATTATTAATAAAGATGCGAGTGTCACATGTTGAGAAAGATGTGGAGCCAGACTGGGACTCAAACCCAGGACTAGATTCATACTGCGACACCAGAAAATACTATCTTCTTCAGTGACAGTATCTTAATTTTAAAAAAAGGCATATTCAGTTGATCTCTTGCGTATCTTCAAATAGAACATCAATTTGCCATCATCAGCAAATGATATAGGAATGCTGCATATGAACTGTTTAAAACAGAACATAATAATTCAGTTTTATTCAATATACATCTTTTGTGTTTGGTTCAAAGGTTTGGCTTTCTGAGGGGGGAAGTCATTCCATTTAAGCCCAACGATGAGGCCTCATGTGCTGATTGAAAGACATCCTTCACAACAGGCCTTTGACTTTGTGTCCTTTAATATTAGGTTGAACTTTGTCCTTTCACAAATTTAAATTGCTGCAAAATAAATCTGTAAAATTGATTTAAAAATTGTTGTTCATGATAGAAAACAGGACCTGACTATAAATGTAACATACAGGTTGGAAATACACTTTCTTTGCACACACTAAAAAGAATATGCCATAATCAGGACAAAAGAACTGAAAGTGTTTTGTTTATATATTCTGACATACCTGTCCATTTATTTTATGATCCGAAGAAGAGCCATGTATGATCCTGGTGAAGACCGTTTCCTTCTCAGTGACCTGATCAGCATATACAGCTGTCACTGAAGCACGACTCGCTGCTGGCTTCCCCACGGGTGCTCCATGTATCAAGTCCTGAAAGAATCATATTTCCATTTGATTTTCAACTTTTAAGCCAATCTCTCCCAGGGGTTTTCATGCTTATATAACAGAGGCCTATAAAAGGCCTCTTCCCAATCCAAAAATATAGTACATGTATTTTTTTCCCAATTGTGGCAAAAAACTCTTCCCAAAATGCTAAGAAAGATGACAAACAAGAGCTGTCAGAGGAGACAGCATGCTCGACTATTCGAATCATTTGAAACAAATGCAATTTGAAGATTAAAACAATAACAACTATGGCCATACATTCATGTGCAATCAGGAAAAATATTAACAAGTGAATGGTACGGGAGAAATTCTTTTCAAATAACAGAAATAATTCCTAAATGTACCATAAATATTAAACTGAATAGGACTATGAAATATTTCTGAATTTGTTAGAAAACTTGTTAGTAATTTTTTATTAGAGACATTTACTTTTAGTCAAATATCAATCACTTCAGTAATGTTACAGAAAAAGAACTGAAATGAAAATATAATGGTAGTTTGAAGTTGACACCTTAAGTATTTGCAAAGTTATCGATGAAGTGCACTTAAGTGAAAATATAAGTGAAACTAGAAATGTGTCCATAGGACACGGATGCCCCGCTATGCATCATTTTCAGACACTCAAGTGCAATGATGGGAATAATACGCGATACACTGCCCTTTCATGGTGAACATTTGTGTCAAGTTTTTTTGAAATCCCTCCATTTATAATGAAGTTACAGCCTGGACAAGAAAATTCTATTTTTAGTAATAGTGACCATGACCTTGGACCTTCAGGCTTGGGTATTGTGCGGACACACTGCCTTTTCATGAACATTTGTGCAAAGTTATTTTAAAATCCCTCCATTTATAACAAAGTAACAGCCAGGACAAGATAATTCTATTTTTAGTAACAGTGACCTTGACCTTTGACCTACAGGCATGGGCATGGTACCTGACACACCGCCCTGTCATGGTGAACATTTGTGTCAAGTTATTTTGAAATCCTTCCATTCATAACAAAGTTACAGCCTGGACAAGAAAATTCTATTTTTAGTAACAGTGACTTTGACCTTGGATCTACAGGCATGGGTATTGTGCGGACACACCGCCTTGTCATGGTGAACATTTGTGCCAAGATATTTTGAAATCCCTCCATTCATAACAAAGTAACAGCCTAGACAAGAAAATTCTATTTTTAGTAACAGTGACCTTGACCATTGACCTACAGGCTTGGGCATGTACGTGACACACCGTCTTGATATGGTGAACAATTACACCAAGTTATTTAAAAACCCAATAAGAAATAACAAAGTTACAGAGCGGACACGATTTTGCAAGAAAATTCTATTTTAAGTAACAGTGACCTTGACCTTGGACCTACAGGCATGGGTATTGTACGCGACACACCGCCTTGTCATGGTGAACATTTGTGCCAAGTTATTTTGAAATCCCTCCATTCATAACGAAGTTAAGGGCCGACTGTATATTTTGCTTAACACAAAATGTAAGCAAAAAAGGGGCATAATTTGAAAAATATTGGAAGAAGGGTTATGGGTCTTGTTGGTTATGATGTAGATTTTGATGGTGAAAATATATTTCAAGTTTCAAGGCAATATCTCAAGTAGTTTTAAAGTTAGGGGCAAAATGCATATTTTGCTTAACACAAAATATAAGAAAAAAGGGGCATAACTTGAAATTTATTGACAGCAGAGTTATGGGTCTTGTTGGTAATGATGTAGAATTTGATGGTGAATATAAATTCCAAGTTTCAAGTTGATATCTCAAGTAGTTTATAAGTTATGGACCAAAGTGCATATTTTCCTTAACGCAAAATTTAAGTGAAAAAGGGGCATAACTTGAAAAATATTTGTAGCAGAGTTATGGGTGTTGTTGGTAATGATGTAGAATTTGATGGTGAATATATATTCCAAGTTTCAAGTTGATATCATAAGTAGTTTTCAAGTAATGGACCAAAGTGCATATTTTGTTTAACGGACGCCGACACCGGGGCGAGTAGGATAGCTCCCCTATTCTTCGAATAGTCGAGCGAAAAATGGTTAAAACTCTTCTGAGGGGTGTTTGAAAATTGCAGTCTGAAAAATAAAAGCTTAAAAAATTAGTTTTAAGTTAAAAATACCTATTACTTATCAATTTTATAAACTAGAACCCATCTTTCAATTAATTTTGTCTTCCCAAAACAAACAATTACCACGTATAAATTTCCCAACTGGAAATGCCAGGGCCTCTTCCCAATTTTCTGACAAATGCCCTGTCTCCTCAAAAATCAACACAATATATGCTTTGTTCACTAAATGATCAACATGATACCAAACTGCCGATTTACATACTCACATAACCATTTTACTATAAACATGAAGCATGTCAACATGGTACAACCAATGTTTACGTTATTTGTCCAAAACTCAGACATGTCTTCATGAAGTCTGTAATACAAAGTAAGGTTTGGCCAGTGAAAATAAGATTTTTTTCAGTCATTTTGAAAAATTAATTGTTTAATCCATATACAGCTTTTATCCTGTGAGCACATCCACCCACTCTTATAAGGATCTACACTGTTTGCCCATGGATCACAGCCATATCCCATGGAGTAAAGGGTTAATGAAAACTAGAGGCCTTGACCTTTTATTTTTGTAGTGGTGTTGTGGTTGTTGACTTTTCAGAAACTTCTGAAAGTTTTCAAAACAAATGTCAAATTATATCCAATGTGAGTTTTGAACCACACCCATATCTAAGCAATTCCAAATGCGCCGGTTAAATTAGTTCTTAACTGAAACAGTCACCAAAAATATATAGCACTGATTAAACAGTGTTGAGTTTAGGAAGGATATGGCAACTACTAACTTACACTTAATCTGCGCACTCGAAGATTAGATGTTTTCTCACCAAGGACAAAGCTTATGGCATCCATCAAGTTTGACTTGCCTGAAAGATAACAGCACACATGCAATTCAGCTAAAATTTGAACAATTGGTTTATACAAATAAACAGAATATTCTTATTTTACTGAACACTTGTGTTGACCTCTGGTACAATGTGGGAAAAAATGTTCAAAAAGGGGGATAACTCCATCTTGACAGAAACAACTTGTCATCATCACGAGTTTGTTGTCTTGAGCAATATAATTTAAAAGTTTCATACAGAAATATTGAGAAATGGCAAAGTTATAGCCAACGTTCAGTTTTCATGTCAAAATCCCAAGTACAAAAAGGGGCGTAACTCCATCAAATGTGACCTTGACCTAAAGAATTTGGCATCATCATGAGTGTGTTGTCATAAGCAATATAATTTAAAAGTTTGAAGAAGAAATACTAAGAAATGGCAAAGTTATAGCCAAGGTTAAGTTTTCATGACGGATGGACAAAGTGTGCAGACTTCCTGAAAGTCGCCAGACCGTCGGACCTGTCCGGTAAAATTTGGACTGGTCTGATGTGATTTCCAATGTTGTAGGACCGAGTGTCCGACAAAAATTTGATCTGCATATTCCAATTTTACTCGCTAAATTACATTTTTACTCGCTGTTTTGATTCTAGACTGTTCCGAGGGAAATGAGTGAGGATATCTGAATGGAATATTTTATTTTACATATTCGTCATAATGACAATTCATACCACTGAAAAAAAAAAAAAAAAAAAAAACACCCGTAATACTGTGTTTTGCTTATTTAATGTGTTAAATGATTCAGTCAGACAGAATTTGTTTTGGTCAGACAGATTTTCACATCTTGTCTGACCACATGTCTGACATTTTTTTACAACTTTCGGGAAGTCTGAGTGTGTATTGCCATTTCTTCGAAAGGGCAACACAAAAATTTTCTTAAATATAAATCATAACTGGCAAAACATCTGAAACTGTAAAAAAACTTAAACTAGATGCACATTCAATTCTTATATCATCTACAGACAATCTTTTAGGATAACAACAAAACAGTAAACAAGTCTGTCATATTTGGCATCATTTATGACAAAGAACAATAAAAGTAACAAATATTGAGAAATAGCAAAGTAAAAGCGATTGTTAAGTTTCTCGTGATTGACTGATGGAAATACAAAGTGATCCTTATGTATTGCCTTTTCTTTGAAAGAATGACAAAAAAGAGAATGTATTTTTCACAAAAAGAAGTAACCAATTAAAGTTTCCACAGAAATGGCTAATTTAACAATTAAAAACATGTTGTGTTGTTGTCACTGTACTCTTCATATCCAAACTTGACAGGTATTCCAAACTCAATTGAACAAGTAATAGGTCTGGGGAAAACACTAAGGTCAGTCATGTAACCGTAAACATGACTTTTTTTTATTTAACCTGATGAATTTCCTCTATTCTGCCTACTTATTCTAATTGATACCGTGTAAAAACAATTAAAACTGCAGATATTGAAATAAGGATTTGATCTGATGCTAGATCACAGGACAGTTACTGAAGACACAAATTACCATTATATGATTGCCAAAAATTTCCTATCATAAAAAATGATAAGGTATCTATCAAAACCCGACACAATATTCCAACAGAATTTTTACAGAAATGCATATCCATCGACTGCCGGCGATTCGTGGACATATTTGTTATAGTTCATGACAATCAATAAAGGGACAAACTACCAGCATAAATTGTATATACCTTTAAAATGTTATCTATTTACCGCCGATTTGTATCAAAAATCACCCAGCAAACACATTCTGGATTATTAAATGTCTGCAATGTTTACATAGCTGACAGGTGGCTGCCATTTTTTGTCACTATAGTTCAATTTTGACCCGTGAGCTGTGACCTTTCGGACAAGTCCACTGTTATAATACTAAATAGGTAAAGTGCGTCATTTTACAGAGTTACCGTTAAATTACTTCACTTATATGACATTAAAACCTGTTAAAAGCGCAGATATTTAGTCACGACGCAATAGCTCAGTGGATAAGATCTCGGGCTATGATGCAAAACATTGCATGTTCGAATCCAATTAAAGAAACTTTTTATTTTGTCTTTCATTTCCTTCTTATTATTTTAATTTAGTTCATATGATATTATTTTTTAATAGTATTGAGCTGTTCTATCTTAATATTTGCAACCCCCTTTTAATTTTGTTCATGTTCATTCCATTTTAACAATATATTTTTGTTGAGCAGCTTGCCCTGACCCCATACACCTCTTTACCAAAGGAACGTTGACAATTGTGAAACATGGCGTTCTGTAAACTCTTGTTGTTACATTCTCTTTCTTTTATAATTATTATATTCAAAATCACTTTGTACAATGTTTTGGCATCGCCCAAAAACTGCGTTTTGAGTAAGCATCGATCGCGACAACCCGCTTGGTGAAAGATTACTCGAAATTTATACGGTTTAATGTCATTTTTGTCGGTTTCTACATGAATGCATTGGAAAAAAATGACATTAAAACAGAAAAAAATGAAACCTCTTCATGGGATTCGAACACACAACCCTTATATCATATTACCAGAAGTCAGAAGCGTTACTGCCACGGCCATGCAACCTTTGTTACGGGCCTTTACAATTTCAACATAATGAGCCATGATGGGAATATCTAACATCCCTATTTTGTGGAATATTCCAAAAATCTATAAATACAAAAGTACATTCACGGCTCAATGCGTAAAATCGGACTATACCATGAGGTTCACAGAAATGACTTCATCCCATAATTCTTTGAAAAAGTTACATTTAGGCCATTACCAATTGCAATTAATTGGTTGCAGTGCATATAAAGTTAGTCAGTATAAAATCTGAAGAATCAACAATTAATTAATACAATGAACAGTCTTAAAGGTGCAACTTGTGTACATTTGCTTTTAATGTTATTTTGGTTACTCTTCCTTGCAGTGTGGACAGAAGAACTTATCACCTCTTCTGACCACTCAACTTCAGTGCAGAATCATAGATGAGTCCAATGCAGACATGGCCTACCATGTAATACCATCACACTAGGCCCATTTGGTGAAAAATATAAAGGAGGTAGCATCAGAAATCTCCTTTGGAGTGAATAAGTTGCAAAAAAATTTACAAAATTCACATAATAAATAGGGGACTGAAAATCCAACAGAAAAATATGATAAGCCTAAATCTAAGTAGATCATGAGCTATTTCCATATATGGAAGTTACAACTACTGCAAACCAAGAATAAAATTTCAGGATGTTGATGTTTTTTGGTAAAAAATGGATTTTAAAGTTTGGCGATTTTTGGAATAAGGAAATTTATATTTATAAGGTAATTTTACAGTTTCAATAGTTTTAAAGGCTCCTACTTCTTTTAATCAAATGATTTTCATAAAAAATTCACACGTCACAGTAGAGTAACCTTTAGTGTAAACATTCCCACGGTCCAGCAAGTGTTAGGATAAATTTAGTACAAAGTCACGTGGAAAACAAAATGTCAGTGAATGCCGGGGAGTCGCGATTTCAAGGGAGTTGACGATAATGTCATTTTTGAAGTGTTTCATAATGTTTACGACCTAACAAATGCAAGTTTTCATAAAGACCATAAAATTTTCCACATTGTTTTGTATGGTAAAAGGGTTGTGTGCGAAGGGCATCCATTCTATATATTATGGCAGAGAAAAGCCCTTGCTGCACAATGATAGTTGGGCTACTGTAGTGCTGGAACTGACTGAATGTCGGAACTGATTACTTGACTCTACATGGTGTGGCAGATTTGGGTTGGAAAGAGTAGCCTGGACCAGGATTCGAACCTCGGACCTCCGGCTGCTGTGCCGTCGCTCTACCAATTGAGCTACCGAGGCCGCTGGTACGAAATCTACTACATTTCCTCCCCATTTATACCAGACATTTCCAACTTACTTGGAAATGTGCACGTTTCTGCCCAAGTTACAGTCGAATACCCCAGCCAAACGTGCTTCACCCGAAAGAGCTCCAAGGGTAATCGCCCTGTCCACGATGCCAATGTGGCAGATTTGGGTTGGAAAGAGTAGCCTCGACCAGGATTCGAACCTCGGACCTCCGGCATACCGTGCCGTCGCTCTACCAATGGAGCTACCGAGACCGCTGGTACGAAATCTACTACGTTTGAGGAAATGTAGTAGATTTCGTACCAGCGGCCTCGGTAGCTCAATTGGTAGAGCGACGGCATGGTAAGCAGGAGGTCTGAATCCTGGTCAAGGCTACTCTTTCCAACCCAAATCTGCCATAATGGAATAGTGGATAGACAAGAGTAGCAGAGATAGCAAAGATTGGTTAAATACCTGATCCATTTGGTCCAATTATAGCTGAAAACTGTTTGAACGGACCAATTTTTTGTTTGCCGAGATAGGACTTGAAATTGTCCACCTCTATGTATTTGAGATAACCAGGCATGTTATGAATTTGGCGGCTAACCGAAATCTGTATGACAGCAAAATGCAATGCAATATAAACATTAAAGCATAGTTTGCGAACTATTCAATATCGCTTTGAAATTCGCATTTTGAGCGCGGATAGTCCAATATTTTGCTTTGATCTCGTACAAAGCGAGATTAACAAACCGGTTGCCTGTTTAAATTATTTATTGTGAAATAAGAAAAAACAGGTTCTAGACCACCAATTCATTTCTTAGACTCTTCCTCCGTCGGTATCAGAAAGTACAGACATAGGCAGTGAAACAGTAAATTCATTTCTTTTCTCATTTGTGACTCTTACACAGTCCGTTATCATTATGCTCAATTTTCGATTTCGAAATTACCTCTTTATCCCGTACCGATCGTACTTTGGTCATGGGGGTTGCCGATAATGGCGATATATAGAGCGTATTGAGAAGATTTAAACAAGAGCTGTCACTTGAAATTGACATATGCCCCCGAAATGCAGCTTTGAAATTGAATAGGTATACATATTTAATAAATAAACATATGTAATGAAAAATATGCTTGTGGAAGACAAAGCATACTGCATGAATATATAATGTGAAAGATGAAAGGATCATATGTTTCAAGTCTGTAGTAAATATATAGTTAAATAAAGTTAAATATTACATTTTTTAGAAAATTCTAAGATTATTGGGGAGATTATCCTGGAAAATGATTATTAGAGTTATGGACCTTACTACATATGATGTGGGTAATATGAACAAGAGGGCCATGATGGC
Organism: Corbicula japonica; assembly: GCA_038501625.1. Taxonomy (NCBI): domain Eukaryota; kingdom Metazoa; phylum Mollusca; class Bivalvia; order Venerida; family Cyrenidae; genus Corbicula; species Corbicula japonica. Next base: position 2,440,912 of record JAZAYU010000039.1, on the reverse strand, counting down.
CCTTTATCACTCACCTGAGTACAACCAAGTTGTGTTGTAAGAGACCCAACGTCTCGATATGGTGAACATTTACACCAAGTTGTTTTAAAATCCAATAAGAAACAAGAAATCTACAGCTTGGAAAAAATGCTATTTTTAGTAACAGTGACCTTGACCTTTGACCTACCGGCACGGGTATTGTAAGCAACACATCCCCTTGTCATGGTGAACATTTATGTAAAGTTATTTTGAAATCACTCCATTCATTAGGAATTAACAGCCCAGGCAAGAAAATTTTATTTTTAGTAACAGTGACCTTGACCTTGGACCAACAGGCATGAGTATTGTACGCGAAACTACACCTTGTCATGGTAAACATTCGAGCCAAGTTATTTTAAAATCCAATGAGAAATAACAAATTTACAGCCTGGACAAGATTTTTCTATTTTTAGTAACAGTGACATAGTTTTTGACCCCAGGCGACCCATATTCAAACTCGTCCAATTAATAACTGGGACATATGTCCTGACCAAGTTTCTTTACAATCTGCCAATCAGAGTAAAAATGTGACCACTATAGTGTTAACAAGAAAATTCTATTTTTAGTAACAGTGACCTAGTTTTTGGACCCAGATGACCAATATTCGAACTTGTCCGAGAAATCATTGGGACAAACATCCTGACCAAGTTTCATGACAATCGGAGCAAAAATGTGACCCCTAGAGTGTTAACAAGAAAATTCTATTTTTAGTAACAGTGACCTAGTTTTTTGACCCAGATGACCCATATTCAAACTCGTCCGAGAAATTATTGGGACAAACATCCTGACCAAGTTTCATGACAATCAGAACAAAAATGTGACCACTAGAGTGTTAACAAGAAAATTCTATTTTTAGTTACAGTGACCTAGTTTTTAGACCCAGATGACCCATATTCAAACTCGTCCTAGAAATCATTGGGACAAACATCCTGACCAAGTTTCATGACAACTGGAGCAAAAATGTGACCGCTAGAGTGTTAACAAGAAAATTCTATTTATAGTAACAGTGACCTAGTTTTTGGACCCAGATGACCAATATTCGAACTCGTCCGAGAAATCATTGGGACAAACATCCTGACCAAGTTTCATGACAATCGGAGCAAAAGTGTGACCGCTAGTGTTAACAAGAAAATTCTATTTTTAGTAACAGTGACCTAGTTTTTGGACCCAGATGACCCATATTCGAACTCGTCCGAGAAATCATTGGGACAAACATCCTGACCAAGTTTCATGACAATCAGAGCAAAAATGTGACCGCTAGAGTGTTAACAAGAAAATTCTATTTTTAGTAACAGTGACCTAGTTTTTGGACCCAGATGACCCATATTCAATCTCGTCTAAGAAATCATTGGGACAAACATCCTGACCAAGTTTCATGACAATCAGAGCAAGAATGTGACCGCTAGAGTGTTAACAAGAAAATTCTATTTTTAGTAACAGTGACCTAGTTATTGGACCCAGATGATCCATATTTAAACTCGTCCGAGAAATCATTGGGGCAAACATCTTGACCAAGTTCCATGATAATCGGAGCAAAAATGTGACCGCTAGAATGTTAACAAGAAAATTCTATTTTTAGTAACAGTGACCTAGTTATTGGACCCAGATGACCCATATTCGAACTCGTCCGAGAAATCATTCGGACAAACATCCTGTCCAAGTTTCATGACAATCGGAGCAAAAATGTGACAGAGTGTTAACAAGAAAATTCTATTTTTAGTAACAGTGACCTAGTTTTTGGACCAAGATGACCCATATTCGAACTCGTCCGAGAAATCATTGGGACAAACATCCTGACCAAGTTCATGACAATCGGAGCAAAAATGTGACCACTAGAGGTTAACAAGAAAATTCTATTTTTAGTAACAGTGACCTAGTTTTTGGACCCAGATGACCCATATTCGAACTCGACCGAGAAATCATTGGGACAAACATCCTGACCAAGTTTCATGACAATCGGAGCAAAAATGTGACCGCTATAGTGTTAACGAACTAAGTGTGGACGGACGACGGACATTCATCGATCCTAATAGCTCACCCTGAGCCAGCTCAGGTGAGCTAAGAAGTGTGGCCTTAACTTGCCAGTTTGTGTACATACACTGTATACATCTAAGGCTCTCTTAAATTTAGTCTTAACATTTTGAGAATGTGCTACAAATTTGTTGTTGTTGTTCTTGTTGTTGTTTTACTTAAAAAACAGTGAATAACATATTCAGAAAAGCCTGATTTTAAAAGTGCTATAAAGGAAGAAAGTTTATTTGTCACTATCCATAAAATGACAAAATTTACCCTATAAAATCTTCCAGAGCAAAGTTCTTAATATTGCATAACACAGATCTAGGCAGCAAAGTTCATCAGGTCATTGTCCAGCAACTGTACCAATAATACTGGTAAACATCGTACCTAAATATAGCTGAAGACAGGTAGAAATATTGGATTTTGACACTTGAAATTTTCACCCTGCTACTGAAAGTTTTGTTTCAAATTTTATCCCTGAACAACCAGTGAATGAATTGTTCAGGAAAGATTGAATTTTAAGATGGTATAAAGGTTGTGTCAAAATCTGGTTAATAACTGTAGAAAATCAAAGGTTAAAAACAGAATTTAAAAGAAACAAATTAAAATCCCCAGGGCGGGGCCCCTGGTCAATTTAACAACATGATTTTAATAATTTGTGAAGAAATCATCAATATCAATATTCATACCAAATTTCATGACAATCGGACAAAAAATGTAACCTCTATTGCGTTAACAAAATTTACCTTAGGGTTAGGGTTAGGGTTTAGGGTTAGGGTTAGGTAAAAAGGCCCGTAACTCCGCCAAAAATAATCCGATCAGAAATTCCTTAGGATATGCACAACTAGGCTTGGTGACAAACACTCCTGTGAAGTTTCAATGAAATCCCTCAAGCGGTTTTAGAGAAGAAGCGAGGACAAGATTTTGCTAAAAAGGGCCATAACTCAGCCAAAAATAATCCGAGCAGAAATTCCTGACGATATGCACAACTAGGCTTGGTGACAAACACTCCTGTGAAGTTTCAAAGAAATCCCTCAAGCGGTTTTGGAGAAGAAGCGAGGACAAGATTATTTCGGACGGACGGACGGACGGACGGTCCGATTACTATATGCCTCCCTTCGGGGGCATAAAAAACACAACATGTTTTACAATGGTAAACGTCAAAATTAGCGAAAACTTTAAAAATACTTTATTTGATTTAGAAATAAATTGTAACTTGTCATACAAATTATCTAATGTATTTTTTTTTCATTCTTTATCAACCTTTACGGTCGAAGCAAACGCCGCTTTCACAATATTAACTGAGAAACCTGATAAAGCAACTTAAAATGAATTTGTTTTGGTTTCATTTAGTATATTTTAACATATGCAGTAACTGTCTACTGAAATGTTTGTTGATTTCAATAAATATTTTATATTTTGATTAATTTCACACGTAGCTGCTATGTCGTTATACATACGCGTACCCCCTGACCGATTGTACGGAAATACCGATTTCCGTTGTTTTGACAGTAATTTCGAAATGGTCAATAAACAGATTGTCTACTAAATTGGGAATTGCGAAGTGAAACAGTCAATTCTCAGGAATAAAAGAAACAAATCGAGCTTCTAGGTTCTTTTAAGAAAAGATTTCCACATAAACCTTCATATAAACCTTAAACCCCTGCCACTCTTTTGGTCTTATTCGGTCTTAATGTTATGTATTAGAGGTATTTAACTATTTATTTTCATTAGATCATTTATTTTTATTATTAAATTTTGAATTCATATCTAAATTATACATTGATGTTTTTAAGAAGTGGTTTTCGGTCGATAAATAGTGTTTTTCGGTCCCTGATTTGGTCTTATTTGGTCTTATTTTCATACAATCCTAATAATCATTCATTTAAACAATTATAATTTACATTTATACATAAATTATACATTGAATTTGATTTATAAAGTGGGTTACTGTCCCTTCTTGGTCTAATTCGGTCTTTTTCGGTATTTCTGTTGGTGTCGGTGATTCGATGCACCGAATTCTTAGTAGTGTTTACGCAGCTCTTTTTGCGTATATGCCATCTCAACATGTTGCATATATTTTGAAAGAGTTGGTTTTTTACAATGAATAAGCTAGTAATTGGTAGTTCCAGAAATCACCTTTATGCTTCTTAGACCAGAACATTTTAAAAATAATTAGGTTATTCCACATTCCTGTATTTCCACCTACGGTTTTGATATTTTTGTAGCAAGTATGTCAAATGTTGCAGTTACTGCTGTCAAAATATGAATTCATTGCGAATAGACGCGGCAAGCATCGCCAACTACGGCGAAAACGCCGATATGTGTTATGAAACTACTAAGCAATGAGCCGAAAATCGATTGCAACTAAAGACCCACAAGTAAGATAAGAATACAACGCAGTCAGAAACCAAATTTAATCTTTAACTAGGAAACTAATAAAGAAGCATGAAAAGGTACTAGCACAGAAAGCAAAGACAAACCCACAGGTTATATGGAAATACATTAAAGCAAAATCTAAAACAAGATCAGAAATAGGAGAACTTCTTACTGATCAAGCCTATGAAAGTTCACCTAAAACCGATGATGACATAGAGAAAGCCGAAATACTAGAAAAAAATTTCAACAACAACGAGAACATTCCTGAATTACCAATGTATGATGTTGACACAACAATGAAGAATATGGACATTACAATAGAAAATGTTGCCGAGATATTAAAAAGTCTAAAAATCGGCAAATTTCCAGGTCCGGACAAGATATATTCAAGAGTGCTTAAAGAACTTGCAGATACAATAGCGCTGCCATTACAGATGATTTTCAATCAATCACTATCAACAAGAACAGTGCCAAACAAATGGAAAGAAGCCCAAATTATAGCCATATTCAAAAAAAGGGAAACATGTATGAAAATTATAGACCCGTCAGCCTAACGTCTGTAGTGTGCAAAGTCATGGAAACGCTAACTACGGGAACACATCATTAAACACATGAAGTCCTACAAATTGTTTACTTATAGACAGTATGGTTTTATATCGGGCAGATCAAACACAGTCCAACTATTGAATGTACTTGACAAATGGACAGAAGCTATAGACAAAAGCGTTTGATACGGTACCTCACAAAAGATTAATGAACAAACTGAAAGCATATGCCATTGAAGAGCCGGTATATAATAGGACCAGTAATTTCCTGCAGGATAGAATCCAGCAAGTAACTGTCAATAGTGACCATTGTCAAACGTAACCTCCGGAATCCCCCAAGGTTTAGTATTGGGGCCACTTTAGTTTGTTATCTTTTTTTTTTAATAATATTTAATATCCTTAGTGACATGAAAGACACAGATCAACTACAAGCAAACCTAAAAATCTCTCCTATTGGAGTGATACTTGGTTACCGAAATTCAACACGGATAAATGTAAACACATGTTCAAGGACCTAAACCAGATCAAACATATACTTTAAAATAAAAAAAAAAACACTACAAAAATTAATGAAAAAGACATTTTTGTCAGCAATGACCCTGAGCTCAACTTTGATAGACACATCAGTGAAAAATTAACAAAGCTAACTCTATATTTGCCCTACTGAGAACGACTTTTCAGTTTCTTGACCAATCAACATTTGTACCGTTGTACAAGACCTTAGTTCGTACACACTTCGAATTTGCTAGCTTAGTGTGGCATCCATACAAAGTAAAACACCTTGACATGATTGAAAACATTCGAAAGGAGGACCATAAAACAAATACCAAGTTTTAAGAACCTCTCATATACTGAACGACAGACGAAACTGAAATTACCAACTCTTAGATTCAGAAGAACAAGAGGGGATATAATTACACTCTACAAAATTCTTAATGGTAAGTACGACCACAAAGCTGCACCATTCATTTCAACTGTGGAAAGACATGTCAATAAGAACAGGAGTACGGGGAAACTGCTTAAAATTATATCCACAGAGGGCAAGAACCGAACTGAGAAATAACTCATTCGCAATAAAATATGGAACAACTTACCAGAAGCAATAGTCTCAGCACCAACTTGTCAATACCTTCAAGAACAAACTAGACAAACACTGGAGTGAACAAAAACTACTGTACGATGACTGCAAAAGCGTTGATTTGTAAGGGTATATGGGAAAACATGTTGCAGTGGTAGGAGATCGTGTCCAAAAAGCATATCTTCGCTCCAATGATAAAAAAAATTAATAGTTCACGTCATTATGAGAAAGAACATTTATTATTTTGCTTTTCTCATTATTAGTGTTAATATTTTTGTGTGAGTATTAATGTTTTATCATGGTGTGTTTTAAACGGGTATTTAATCCCAAAAGAAGATACATCGATAAAAAATTCTAACCCAAAAAGTACGTAATATCAACTTCGTCCGAATGCGGCAAATCGCGTTTCTTCCGTAATATTCGAGTTTCTGTTTGTAACTGGATTATGATGATATCTTAACTATGACAGTACGTAAATGAATAATACATTTTGTTTTGTTTATTTAAAAGACTTCGTAAATGCATCATATAAATATTATGTATAGCCTTTTATAAATACTAAAGGGATAAAGAAACGCAGGCTAAACTTTGAAGATGTTTCTTGTTTTTCCCGTTTCACGCTATCCCTGCGAGACATCATTACAGTACGCAATTATGCCATTATGCGACATAGATACAGTACCACATGAAATGTAACATATAGAGTACCTAGGCAGATTTTCATTATGTTAGATCAACCAGTTTGCAAAATATTGCAAATAATAATGTCAGCATGCGTTTCTTTTTGTCTTGAGTATATACATATATGTTTCATCCTGAAATGACATTTTCCGACACTATCATCTGACATTATTGGAATGAAAAGACCCGCATTTCAATCCTAATGAGCCTTAGAAGATAAAAACATCTGTTTCCTTCTTACATAATAATAAGAACTATACGAAACTATTGATGCAACTAAAGCTGTTTAAAAATCCATGGAGATGATTGTAAAGAATCACAAATATAAGAAGCCACAAAGAAAACGAAACAAAGAAAAATGAAAATAAATCAAATTTTCTGTTGAAGAGCTGGAAAACACCTCTCTAGCAGGATGATTATAAACATGAAAACATTTACTTTTTGTTTTTAATATTTCGGCCAGTTTAAAGATGGGTAGTGTCAATATCCCAGTCAATGTAAATTTGGATATTGTTAATCACCCCCAAGGATATACTTCCTGCTTTTTAAATTTTGCCTTTGACGTTGTCTGTGATATGCAGGATTTATATTCTAAGATCCCCTCTCAAAATTCTATTCTGTTTAGTTCCACCCATTGTTTTAGGGCAAACCCATTCTTTTATCTGGGGACCATACGCCGCTGAACATGGAATGGTATTAATCTAAAAATACCGCATTGAAGATTCCATGTTCACCGCCATATGCATACCATCGTTTGGGATGGATCAAAATTGTACTGTTTATTGGTGTTAATATTGAGTTGCGCTCAACCCGGGGCTAGGCGGCGTGGACAGTAATAAGCATTTCCATTACTGCCCATGAACAGGCTCAATCAAACCGAGCTTGCAATATTTTCATATTTGTCGTGGTCGAGGGTCTTCAAAGTTCCCTTTTCATCTATTTCAATATCACAGTAGCGTTGTTTGTGCCGTGTGGCGGCTGTAAAATGTCTCCCCGTACATTCAGTCAGTGCTGTTATCAGTTACGTCCTTTGAAGGTCGTCGAGCACGATATTTATTTATTATGTTAATAGTACTTCTAAATTTACTTTTTGTTTTTTTTTATATTTCGGCCAGTTTAAAGATGGAAGGTTTCAATATCCCAGTCAATATAAATTTGGTTATTGTTCAATCATCCCCAAGGATATACTTCCTGCTTTTTAAATTTTGCCTTTGGCGTTGTCTGTGATATGCAGGATTTATATTCTAAGATCCCCTCTCAAAATTCTATTCTATTTAGTTCCGCCAATTGTTTTCTCGTTTGAGGCAAACCCATTCTTTTATCTGGGGACCATACGCCGCTGAACATGGAATGGTATTAATCTGAAAAAAAAACCGCATTGAAGGTTCCATGTTCAACGCCATATCGTTTGGGATGGATCAAAATTGTACTGTTTATTGGTGTAAATATTGAGTTGCGCTCAACCCGGGGCTAGGCGACGTGGACAGTAATAAGCATTTCCATTACTGCCCATGAACAGGCTCAATCAAACCGAGTCTGCAATATTTTCATATTTGTCGTGGTCGAGGGTTTTCAAAGTTCCCTTTTCATCTATTTTTATAAGATATTTCCGCCGCCATCTTGTCCAGTACTGCTCTACCACGTGACGTGACGTAATAACGTGTTGCTGTTTCGTTGTACCGTATACTCTATCTGTGGTACTTTCTTCAAATCCTTTCCGGTGATCACTTGTCTATGGAAGCATATTTGTGCCACAACTTAACCACATAAAATAACGTGAAAATAATGGAGGATTTCGCAAAAAAAGTCTGTTTTTTTTTCGCGAAAACATCCATATTTTCACGACAAAAGAAGTTATGTTAACACGAATTTATTTTTGTTAGTGCTCTAAACTGCCACAACATAAAGATAAAGTTTTCATGTAAATAATGAAGGATTTCACGAAAACACATAACTTTTCACGAAACCTTAAAAATTTCACAAAAGATATTTTTGCATGAAAATAATGGAAGATTTCACGAAATCAGATTTCGTGAAACGAAAAACAGATAACTTTTCATGAAAGCGTAACAATTTCACGAAAGATGCCAGTTATCTAAAAATTATGGAAGCATATTTGTGCCACATCTTAACCACATAAAATAACGTGAAAATAATGGATGTTTTCGCGAAAAAAAATCTGTTTTCGTAAAATCCTCCATTATTTTTATGGATGCTATATCTTTAAGTTGAGGCAATTTAGAGCATTATCAAGAATAAATTCGTTTTAATTTCTTTCGTGTGTAATTTATCTGTTTTCGCGAAAAAAAACAACTTTTTTTGCGAAATCCTCCATTTTTTTTCACGTTTTTTTATATGGTTAAGTTGTGGCGCAAATATGCTTCCATACTTGTCTTTATTGTGGGGCGATATATTTTTCTAGGCTTAACGCGAGTGAAAAAAAAAAGATGCCGTAGTATTGTAATCTTCCGTTTCCGGTTGATGACCGGATGAACTTGCTGGGAACGATCAGTTACCGTCCCTTCGTTCTAGGGCATTTTGTCGTTTGAGTTCAGCTGGTAACTTCTTTTTAAGTATGACTCGGTCTATAAACTTCTGTCAGTACCTCATTGTTAACTGGGACTGGAAGTTTAAGAATTGCCTACATTGTGGCGTTCGTAATTATGTTTACTGCGCGCAAGTAGTTCGCACTGGTTTTATTGAAACCCTCAAACGTCATGCCAGCTTTACATTTGAGTCGGGATTTCGAATAGCTTAATTTCTGTACATTTGTAAAACTAACGTAATTGTGGACAGTCAAGTGGAAAAAATCCCAAAAACGTTTGCCAGGTAAGAACAGCACGCTAAAACTTTGGTAATAGATCTACAAACTTTTCTGTAAAACTGTGAAGAGCTAGACGAACTATAGGATAAATTGCTTACAGTTTCGGCCCCGGCAGAATAATTAAAGGAAAGAAAAAAGATCTTGTTAATCATAAATGCGCTTTACAAACTGACCGGTAACATATGTTCCCGTCTTATTAAACTATTGATGGAGCAAACAAAAACTTAAGAAATGATTATAAAGAAACACTGACGTATCAGAAGCCATTTTAAGTAACTAACTCAAATTCTCTCTGTTTTCCTCATACAGAGCTGGGTAAAAAAACAACCTCACGGACATCAAGGAGGAATATAACTTATACTTGGACTATTTTTCAATGTTTGTTAATTTTCATAAACCATAATTGCTGGAAAACGTATGAATTTGAAAGTGTAAGATATCGTTCGCACAGGTAGATCATTGGCAATACTTTGTGTAACCTAATTTGCTGTTATTGTTCATCCACATGAACACTTTCCCAGGACAGTCACGGTAATAATGTATACAACAGAGAGAATGTCGACAATGAAGAATTTATACACTATCGCAAAACTGATGGTGGTCTCGAATCTCATTATCATGATTTTTATCGTATACAAAATGCATGGCGAAAGGATCTGTGTTTTAGACAAATCTAATCAAGGACATCTACTTAATACTTCGGGACATTTAAAGCAAAACAAACGAACAATCAGAGATGATAACAAATCAACAAGTGAAGATGACTTTCAGAGATATGGTCCGGGCGAGAATGGTAAAGCAGTGCTCGTCAACGGCACTAATCTTTCGCTGCCCGATTTGACAGAAAGAAACAAAGTTCACGGTTTCAACACGTTCGTAAGTGATATTGTAAGTCTTCACAGGAACTTTCCGGATATGCGACCTGCAGCATGTAAGAGAATAACCTACCCGGAAAATTTACCGCCAATAAGTGTAGTGATCATTTTCCGCGACGAGTGGTGGAGTATTTTACTGAGAACTGTTTACAGTGTATTAGAACACTCTCCCGCTCATCTCATTAATGAAATCATTCTTGTGGATGATGGATCAAAAGATATAGATTTGTTGACACGTGTCAAGATACACGTAGACAACGTTGATAAACTGAAGCTTGTACGTAATGAGAAACCACTCGGGTTAATGATGGCAAGACAGGTTGGAATTAATGCCGCAAAGACGGACCTGTTCGCAGTGATGGACGGTCATATGGAGGTTGGACCAGGCTGGCTCGAACCTTTAATATACCGGCTACAGCAAAAGCCCAAAGCACTAATTGTTTCACATATACATGTTATAAATGGAGAAAAGTTTGAAATAACAAGAAGTCCGGAGGCGGACGAGCTGTTAATATTTTTCGATCACGTGACATTAGATCAAATGTGGGTTGAGTTTAGCCCCGAGTTTCGAGCTAAAAGAAATAACAGTGTGGAGCCCTTACAATATGGTATTCTGCAAGGAATGATGATGGTAATGCGAAAGGATTACTTTCTTCAACTTGGTGGGTTTGATCCTGGTATGAGGGTTTGGGGAAGTGAACAAATTGAAATATCTGCCAAGGTATGGATGTGCGGAGGTGAAGTAGAATTAATACCTTGTTCAACAGCGGCTCATATGTTTAGGTAATTTTATATAATTTTGCATGTTCGTCATGTCTTAGTTTTGATTTTGCCGAAAGGTTGTGATTAATTTACCAAAATCAGTGCCCAAGGTTATAAAACTGAGCACGGAAACCAGTCTCAAATCTCGAGCACCTGGTTTCCAATCTCAGCTTTATAACCTTTAGCCCAGATTGTCGTAATTTATTCTAGTTTTTTGTTACTGTAGATAATTATGTTCTTGTCTTTCTAGTCGCTTTACGGGTAGTGTATGTTTCTGAGCGTGTTAGTCTGGATGCGTATTTTTACATTATAAGCTGGTTAAAATATTCATGCTCTTACGAAAGAAAGTCATCCACAGCCTACCCACAAAGCCAAGAAATAGAGGCAAAAAGATCATACTTTATAAAATGATCAATTTTAAAATAGACACAGCAAACTATTTACGAAATGAAAATAAACACGACGGGTTACCGCCTTGGTACAGTCAGTGGCAAAACAATTTGCCGCTGGGGTTTTTAACTAAGTTCTAGGGTGTACAAACCCTACACTTTCCCAAAACTTGTTCTCAAATGAACAAACAAATACAAGTTGTTTGTTGAATTAACTCCAACCAACCCATTAATACAACAACGTTTCGTGCAAAAGAACATAAACATAAAAATATATGAAACGGGAAGTTTGAATGCCAACGAACACGACAAATGAGAAAACATTTTAGGCTCGGTTTGATTGAGCCTGTTCCTGGGCAGTAAAGAAAATGCATATTACTGCCCACGCCACCTAGCCCCGGTTGAGCGCAACTCAATATTTTATGATTGCATGTAAGTGGAGTCTTTTTTACAACCGCCACACGGCACAAAGAACGCTACAGCGATAAAATAAATGAAAACGAACCTTGAAAACCAACGAACACGACAACTACTCCACCCCTCCCCACCCCCATCCCACGCCACCCTACCCTACCCTATCCTACCTTCCTACCTACTAACCAGTTTATCTATCTTTGCGCGTCAAGAGACCAAGACTGGTCTTAGAACAAAGATTAACAGTTGAAAAGAGATATACAGGGTTTGTTATGTTAAAAGGATAAAAGTAAGAAAGAGTATGTAAAGTAATGGTGATTTGTGTTCAATACAGCAGCCAGCTGCATTGAACTGCTCAATGGTTGGGAGCAATGGGTTATCAGGGGAAGGGCATTCCAGTATGTGACTGTTCTTGGAACATAAGAGTTCTTATAGTAGTCTATGGTAGCTGTTATTAACCTGTAGGATCATGGGTTGATGTGACGAGAAATGGGAGTTAAGATTCCTTCAGTAGGAATAGCAACCAGTTCATTTGTAATTTTATATAAGGTATAAACGATACGTCTTGGATCATGACGTCGCAGATTGAATGACTTCAACACGTCTGTAACACTGTGCCCAAGGTTATAAAACTGAGCATGGTTTCCAATCTCAGCTTTATAACCTTCAGCCCTGGAAGTGCGTCTGTAATTATGTTTGGTCCATTGAGCTGTGAACATTTTCAATTTGATCAATAAAGGTTTTGGTGTAGGTTGACCAGATCACGGAGCCATCTTCCAGTTGGGGTCGCACAAGCTACTGATACGCCATTGACTTATGACCAGTGCACCACAAACATTCCATTTGATAAGATGTATAAAAATATGTATAAAAGGATCGTATAGTTAGTGGCTACTCCAACAAGCAACGAGCACAATCTGGACGTTTATACTTTATGTCCTACAATCCGATCTAATGATAGAAGAAAACTGGAAGGTCCAATGTGGCTACTTAGCTGTTTCCTTTACACAATTATATGACAGTTCAAAGTGTCCGGAATAAATAGAGGGCCATTGCTTAGTCCACAAAAACATGAGAAAGTTCTGTTAATTTTTACTATGTGGTTGACTTTCCTGATCTATCATCATCATCTAATATTAAGTTAAATTTACAAATGAAACGAAAAGTACTGTAATGAGAAAATATTAAATAAATACAAGAAGAAGTAAGATCTGAAAACAAACGTGGCTCCAAAGAATGAATTCTTTATAGTCATCTTCTGAAAAGCTGAAAATCCCACGGCTCCATTAAAGGGATCGATTGTATAAGAAAATGTAGTTTGCTGTTCAGTGCATCCGTCAGAATCTTCCGCTTAGAAAAAATGTTTTCGCTGTACCCGGGCTATTTTGGCTGTAAATGGTTCTAAACAATGCTGCATAAATATAAAAAAGTCTAGGTATTACTGTGTATTTTAACTGGAACAAATTAAAGTGAGAATATAGCAATAATAACAATGATGATGGTGGTGATGATGACGACGAAGATGTTGATGACGATGGATTTATTATTGTTATTTTCCTATACGAAATCAAGACTTGACTTATAAAGGAAAAAAAAACTTTTATAAAGTGGACATATTTGAAGTAATATTTTAAGATGGAGACTATACATAATTATAAGAAAAAGAGTATTGTACAGAAATTATAATTATAACAACTTGAAACATCACTGATGATTAGCAAGACTTATTTTGTTCCAGTAGCACTAGATGTTTGTTGTAGCAAAATCGTGTATTTTGTTGGTTTTCTTTTTCGTTTATAATGTTGGATATGGTCTTTGTACCAAATTCTTTACAGATCCATAAACGAGCGGGATGTCGTCTTTTAACAGGAAACAATAGGGTTATCGGTATCACAAAATTAATCAAGAAAAACCTTTTGCAAGTTTTGCAAGTTTAATTCAAAAATACAGGTGCAGTTTAAAATCACTATTGCAACAAGTATTTCACAGCCAGTTTTTTTATGGATTTAATTTATAAACTTAAGAAAAAATGGTAATTTCTCCCGGTTATTTGTAAAACATTTGTAAATTCAAAATGAAAGGTTACCAACATGATATTCTACAGCACTCTGCAGGCCTGTTGATTAACCTATCTACAGTTGATCATAATGCCTACCTCTTTGGTTGCACGATGGTGGAAGGGGTTTGAGTTTATGAAGGTTAATGGGGAATTCTTTTTTTTTCTTTTATCCCCGTCATCGTTTTCTTGCTGATTTGATAGCATGTGCTCTGGTCTCGGTAAGATCATTTAGTACACGCCCCTTTAGCTTTGCAATGCTATTAGCTTCTTATGTTTTGTATGTCTGTGTGCTTTTGCATGCAACATTGTTGAGCTGATAGTGGGTTGAAGTTATTTGAGGCAAGCGATAGGTTGGTGCACCCTAGAACCTGGTTTAAACCCCAATTGGCAAATTGTTTTACCAATGACCGTTTTAAGGCGGTTACCCCTAAGGTTCTCTTTTTCGTTAATTGTTTGTGGTGTCTTATTTGAAATTGACATAACAACAGGCTCTCCCTGCCTCTCTTCTTTTTTGCTGCCTGGGGAGGCTGTGTTTTGTGAGTGTGGCGATTCCTTATATGAATATTTCACTTTTTGTAAGCTGCTCTGTAATTTATGCTACTAGTATATCCTGCAAGAAAGTTATGAAGACGGAAAGGTGTACAAAAGCAAGTGATAAAATACGTCACAGAAATACTTCTTAGACATACTTAGGTAAACGCATACAATTTTGACGGATTTGTCAAAATTTAGTGTTCTACTTAATTCAAAATAACACAAACTTGCAAAACAAATCTCCGAACTTCTACAAATCAAACAAGTAAAGTATTGTTTTCTGCACTTGACCGTCGAAATAAACAAATTAATCTTCCGCCAATACTCGGAAATAATCGTAAATCTACAGAGACATAAATTTAACAATTAACGCTCATTGTAGAAAAAGCTAAAAAGGACAAAAATGCTCTTAATTTATTGTTATGAAAATTAGTTAAAATTAGTTAAAACAAAAGCTAAATAAATTGTTCAAATTATGTAAAGCCTGGTGTTTTTTTGAAAAAAACAAAAACAACAACAACTTATTATTCGGATAAAAGATATTAACTTAAGAATATGTAACAATAAGCGAAAACATGCCCTTTCTTTCTTAACATTTTTATGTAAGTAAAATAGGAAAATATGGATGACTATATTCAACGTCAGAAAGGACCAAAATATCGTTTTGAAAGATAAATAAATCATTAAAAATAACCTTCTCATTCGGATAATTATTTCTTTAATTTGTACAATAGGGTTTTTCGAATGTTTAAACAAAATTAAAATTATAGTAAGAAAAAAATTGAATTATCCATGTATAATTCATTGAGAAATCATTATCGATTTTTGCTGACCGACTGTTTCTTAAAGTTCGAGATGCAACGGGATATCCCGGCATACACAGCTGTTGTGCGCGAACGTGGCTGGCTAATCGGCTTACAAGAGAGACTTTCATCCTTACTAGAGTTCATTCTATGGGAGAGTAATTCAAATAATCGACGATTCTTTATATTTCCCGTAATGAGGCAGACAAATGTATTAAAATGGATAGTGATCTTGTATCTCGTCACCCTTGTCGTCCTGGTGTACAGAGTGCATGAGGACAGCTTCGACGTCTCCGATCTAGTGAATAAAGTTAGGCGAGAACTTTCGGAAAAGTTATCAGAAGAGAGAGCAAAACTGTTTGTTAAAAATAGAACAGTGCCTGTAGAAAATGAAGGCGACAAAAGTGAGTACAGAAGATATGGACCGGGGGAAAATGGCACGGAGGTTTTGAAAATAGGCATCAATATTTCATTGCCTGGGCTGGAAGAAAGAAACAAAATCCATGGTTTCAATACCTTCATCAGTGATATAGTGAGTATTCATCGACTTTTACCTGATATGCGACCTACAGCCTGTAAGACGAAAGTGTACCCAGAAAATTTACCGCCAATAAGTGTAGTGATCATATTCCGGGACGAGTGGTGGAGTATTTTACTGAGAACTGTTTACAGTGTATTAGAACACTCACCCTCACATCTCATTCATGAAATCATTCTCGTAGACGACGGGTCAACGGATAAAGATTTGTTAACACGTGTCAGGATACACGTAAACAATGTGGACAAACTGAAACTTGTGCGCAACGAAAAACCATTGGGATTAATGATGGCGAGGCAGACAGGTGTAAATGCTGTAGAGGCGGACCTATTCGTAGTGATGGATGGTCATATGGAAGTAAGCCCTGGGTGGCTCGAGCCTTTGATTTATAGGCTTATACAGAAGCCCAAAGCTCTTCTCTGCTCGCACGTTGGTGGCATTGTTCAACAAACCTTCAAATTTTCGATAGATAATAATCGACCTGATCACTACGAGCATTTTGACAAACTGTTTCCTTTCTTCGACCATATGAATCTTGATCAAATGTTCGCGGAATATAGATCAGACTTTCGTGCGAAGAGAAATCACAGTTCGGAGCCATTGCCATACGGCACCATTCAGGGCATGATGATGGTGATGAGGAGGGATTTCTTTCAACAGCTAGGAGGTTTTGATCCTGGTATGAGGGTATGGGGAAGTGAACAGATTGAATTGTCAGTGAAGGTGTGGATGTGTGGTGGGGTTGTAGAAATGATACCATGTTCGGTTGTGGCTCATATGTACAGGTTAGCTTCGAACTTTTTCGTACAGTAAATACCACAGAACTCGAAGCTATCTTGCAGGACAAATTTTGACAGATCGTTTTTATGTTGTTCGCCAGATTAGCTCCGTTATTAAACGTTTATCTTCTACGTTCCGAGAAAAAAAAACGTTCATCATGTAGCCGCTAGAAAATGTTTGATTGATGAATAAGGACTTGTACTTTTATCCGATGTTTTGTATAAACATTATCTATTCAACCTTAACATCTTTGACATATCTCATTATCACGATCAAATCTAAGACATAAAGGAAAGGTTGAAGTTATTGGAAATATCATTTCTCCTTATTCTCTACAATATTTTAACAACTAAACATTTGATCATGTATTCCTGATGCCTTATCTATAGTAAATTGATTTGCTACCAATGATTGCATATATTCTAGTTTACTACTATGCTTTTAAACTTTTCTTAAATACCAAGAAAAGTATCGGTCATTGTTTATTTATCAATAGGTCCGACATATTTTACAGTAGCGCGAAATAAGCAAACGGCTTGCTAGAACTACTAGATCTATTTCGTTGAGCATCATCTATTTGACATCAGCATGTCAAATGCTGATTTCGATTTCATTTAGCCATTTTAACCAACGTTTTGAACGGAAATTCCCAAATTTCAGAACAATAAGCTGAAGTAGGCATTTCCAGTTTGAATTTCACGGTCTACACCATAAGAGACGGTGCGTTTTGTCAAAAATTGAAGTCGACAATTAATTTTTGGTCACTTTCGTTATTTCAGAATTACGCCGTGGGGTAAAACAGATCCGACCAACGATTTTCATTCTCTCAACAAGGCTCGTATGAGTCAAGTTTGGATGGACCCGCCGTATAGCGATACTCTTCAACACTTCCTTAGAGACAAGAACTACACTGCAGGCGACTTATCAGGCCGCCACGAGATCCGGAGACGGAACCGCTGCAAACCGTACCAGTACTTCATTGACAAGATCCGAGAGATATCAAATGTATTTATTCCTACCGTGGTATTTTTCAGGGGTCATATAAAAAGCATTTTGAACAACAACTGCGTCGACATTGCCGAGAAAGACAACCAATTGAGCATCATATTATATGCCTGTCATCCAATGATAGCCCCTAACCAGTACATTATTTTAACCAACTCCAGTCAAATTCGGTGTATTAAAGGCAATTTATTTACCGCGGAAAAGGGTCAAAATGAAGTGAAACTGGTTTTAAAACAGGCTTTGTCTGAATTATCAGATTATAATACAGAATGGACCTATGACGGCAAGACCATTAAACACTTGTCCACAGATACGTGTTTAACTGCTGTAACACGTGACACAGTAGGTTTGCAGAACTGCACGGGATTTCTAGATCAGTCATGGGAGTGGGAAAGTGTAGTACATTAGTTTAATTACTGGAAGTTGTTAACATGAAATCTGATGTGCAGAAGCATCCACACTTTAACAAGTTTGAGGTCTACCTTTATCACCTTATCTGGATCATATCTAAGCCATTTTCGAAAGATGAGGGACTGCTTGTTGTCCAAGGTGCTGAAGATTGAATTATTGAACTGAAACAGTTTGGCATTTCAATATTAACCCAATCACAGAAGAAAAAACAATGTGCCAAGAGAAACTAAGGGTTAAGTTGCTAGTTTTTCATGCAGGCTGGATTTTTGCCCTCAGCAAGGTTAAATTTCACCTAACATTATTGTTGTTCTTAATAAATTTGAATCACATGAATTCAAAGCCAAAAAATAGTACCTGTGAAATGAATATATACAATAGAGGGTAATAATTATGAAATCACAAAACTTGTCAATAATTGTGGAAACTGTAAACTGAAACAACTTTGCAAGATGAAATATGCATTTAATACCAAAATACAGATGTACAATGAATGGAAACACTTTACACAGTATGATGCAATGATTATACTTAAAGCAACATGAACAAAATGTTACACGGTTATAAAGCAGCACTGGAAACCAGTCACTTAAATTTAGCTTCCAATAGGTCATTTCTGAAACAATTATTGTTTTCAAACAACCCATTGCCGAAATCATAGACTGGTCTCTAATCTTAGTTATATGCTGGACACACCACGGAAAAGCAGCCTGAAATTTTGTGACATTTCAGTTGTTACTATATTTAGAACTCACAATTATATACTTAAAGAACTTGGAAACACTTTCTTTTAACATGAATATATTTGGCGTTTAAAGAAGTTGCATTTCTAATTTTTTAGTAAATATTATTTCCTCAGAACTAAATATGCGATTTAAATTCACATTTTGACTACAAGGTGTTAATTATATGGCAAAATACATAATATGTAATGTTATTGCTGAACTTGATGTCATTTTATGGAATGACATCAGCTGTCTTAAGACGCGGTTTCCAGTGATTTGCCCAATATTATTGATCATTTACAGTTTTCAGCACTAAGTTGTGTTCATACCAATAGAGCAGTGTCTAGATGATGATGAAATGAAAAGATGAGGGCTGAAGGTTATAAAACTGAGACTGGAAACCAGTCTCAAATATCAAGCATCTGATTGGCTGAAATGGCGACTGGTCGCCATTTCAGCCAATCAGATGCTTGAGATTTGAGACTGGTTTCCATGCTCCGTTTTATAACCTTGGGCAGAGAACGACTACAACTTAATTCAAAATAAAATAGATCTTCTCTTCTGTTTGCAAATTATTCGAAAAAGTTAGTATTTTTTGTTTATTTCTTAAAAATGATGAAGATGATGGATCAAACCAATAATTGTTAAGAATGGTAATAAATGATTCACAACACATGGTGGTATTCACAAGACATTGTTTTAGTCGTATGTATAAGAGATAATCTATTTTATTCAGAAATTAGTCGTATTTTAATGGATGACATTATAAAATCACCAGTGTGTTGTAGTTATGTATGTCAAAACATGATGATTAAAATCCGAGACAAAAACAACATATCTGTAACATGAGACAAGTATGACCATACTGTACACTATATTATATATTACAACATTTTCTTGAAAATAAAAATATCTCACATCTGCTAAAATGTTTGGAGAAATGATATTTAAAACATGCAGCTTACTAATCTAGTCTGAAACCATTACTCCATGGGATATGGCTTACATCCCATGTGTGACCAGTTTAGATCCAGAAAGCCTGCACATCTTCAGGTTTTGGTTCACTTCTTGGTAAAAAACAACATTATAAATCTAAAAGTGAACATTGTCGATTCTGATCAGACTGTAATGATGTGCAGGGCTCAAGATCATAAAACTAAATCAGGAGATCAGTCTCAAATCTCAAGCATCTGATTGGCTGAAATGGCAACCGGTCGCCATTTCAGCCAATCAGATGCTTGAGATTTGAGACTGATCTCCAAACTTAGTTTTATGATCTTGGGCCTTGGACACCAGTTTCAAAGGGGATATTAAAGTTGATTCATGCAGGAAATGGTGAAATCTCGTAAAATAAAATCTTTAAAAACTTCATTTAGATTTTACTATTTATCCCCTTGTGCAGCAGATCTCATTTCTTAACATTCTGACAATTATGTTAAAAATTCTTTAACTATGTCTTAAATATTTACATTGCAACTTCAACCAAAACATTAATATCGCTATTCAACAAGACAAAATAAATTAACTCATATGTACCAATGTCCACTTTAGCTGAAATACTTCACTGCCACTTAGGCAGTGTAGCTAGTTTTATGGAATTGTGTATACCATCCACATTATTATGTTTTTATTATCAAACTTCTTTACATCATGAGTAAAGTCTGCCATGCATTCTAAGTTTTGTGTATTAACAAATAAGCAAATATTCAACAAACATTCCAGGAACCGATTTATACAGCTAATCTTATCTTGATAACTTGTGGGCAGTAGTGTATGCTTATCTTTCATCAGAAAAAAATATTAATTTTCATGTCTGACAAATGTTTTGTGTATAAAAAAACAACTGGAAAATATGTTAGTCTCTATAGAAAAGTTATATATAAAACACACAGCTTGAAATCAATAATGAGCACGTAAACCCCAAAGCTTTTAGTTTGGTGACATGCTTTACAAGTAATCCTTATATACCCCAATGTTTAGTGAATTGAGATCATTATTTATCACACAGCTGTGCCACACCAAATAAAGTAACAGATGTGTTCCCAATAACATACTGGTTTCACCAAGCTTAACATATTCATGATTAATATGTAAAAAGTTAAACGGAACATGTTTAACTGATTACTGATCAATAATTTCTGATTTAGAATATCAAGTTAAATGGTACAAGATTAATTGATGCTGATTAATCATTTCAAGATTGAAGTGAGGCAAGTTACATGCAATACATCTTTAATAATTGTTTTCATTATTTCCATAAAATGCTTATTCTGCATCTGTTACATATAAGTATGTTGTACAACATCAATTTTTTTTGTTCTACCTAGCATGGCACAACTGTGTTGCAACATATAGCAAACAACTGTTCAGTAACAAAATAGTTCATACATAATTATTAACAATTATCCAATATATACATATTAACAAGAGCATAACATTCACAAGTCCTGTGCCATAGATCATACCGAAACTGGAGATTAATCTCAAATCTCAAAAAAATCATTCCATTGGCTAAAATGGAGACAAATCACCATTCCAGCCAATCATAACCTTAAGATTTGAGGCTGGTTAAAATCTAATTTTTTCTGATCTAGGCTCTAGATTTACAACAATGGTGACAATTTCAACATCAGTAATTAAAAATTAAATTTCTCTGTCACTTGTTTGCAATTCTAATTGAAGATATGACTTTAAAACTAAAATTACCAGTTGATTTTTGTATGCACATTGAAAAACAGCTGCAACTTCAAGACTGAGCAGCAAAATACTAAAGCTGCAATTAACCCACAGAATTTTGGTAATAGACTGGACTTGAGATAATTCCATTCACTGTTTATGGAAGTCTGTTGCACAGTTTTACGTCCTTAACAGTAAATAGACCGACTGGTTTACAATTGTCGAGTTGAAACTGCAACTGATTACATTTGAACCCAAGGTGATGTAAATGAAATTGGAGACCAGTCTAAAATCTCAAGTGTCTGATTTGCTAAAATCATGTCTCTTTTTCAGACAATCAGATGCTTGAAATTTGAGACTTGTCTATAGTTAAATGCCCAAGATCATAAAACTAAATCTGGAGATCAGTCTCAAATCTCAAGCATCTGATTGGCTGAAATGGCGACCAGTCGCCATTTCAGCCAATCAGATCCTTGATATTTGAGACTGATCTCAAAACTTAGTTTTATGATCTTGGGCCATAGTTTTCTGATGATGGGCCTGTAATATGTGACACGGGATGTGTAGACCCAGCTCAGTCTGCTCAAGTAGTCTATGAAGGGTCTTCAGTGGTGGCTTCTCAGTCAACTATGCAAACAAAATGAATGGATTGGTCCAATTCAATTACTGACAAATCCATTACACAAATTCAGTGGGAAATTGATTAATCCACAAGATCTAATAGAGAATTATAGAAATGGGCATCTACCATCCATCATTGTAGCTCCTTATTACTGTCAAAATAAAGCTGCCTTTGATTGTGTATTTTTAAAACATTTTGACATGATGTTAAATATATATTTAGGCACAGAATAACTGAAGTTGCCTTCAATCTAATGTTTAACAACACTACACACTACATATTTGTCATGTTCTTGAAAGTCTTGATTTCTCATCAAAATGCTTTCACTTTACACTCAACAAAATAAATTGAGGGTAATCTATAAAATTATGTATTCCTTGTATGTACATATGTTCTTGTAATGAGGGCTTTAATAAAATTTTTAATATTTCAAATTTAATTTTAAGTTCCACTTGTGATTAAAAAAAAATATTTTTTTAATCTTTGGATTATAATGTTATTCCTGGAGTTAAGTAACATGGATTTTTTGTGACCCTTAATTTTTCTGTTGAGTGTATGTATCAACTGATCTCGACTCTGTACTCTAAGTCCAGATTTCTGCACCAATTCCATGCCCTATAAAGCCTTCTTGTAAGTATGGTTTTGAATTCACAGCAGTCTGATACAAACCACCTTATAATAATAAGTTTAACCCATTACTCTATATTTATGCATTTTATCACATGTACAAACAGTAAAGATCCGGATCAGAAAGCAGGGATGTGCCAGCTGATCTGGATCTACACTGTTCGCCTATGTATAAAGGCGTATCTATGGAGTATGAGGTTAAGTTAGGCCAAATGGTAGAAGGAACACTGTCCAACACAGCATCGCCAGAATGTCGTCAGACGCTGTGACAGTGTATCTACATATCTTCCTCTGTCTTCAGCTTCTTCATCTGTATTGCTTGTAGCTGAGACCTGAAATCATTATTATCTCCGTAACACACCATCAATATATATATATATATATTGTTTTCAGGGCACTTGTTTGGCAATTTTTGGTGCCCATTATAAGCCCAATTCCATCTTAAAATAGTATGTTTTTTCCCTATCTCAGATAAAAAAATTCCCCTCCAAAATCTAAAATAAAACTTAAATGGACTCCCGAAAATACATGTAATTGATAAATTGATTTATTTTGTAAACAGTTAAAAAGTATCTGGTTTTTAGCAGACATCAAAAGTTGTTCTAGTTTTATTGAATTCATCTTCATCTAGAGCTTAACTTCTGTTAATTCAGCATCATTCCATAATGGATTGCAATTGGATAACTTGGCAATGTTTTATTGCAAGTGAAAACTCCAAATGTCCCAGCCCACTGAACTCACCTTGTCTGTGATATATGATCAGCTGTGTACATTGGGTGGGTGCAGATACAGGCCAGAATATCACTGACATAAGTACTGAACAATGTTAAATATTTTACCAATTAAAAGCCCTACAACAGATTTAGAAAGTTTTAGTAGTAATACATATAAGTAAGTTTCAACTTACGGGTCAACAGTTCTTTTAACAGCCATTTTCGTAGCTGCAGCAGCAGCAGCAGCTGTTGCTGTGGCATTTCCTTGGGCAGCATCTGGAATACAGACATTATATGTATTTTATTTTATCGGGAGATTCTTGTTACTGTGTCACACCTTTTATTTCCAGATGATCTATTTTCATGAGCACAAAAACCTAAGCAAATAATGATTTGGAAGCAAAAACTTATTAATGACAGCAATGCATAACATCACTGTAGATTCTCTACTTCTAAAAAGAAAACATATACACATTCTACAACGTTTTGGGACAGCAGAATAAAATGACTTACAGAAACATTACAAAATATTACATGCTCTGTATGGAATATCTTTCTTGTTACTGAAACTAGGTGTATCTAAGTTAAGTGCTTCTATACAGACAAAAAACTAGTTGGCACAAATTTATCCTACAACATTTTAGAATCTCATCTTTTCAGGAGTACAGCAATGATGAATATGTCTAACACTGCTACCCAGTGATAATAGTTTGAAAAGTGAATTTTTCAAAGACATACATTCATTTACATACATATGGAATATTTAAAAAGGTTATTTCTTACCTTGTAACCACCTGACTTGAGTTGCTGGTCCATAACCTTTCTCATTTCTGGCAGCTATACGGAAGATGATAGCTGGCTTAGTGGTGTAGTCAATATGAGCACTGGCCAGACTGTTGGAGTTGACGACACATGAAGCACTAGGACCACAGAAGACTCGAACAAACGCGAGCTGGGCAGCACTGCCAGGTTTCTGCTCGGCTTGCTGGGCAGCATTTCTGACAGCAAGGTACACAGAATACTCGGTGATCTTTCCTGCAGTATTCTGTGGAGGCTCCCATGATAAGTGTGCCCCATCAGCACTCTGAAAACAGCACAACACAACTGTGTCACTTTTGAATACCTTACCAAAAGTTTAGAAGATTAACTCTTTTTTCCCTATATATTTACCTTTTATCACATGGGTGAACAGTGTAGATCCAGATCCGAATCTACACTGTTTGCCCATGCAACAGAAGGTGTATTTATGCAGTAAAGAAATATATTACTCAATTCCACTATTAAAATGGAGATTTCTGTAGCATATTTATAGCCTGAAAAGCTTGTGTAAAGGTTAGCATGAAGGTGCCTGCTGATCAGGATCTACATTGTTGGCAATTGGATATTAGCCATATCCCATGAAGTAATGAACTATGGATCTTACTTTGCTAATTTTGATGGCAGATGGTGCCCCGGGATAACCAGGTAGACATGTTTTGAATGCTGAGATTTCACTCCATGGTCCTCGTCCACAGGCGTTGATACCAGCCACGCGGAACTTGTAGGCGGTTCCTGGTAGTAACTCCTGTCGCTTCAATACACTATGATCTTGTATAGATACCACATCTATGTCCTTTAAAGACATACAACACAGGATTCAAAAAAGTTAGCAAGTGACATAGGTCAAGTTTCAGTTGCAACAACCTTTGAAATTCTATGATAGTTTTGATATCATTGTAATGTTATACTATCCCGGTTTATAAATTTATGACTCAGGACACACTGACAAACTGTGGTCTGATAATGATATTACCCCTTTACTCCAAACACACCACTTATATCGCATGGGTGGAACGTGTACATCCAGCTCCCCATTTCAACTGATCTGAATCTGCTCTATTCACTTCTAGGTCAGAAATAACCTGATGATTCTAAAAGTGAACAGTGTAGATTGTGATGAGATGGCACGAATGTGCTATACACTGTTTACCCATGCAACAAAAGTCATATATGGAGAAAACAGTATATGGAAATGCTAGTTTTAAATATTGATAAGAATTTAAAAAATTTCAAGTCATTTAGTAAAATCTTAACATATGATGAAACTAAACTATAGAGAAACAGAAATCTGGCTTACCTTCTTCTCTCCCACATCCCCCTGTCCTCCTTCAGCTGGCAGATGGTAGTATGAGACGAGACATGATGTTCCTTTAATAATTCCTACATCATACCACATGTTACCCTCCTTCTTTGGAGTAGATAAAGTGGTCAGCACACGGTTTTCCTAAAAGACATGTATATATTTTCAGAGTTAAGTAGTAGCATATTTACCATAATAACAATGATTGTGTACAAGGATTGTAATATGATCATTCAATGCAATTATGAACCAGAAAAGATTAAAAGGTTTGGGTGTACAGAGTAGTTTTTACTGTAAATCAACAAATATCCAAGTATCTAAGAATATCCTAAAAGATGTTTGACAACTTTCTGAAGTTAGGGCAGTTAATCAAAAAATCCTCTCAAAATAATGGCTAGATAGTAAACTTGCAACAGATTTATTATTACCGGTGATGATTTAGCAGGTTCTTGCTTAATACTGGTTACAGCTCCTACTGAAGATGCTGCTGCCATGGCCAGAGTGGCTAGAGGGTCTGAAACATGTAAACAAGCTATTTACACAATACAAATACTATATAAAACCATTCATTTTTGTTAAATTTGAAAATAATGGTTTTCCTGGAAAAGATTTTAAGTGGATTTGTGGATGTTAAGGTTTATGGTTTCTTATAACATGGGCAAACAAAGTAGATCTAAATCAGCCAGCAAATCCATGCAGCCTGACCAGGATATATACTTTCCAGTTCTTGGTAAAAAAAAATCTAATTAAACTAAGAGTGACTAGCAGAGACCAGTGCCCAAGGTTATAAAACTGAGCATGGAAACCAGTCTCAAATCTCAAGCATCTGATTGGCTGAAATGGCGACCAGTCGCCATTTCAGCCAATCAGATGCTTGAGATTTGAGACTGGTTTCCAATCTCGGCTTTATAACCTTCAACCCCGAACTGCAGTCTGATGGATAAGATGTGGGATATTAAGACCTATCCATGGTGTTAATGGTTGAAACCAAAGCAAAGTGAGTGTTATCATGATGCTAATAAGAATATGAATTTTAGATAGGTCTAACCACAAAATCTTTGACTACCGGTAAGTCTATCGAAATGATAATTATAAAACTAACTAAACCATGCAAATGTAATTCAACAATAAAGTCATCTGTATACCACATATCTTGGTAGTGTCCCAACAAAATTAGCTTTATTAACAATATCTATCTAGAGCCTATGATTAAATGACAGCTTACCTTGAGCACTATCTGTAGCCTGGGTGATCTGTCCTAGGTCCAAGGGCTCAGACTTTGGCAACAGTAGATCCTCTCGCTTGATCTCTGTACCAAGTGAATCTTGCCCAGTGGCGGGGGTGGCAAAGATCTGATCGGGGAGTGATGTAGACAGCCCCAGAAGCCCACTACTGGTGGCAGTATCAAGCTGTAGTGGCATGCCATTGTGTAAACCAGTCACTGGATCAATACTCTGCTCATTGTCTCCCGCCTGACAAGATCATAAAATCACAGTTTATACGAATACTTGTCTCTTAACATTGTATTTTGCAGATAGGACTTCTATCGCATGGGTTAACAGTGTAGATCCAGATCAGCAGGCACATCTATGCCAACTCATCAGGTGTTTGCTTTAAGATTCATTGAATAATTTCTGACCAGTAAGTGATCAGTGCTGATCCTTGTCAGACAACACTTCTATTTATTTGTTTAAACCAGTTTTAACAGACAAGAAGAATTGAGAAACAAAACATGTCCTGCCAAGAGATAAATAAAGTGATTTTGTGATACCCATCACCACCAAAAAATTGTCCCTTTAATGATCATGTTGGCAACAATTGATTGTCCCTAAAATGACTGATGCATGTTTTAAGCCTTATTAATTCCACAGTCACAATTGTTTGTATGCCAGAATTATATTACATTATCATATACAGTATCTCTAGCTACAGACAAAATTTCCTTTGCCTAGTGGGACAAGCCAGTGTTAAAAAGAACTTGACTGCAGTCACAATGCACATGCAATGGCAAGTGGTTAAGCAGACTTTTCATGGGTGGCTTTCATGATATTCTAGTTGTTAGTAATATTCAGAGTAAAACTATCGAGCTTGATGCTGACTTGTCGCTGATGATGAACCTATAACATGCTTATCCAGTCATCAGTAATGCACTGTATAATGTACATGTTTACCTCCTGCTCCTCTTGTGGGGCCTCCTCTCCCGTCTCCATTGGTTCTTCCTTCACCTCTGTCGGGGCCTCACCAGTCTCATGATCCTCTGTCACTTCAGATTCTAAAGTTGTACAAAAACCAATCATGTATTGTTGTTTTGTTTAGCAATTTAACTTAAAAATAAGAACAAAAAAGCACAATTTTGCAATATAAAATCACTGTATTTCATAGTTGCCCCATATAACTAGTTAGTAGATTTTTGAAAGAGAGTAAATTTGGTTGCAGACTGCAAAATCATTATGGGATTTGTTATCACAAGTCAAACCATATAATTCATGTTAAAAAATCTGCAATAAAAACAGATTTTACTGTAGAAGTCATATTTTGGAATTGAGATGAAGAAGAGTGCATGAAGGAGTTGTAGAGTTACCATCATGCTGCTGAAGATGCTGCATCTCATCAGCTGTCGGTTCATTCACAATATCATCTGGGGCCGGTACCATATCATCTGGTGCCTGTACCATGTCATCGGTAGCTGGTACCATGTCATCAGGTGCTGGTACCATGTCGTCTGGTGCTGGCACAATGTCGTCGGGCTCCGCCACCATATCATCATGTGATGTCACTATTCCGTCACCTTCTTCATCTCCCTCAGGGAGGCCATCATCACCCTCAGCAATGCCTTCACCCTCTGCAAGCTCACCTTCTACATGCTCCATCTACACACAAGAAAACAAAACTAAGCATTACTGGGTGTTGTTGTTTTTTTTAATTATACAAAATGGGTGTTCCGTTAAACCCTTGTGTTGCCATCGGGTACTTAGAAAATTTATGCATATTTCACTTTTTTAGTCGGATTAAAAATCTAAGAATGAAAAGGAGCATAGCTTCATCAAATGTGACCTTGGCCTAAAGATTTAAGCATAATCGAAACCCTCTTGTCATAAGCAATATGATTTAAATGTATAATGAAGAAATATTAAGAAATGGCAAAGTTATGTACGCTGTTAAGTTTTCATGACAAAATCCAATAACAACATAATACACCAATCAAATGCAAACATCAATGTCAACGTCAAGTTTTCATTACAGACAGACCTAAGGACAAAGTGGTTCATAAGTATCTCCATTTCTTCAAAATGGCAACATAAAAATCTAAAGTTTTATATATCTGACATCATTACCTCCGGGACCATATCCTCCTGGGGTTCCTCTTCTGCAGCCTGGTTTTCTAGTTCCTGCAAAGCTGCATCTTCCTGACCTGCATTTTGTTCATCTACAACATTTTCCTGGTTTTCTTCCCCGCCTTGACCTTCTGGTGGTGGTGTTCCACAATGAATTCCATCTGTACATTCCTGTGGAGGTGGAGTACCGCAGTGAATTCCATCTGTACATTCTCCATTATTTTCTTGTGGAGGTGGAGTGCCACAGTGAATTCCATCTGTACATTCCTGTGGAGGGGGAGTTCCACAGTGAATGCCATCAGTACATTCCTGTGGAGGTGGAGTGCCACAGTGAATTCCATCTGTACAATCCTGTGGAGGTGGAGTGCCACAGTGAATTCCATCTGTACACTCCTGTGGAGGCGGAGTGCCACAGTGAATTCCATCTGTGCATTCCCCATTGCTTATAGGTTTGAAATGTGTACTGCTTGAAGGGGGTGGAGTTCCGCAATGAATTCCATCTGTACATTCTTGTGGAGGTGGAGTGCCACAGTGAATTCCATCTGTACATTCTTGTGGAGGTGGAGTGCCACAGTGAATTCCATCTGTACATTCTTGTGGAGGAGGAGTGCCACAGTGAATTCCATCTGTACATTCTTGTGGAGGAGGAGTGCCACAGTGAATTCCATCTGTACATTCCTGTGGAGGTGGAGTGCCACAGTGAATTCCATCTGTACATTCTTGTGGAGGAGGAGTCCCACAGTGGATACCATCAGAACAAGTACCATCATCATTACCATCTGCTTGTGTACTTGTTGGTTCAGCCGCCTGGATGATCAGGGGTGTAGTGGTTACCTGCCCCTGTGGGGTGATAGTTATCTGTACAGGTTTTGCCCCTCCTGGAGATCCAACGTGACCGGTTGCTCCACTAAGTAGCGAGGAGGCTGTTGCTACTGTGCCCGAGGAGATCAACTGAGAGGCTGGTATGGTTCTGATGATGTGAGATGCACCACCTTAAATAGATATCAGTCATATGGTTTAAGATAACATGGAGGAAGTTAAAACTAAATACTGCAAGACTGTTTTATGACAAAAAAGATGTTATGTCATTACTACTGCATCTACATAGTGTTTATATAAATGTGAGTTTAATAGCATTAAAAGCATAACATTTCCAATGCGTTCTGCCAAAGCATGTAAAGAAATTTTGATCAAAATATTTCAGAGATGATTATCCAGAATGAAACTTTAAAAGATATGTATTTTTTTTTAATATGTACATTCTCAATGGCTAGCTCTTTGATGTCTAATAAGACTTTCTCATAGCAAATAATGATTAATTCCATGTCTAAGGTCCATGAATCTACAGAAGTCCCCCAGATGCATGATTTAAATGAGCTTACCAGCTTGTGTAACTACTGTAATGTTAGGTTTTCCCCCTGCTGAGACAACATGTGGAACTCCCCCACCCAGTGTATGCTGTAAAGCTGAAACATTGATCGTCTTTGTCTGGCCTCCTAAAACATGAACACACAAGAACAACTTACAATAAGAAGCGTTATTGCATAGCTTTTCACAACCAACAAGCAGAAGATGGCAAAATATGTTAAATAGATGATTCAGACACTGGTCCATCTAACTGCTTAGCATACATTTACATTCAATGCATGAATGACCTTGTTACATTTCTTGGCTGCAACAACAGTGTACTTTCTGAATTTTTAATCACTTTATTTCTGCCACGGTAATTATGTTCAGTCCAAACTCATAATCCACAGGTAGTAATTAAATCATTATTAGGCAATTATAAAACAACAACAACAATAACTTGCTTTTCTTTAAATAATACGCTATATTTCATATATTGTCTACAAGAGTGCTTTACAGAAATTAATCAACTGAACAGGGAACAGTGTAGAAATGTATCTGACAGATTCTAGGCTGAAGGTTATAAAACTCAGATTGGAAACCAGTCTCAAATCTCAAGCATCTGATTGGCTGAAATGGCGACTGGTCGCCATTTCAGCCAATCAGATGCTTGAGATTTGAGACTGGTTTCCATGCTAAGTATTATGGGCACTGGACTGTTCTGGATCTACACAATGTGGCAACTGTTTATTCCATGCATAAGGTTTAAGTCACCTGTGCAACAAGTATATATATATTGATAAGTCTGCAGATCTGATTTGACTCATGTTTTGGTCAGAAATAATCTGATTAATCTGAAAGCAAACACTGTAGAACCTGTTAAGACTGCACACTTGTTCAGGCTGATCTGGATCTACACTGGTTACACTAGCACTCCACGAGTTAATCATGTATGTAATGTAAGAACCCACCTTGTCCAACCACGTTGCTACCCTGTGGACTGACCACTATAAACTGTGTGTTCCCCTGACCAGCAAGTTTTGGCATTGTTGACAGGATCTTGGTGGGAGTCTGACCAGCTGCACCACTTCCTTTAGGAGCTGCTATGACGATAGTTTTAGCCCCTCCTGGTCCAGTTTGGACACCAGCTTGCCCAGCCTTGACTTGAGAGATCATGGAAGATGGTATAGTTCTTATGACTGTCTTAGTCTGAGTTTGCTGTAATGTAGTAGAACATAATTATAAACATGTCGAAGTAAAATAAGTTCACAAAACATAAAAAACAGCATTTTTATATTAATCAGTTCAACAATTTGAACACACCTTCATTAAACCTTTCCTACAGTTTAACCTTTTACTCCATGTGTTAATAAACTGTTATGGCTGTTATCCATGGGAGAACAGTGTAGATCCAGATCAGGTAGCACATCTGTGCCGTCTGATCTGGTTCTACACTTCACTTTGTTGACCAAGAAGCAAAAGTGTAGATCATGATCAGATGGCACAGATGTGCCAGCTGTTCTGGATCTAAACTAGTTACATATGCAATAAAAATCATATTTCAGAGCTTTTTTTACTGCAAGGGGAAGGGGCCCATGCCCTATAATTTTGGGGGAAAAAAGCAATTTTTTTCTCTTAAGGGGAATGAAAAAATCTGATGTAAAGTTACTTTTTGGGGAAAACTGCATGATTTTAAAGAAATTTTCTGAGGGGAAGGCGCCTATAAACAGCCCCTACTAAAGCTGGAAAAAAAGTCCTCTATTTATGGAGTTAAGTGTTTAATTGAAGTGTATTGTATAAATAAATTAGTTTAGAAAAAGTGTCACTTACACCAGGTCTAGCTGCCTGTGGTTGGACTGAGCTGAGTCCGATAATGTTGGAAGGAGTTTGACCTTGACTGGTTATGATGGCTGTTGGTTTTCCTTGCCCTCCTGCCTGTGATGTCACCAACTTGACAATAGTAGCACCCTGAGGCAAACTGCCACCCTTTGTCTGAAAGTGACAAGATAAAATTTATTACTCTACCAATTAACTCAATAATACTGCGTTATTTGTCTAAAAAAAACTTTTTTGATGTCTGTATAATTAATTAAATCACTTTACTCCCAAAACAACATAACCGAAACAACAAAGAATTCTAAATCATCTCTGTTCAAAGTGTAAGAAGTGCATAAAGAAATAAGTGAAAATAAACTGATTGAAGAGGTATACAGGGAGAAAAGCATGCCACTACTAGGTAAAGCTGTGTTGACATAAAAACAAGTGCTTTTTTATTCAGCATTGTTTTCACAGGTGGAAATATCCTAAAACAACATTTGTTTGGAAATGCACTATCCGAACTTTTTGTAGTGTGTCAGTACCAAAAGTGCAGGCATTTTTGTATATAGAATAAACTAATTTTAAAACACCAAGTCTGGCAAATATTTGAAGAGTCAGTAGAGCAACTCCAAAACGAAGATTTACATTTCAGGATGCCGAAGGAGAAAATAATAATGCATATTTACCGAAGCTACAGTCATGCCCTGGGAGGTTTTAACCAGAGTGACAATCTGTGGCTGGCCAGTCCCAGTTCCTTGTCCTACATTGCCTGCCTTATGTACAGTGATGATCTGCTTAGAGCCAGGAGTAAACTGGGCACCACTGGCTGCTCTAATTATGGTACTGCCAGGGGGAGCAACTCTGATTGTTTGGTTACCTGTGCCAACTGCAGTACCTTTTGTAAAAAGAAAACTAGTAAAAAAATGTTTTAGAAATAATTAATGTCCCTATTTAGTAAAGAATCTTTGTACTATAACATGTGTTTTCAAAATGACAATATAGGTTCTTAAATGGAACATCTTTTCATGTTTAATGATTCCAAAGATTAAACTGTTTTAATTTTTTTTGTTAACAAATGTGTACAAAAACAGCTAAAACTTTGCAAAAATACTTACCAATCTGTCTAGAGACGGGAGTGACTTTCACCCCTTGTGGAGTTACAATAGTGGGTGTGACAACCTTGATGCCAGATACTGTTGTTGGTGTGGTATGCTGCGGGGTAGTTCCCTG
The DNA here is from genome assembly GCA_038501625.1 of Corbicula japonica. Classification (NCBI taxonomy): domain Eukaryota; kingdom Metazoa; phylum Mollusca; class Bivalvia; order Venerida; family Cyrenidae; genus Corbicula; species Corbicula japonica. The sequence continues at coordinate 2,407,592 of JAZAYU010000039.1, read as the reverse complement.
TATCTTCTGGGTGGCTGCAGCAGCCGCTGCTAATGCTGCTATTCCAGTCATCTGGCCTCCACCAGCCTGACAGAAATACAATGTTTAACATAAAAAAGTGATAGTTTATGGAAAAACTAGACTGTGTCCTCAGGACACTGATGTCCCCACTGCTGCAACAACATTTGTTACAAAATTTTGTACCAGGTATTAATAACATGTGGTGATCATGATTAGTAAATGAGGAGTAAGTGCCACAAAATTTAATAACTAACATAAACGAAGGGCTATAACTCTGGTGAAAATTGTTGCAAGACAATGTCCTTTACAACAATCTTCACATCATGTCTAATCATCTGTGCAAGTTTGAAAGAAATCAGCTAAATTGAAAATGTGGAGTTGATGCCACAAAATTTTGTAAGTGAAGTAAACAAAGGGCCATAACTGTGGTAAAAATGGCAGCAGGAAAAAATCTTTTCTTTATGATCATCTACCCATCCAGCTTGATAATGTGTGCAAGTTATAAAGAAATCTGTCCAAAAGTAAATGTGGAGTTAATGCCACAAGATATTATTACTGAAAAAAACAATGGGCCATAACTCTGGTAAAAATGGTCGCACGAAAAAATCCTTTCTTCAAGTTTGCAAGAAATCCCCCTAGTAGTTTAGGAGGAGTCGACGCCACAAGATTTAATTACTGAAATTAACAAAGGGCCATAACTCTGGTTAAAATGGTCGCAGGAAAAAATCCTTTCTTCACGATCATCTACACATCCTGCTTGATCATCTGTGCAAGTTTGAAAGAAATCCGCCTAATAGTTTAGGAGCAGTTGATGCCACAAGATTTGGGGACGTACGGACGTTAAAAATATACAATCATTGTACATACCGCAGCCTGTGATGAAGCTACAATCTGTCTGACCGTCTGTCCTTGTGGTATACTAACCACCTGAGGGGAGGCTACTCTTACCGCACCTGGAAGAGTTGTCATAGTGATCGGACCTTTCAACTGGGGTCTTGTCATACTGGCCACTGAAACAATCAGGAAGATGTGTAAATATGGTAATGGCTGATAGCTGAAGGTTATAAAGCTGAGATTGGAAACTCAAATCTCAAGCATCTGATTGGCTGAAATGGCGACTGGTCGCCATTTCAGCAAATCAGATGCTTGAGGTTTGAGACTGGTTTCCATGCTCAGTTTTATAACCTTGGGCACAGGTCTCACAAAAGGAGTAAAAGTAATCAGTTTAATATACTTATTTTAACAGCAACACTTTCTTATTTTAACAGCAACACTTTCATCCTTAAGATGTAGGCCCTTTACTTGTGATAATAAAAATGAAAAGGTAGAAATAATGTTAAGCAAATATCGATAATCTAAATAAGATACTTTAACAAAATGAAAGGAATTTCTGAACAACTTATCTTACTTCTACTTCTTTCAGACATGTCAAAAGCACTACTCCACTAATTTAATCTGGCATAATCCATGAACTCAATTTTATTACATGAGGTATCAGAAAAAACTAAAACGTGTTCACAGACACTGATGTCCCAAATGGCTGCAACAACATTTGTAATAACAAAGGGCCTTAACTCTGGTGAGAATGGCCACAGGAAAATCCTTTCTTTACAGATGTACATACAGATGGATAAATGCAACTCTATATGCCTCCCACTTTGTGGGGGCATAACAACTTCACAAAAATACAAGTAACAAGATGATTTGTTTCTATAGCGCATGTGTCCCCCACTTTACAATGATGAGAAATCATTTACAAAAGAATTAACTTACAAGTATGGGACAGCAGCCAAAATGACTGTGACTTTGAACATGGGTATTGGACACAAGAAGAAATGAACAAGTGTAGGACAGGAACAAGGCGACCTTAAACTTGGGCATCGTGGCATAGTTGTCAAGTGTAAAGTTTTGAAGTAAATGTCAGAGTCATCTTGACCTATGAGTTAGAAGTTAATCATCCTAGGAAGATTGAGGACTCTTGGTCAAGAGTTCTTGAAATACAGAGTAAAAACAGATCTACTTTCATTAACCTTGACCTGATGACCCCCAAAAAGTATGCACCATCTAGAGTACAATCATCCTGTAAAGTTTAAAGACTCCAGGTCATCAGAGTCTCGTGGTTTTGCATGGAAATGGACCTGGCCTTTATGGCCCCGATGACCATGTTCTTTGACCCAGTGACCCCTCAAAAACAAAAGGGTTTATGTTCACAGTTCAATATCCCTATGAAGTTTAATGGTTCTGGGACATGGGGTTCTACAGGTACCAGGTGGAAAGTGATTTAACCTTTAAGGTCACTGTGACCTTGACCTTTCACCAAGTCACCCCCAAAATAATCAAGAATATCTCCTGAATAGGTCCAATCATCCCATGAAGTTTGAAAACTCTGGGTAATATGGAACCCCTTACTAAACTGTAGACAGAGAAAGGATAATGGTGATTGAGGGACTGGATGAAACAATATGAAAAAATTTCTACATTTTCTTACTGCCAAGTATTAAAATACAAAATACAGTTCAAATATAAAAATATGTTCTTACTATACATGTAACAATATTGTTAATGTAACAATACATCAAATGACCGTAAGGACGTAACATCCCATATATTTCTGGTAAATTGTACCTACCCACTACCTGCTAACGTCTATGTAATACTAATCTACACATGCAGTATATATGTTTCAAGCTGGTATTATTCGTTCATGGTTCACTTTTTTACAGCCAGGTTAATCACCATTCCAGCTATGTTTTTATTAAAAACAAGAAGGCCAAATGGGCTTTGAATGCTCAACTGTGCATTTAGCCAACAATTGTGACTTTAAAATGAAACATTGCTGAAAATATTTTCATTAACTTTAATGTTTTATAATCAGGTAAGAATTGTGGTCTCATTTGTATGAAGAAGTTTCTGTTCTTTTTTAACTTTGTTTCACTATAAAATTTCTTTACAGTCCTAGATTTCATCAAGAGACATGTTGACCAAGTACATGTAATTGATAAAACTTGTAGTGAGGCATCAAGGTTTTCTTATTATCTGACCTACTTTTTTGTCCTGATGCCATCAAGATGACTACCATGACCAAGTTTGAAGAAAATCAGATGTAAAATTTAACCTTTACTGTTTTATACGGTCTGTTCTTGATCTGACCTAGTTACATGATCACCAAATGCTAATCTAGTCTGAGATAACCAGATAAACATTCTGAGCAAAATTAGGGATTATAAGATGAAAAATGTCAACTCTATTGTTTCAGTTCTTAGTTTTTCTTTGTTTTGTGTTGGTGACCTAGATTTTGACCCATGATGACAATACATGTGTAATGACATAATAAAACCACAAAATATGTTTGAATGTAAAATGTCATGCTAAATAGTGCACCTGGCAAGTAGCAATTACCTCTGATAGTGTGAGAACCACCTGCTGCTAGTTGCCCGGTTACTGCACGGATCTGATTTACTGCTCACAAAGAAAAAACATAGTTTACGTACACAGGTATAGATAAAGCAGACAGCTGATGATGGGGAAAAGAGAAAACAGACACCGCCAGACAAAACTTGATCCTAATAGCTTATCATCAGCCTATGGCTAAGGTGATCTAATAATAATGAATAGAATAAGTGCTTGGTGGCCATATCTTTGATAAGAATGCATTTGTTGATGGAATTTCAAACCCTTTGAGGTAAAGACAGTAAAATTCAATTTTCTTAGTCGAGAAATTTGTTTTTATCTATTTAAAACAGGTGCTTTTGCTTACGCTGTCATTTTCAGTACTGCTATTTTTTAAATTTTATTTTAAGAATTTTTATATATATCATGCAGAACAGCAATTAAACAAATAAAGCAAAGTCAAATATCACTTGTAATATATTTTAACATTAAAAAAGAACAAATTAAAAATAAACTGATCCCATGTCACTCTCTTTTATAGCTAAATTGTAATTATTAAAAAATTGTTTTCATTTTGAATACAGACCAACTGTGCATGCTGATCTTAATTTAATCTGTTTGCATAGGTGATAAAACCTTGCTACTTAAATGGAAACAGAACATTTACCAAACCTACTAACATAGAAGAACTCTTGCTGTTTGAGAGTTCTGCAATGCAGCACAAACCTCCAAGTATATTGATTTTTGACATTACAACACAACCACGAGTTACACACATACAACATGCAAACCCACACACAATGTTTACATGTACAATGTCATGCTGGACAGTGCACCAGGCAAGTAGCAAGTACCTTTGATAGTGTGAGAACCGCCCGCTGCTAGTTGCCCGGTAACAGCACGAATTTGACTTACTGCTCACAAAGAGAAAACACAAAAATTATACCAAACATGTACATGTATAAGGCAGAAAGTTGGTACCCCCAAGAAATACCAAGATATCTAAAATGTAATGCTCCTTAATTTTTCACAGGAAATGTTTTAACAGTAATTTACAGTTATTTCATATGTGATTTGGGAACAGTTAATCTGTTGGCCCGAGGTGGAGGGGATAGCGTTTTGAACTGTTGTTCGAGGCCGTAGCTGATCAATTCAATGGGTGAATCCCCTATGACTTTAGAGCGCGCGAGGGAAACAGTTAAAACTATTGACCGGTCAACAGTTCGCTCAACAAACCGCTCGCTTAAAGGGGGGAATCCTCTATGATGTCAGAGCACACGAGGGAAACAGTCTAAGCCATTGACCGGTTAACAGTTCGCGAACGTGGACCTTTTAAGAATTTCAGAAAACAGTAAGATATACCAAATTAAATTTACATAAGGTATCAGGTAATAATAATAAATAATACCTCTATATGAGAGGAAAATAAACCTGAGATTAAGTTCATCACCTTTGGGCAACAAAAAAAAACATTGACAGCTCACTCATTACTCGATTCCCAGCCCTTTTACCATTTGTTACCATTAAGTAATGGCAATAGTTTTAAGGACATGTGACACACCATGCGGAAATGGGGCTTTTGGCTATGTGACTAGTGTATATAATACATACCCGTATCAGTCTGTGCATTTGTGCAGTCTGATTAGGTTCTACACTGTTTAATATTCAGCCTGTGTAATATTCTTTATGCATCTTGAAAACAGTTTATATTCTATACAAGAAGGTCTGCAATTTGATCTGTATATACACTTATTGCAAAATCAGTTTGCCCCATTTTTCAATGTGCATCATTAACTGGGATTTTGCATCAAACAGAATTGTTAGGGATACAAACCTGTGCCTGGTGTGGCCTGTCTGATGACCTGAGCAACTGGTGTGCTTGGCCCTACAGGTTGCTGAGTTGGTTGTTGTTGTGGCTGTAAAGGAAGAGCCTTGACAAGAGGGTTGGCAGTGGGCGTGGCTGTGGGTGTTGGTGTCTGTGTAGGTGGTAGATCATATTTCTGCAGCTGGAGGAGGTAAGCATCTGCTGTGGGTACGGCTCCCCAACATACCTCCAAAGCATTGGTGCTGGCTCGCACTAACTGCACCCTGGAAGGAGCTGGTGGTTTCTCTGCAAACACAATATTGCACTCGTGTACTCAGCTGATACAAGATATGTGCAATCACCAAGACTAGATATAAACCAAAATAACAATCAAAATCGATATGTGTGCAATCCCCAAGACTTGACATAAACAAAATGACAAATGTAATTGAAATTAAAAATTACAAATATATTAAGGTAATAGATAATACTGTTCAGTTCTTTACCTGTTTCCAGGAACCACAGATCTTTAAAGCAAACCTGAAAAAAGACGATGAAAATACTCTTGCTATTCATAGAAAACTCAAATACAGAATCCTATCAATATGAAACATCTTCCAATTTTCTTTTTAACTCCTAATTGGAAGCTTGAACAGATGCAAATATCACCACATGACACAAAATCCTTGACAGGTTACCAAACTTTTGAACTTAAATTGGGCAGATTTTAAGACATTTATTTTAGCAAAAGTTGTTTTTGGGATGATGATATGCATGTAATACATACTTGGTTATTCCAAGCCTTTCTGTAACCATCTCTCCCACTCCAGATATACAGCCTTGTGTGTATGGCAACGGAACAGTGACCAGCTCTAGCTCTTGGCAAGGCATCCTCAAACACTTCCATAGCCAGGGGTTCCCATGTCATCAAATCTGAATATACAAATTAGAAATTAATGACAAAATGACAGAAGAAAATATTCATTAACCCTGTACTCTTTAGATACACCTTTATTGCATGTGTGAATATTGTAGATATGGAAGATTCTGCACACCCGTGCCATTTGATCAGGATCTACACTATTTGGTGTTAGATTCAGTAGGTTCTTTCTGACCAGGAATAGATGTAAGTAGTGCAGAACCAGATCAGATGGCACAGATGTGCAGTATATCTGGATCTACAATAGTCACACAATGAAACACAACAATTCTCACAAAAATTAATTTAGCAATTGTAACAAGTCACCGACTTTTGATCAGGAATATCTCATTTTCAAACTCAAACTTTTAATTTCATCAAAACAACTCATTTACCTAAATTCAAAGATGCTAAGGTATTAGTACACTTCCATTCTTTTTCATGTGTAGCAAACTTGACATCGTCCATAACAAGTGGTACCCAGCCACCAAACACAAACATCCGGTTCCCAATCACTGTGGCAGAATGAAGACTTCTGGGCAGGGGAGGTAAACCATCTAGTACTGGTTTTGTCCAAGTCATTGTGTCTGTAAAAGGAATAAAGTGCAACTGTAGAAATGCATAAAGAAAGTTCAAAATATTTGATCACAGGCTACCAAAATCACAACTTAGGAAACTAGTTCTATGTTTCATATGATCAGGAGATTCTGCAAAGTACTATTTTTTGACATATATTATGGGTACTTCTCCTCCACAAATTATTGAAAACACAGAGCACCAGCTTATTATAAATTACCGGTAATGAGAAATTACAGCATTACTGTGGAATTTTTTATTTCGACAGGACAAATTTTCGCAAATAAACCATAGATGATATATTCCCGTGAGCACAATTTCATGCAATAGTATTTTTCTATGTTATTATATTCCCATATTTTAACAGTTTGTCAGTTACATACCAATATCAAGTTGCCAGAGGTCTCCAAGCCTGCATCCACTCATACCACCATAGATGATAAGCCTTGGTCGACGACCATCTTTTTCTACATACCCAACAGCTGTGTGCGACTCCCTGGGGGGTGGGGGCTGGCCCACCATAATGGGATTGTCCCATTGCAACTGACTTGAATTAGGCTTCAGCTCCAGAACTACTAAATCATTCAGATACCTGTCACAGTAAAAAAAAACAGTGAGACAAAAAAGTCATACTGAAATAAAAAGTGACATGAACTGTCACTGTGACAAGAAAAGCAAGTTAACTGAAGCATTATCCATTTATATATGTCTTAATGGTATGAGTACAGTGTAGATCATGGTATGAGTACAGTGTAGATCAAGATCTGCCAGCACATCTGTGCTGTCCGATCAGGATCTTCACTGTTTACTTGAATTTTTTAGGTTATTTCTGACCAAAAAGCCAGCAGTGAAGATCCTGACCAGATGGCACGGACAGTCCAATGTGTATATTTGGGGGAAAGGGTAGTTTAACATTATTCGAACTGGGTAACACTTGCACTTTTGCTATGCAGTGCTGGCTTTGGTTAGAAATGGTGACTACTCATGACTTTAATACAAGTTGTGCTTTGAAATTATTTCTGTTACATTATTTGCTTATTCAGTGTAGCTTGTCTTAAGAAATTAACTGGATATTGACTGTACTTTAAATGTCACTACTGTGTGGAACTGTCATATGATCAGTATGCATACTTTAGCTTCATTCACAATCTTTATTAATAAGAATTATAAATCATGAGATGTAATTTCATATTGTACAGAACAAACCTTGGTATATTATTTTTTGGATCCTCACTGTCATTGGCTAATCCACCAAACAGATAAACTCTGTTACCAAGAAGTGTAAAACTGTGACCTGAAACATATTGTTGAAATTGCTGTTGTTGTTCTTTTATAAAATAAACTGAACATACATCAATTATTTAGGTAGTTCACTGAATGTATGACCCATGATAATCTGATTATGACTACTAAAATTTTGGACAGTGGTCAATGATCCAAATCCCTGTAAATTCCTTAAACTTGTCTTATTTATGACTTCAAGAAAAGAATTCAAAAGAAGACTAGCTCATTACTGATTACTTTGAAATATGACAAGTATATGTAACGTACCTAAGCGGGGGCACGGTGGTGCACCAGTCCGAGGATTTTTCGGTTTCAGTCTCTTCCATTCCCATCGGCTTGCCTGCAGCTCATACAGCTCATTTGAATATTTGCCATATTCCACCATTCCTCCAAATACAAGTATCCTGGTGCCATCACACACAAATCCATAAGCAGCACAGCCAGGTGGAATATCCCCTCGCACAGCTGGTACAAACCACTGGTTGGTAGCTATAAATAAATTCACTATTTCAATCAAAATAACATGATGGTGGAGCTGTCACAGAAAAAAACTAGAATTTGATGCCTGTTTACAGAAAAATTATATGGGTTTAAACTTTAAAACATACCAGCGGCAATATTTCGAATACTGCAAGTATCAAGAAAAACTTAATTATCACATAATAGCAGGATACCCACCCCTAAAATAAACAGAAATTACAAAACAACAGATTAAGATACGTCATTAAAGGTGATCTGTAAAATTACTGATCATTTAGCCTAAAATTTAACTTGTATCATGAATCATTATTAAAATTCATTTATGTAAAAATATAAATGACCTGTTATTTTGAAAAGGGCCACAAGGATACATGAGTAAAACATTTGTTTTCCAAGGTTTTGACTTAAAAATATTCAAAGTCATGTCAACTTTAATTTAAAGATTTGTAAAAGCACCTATTCAGGGATGATATCAATTAATCATTTAATGTTTTCTTTCAATACACATACCCTTTTAATTACACACAAAAACTGTAATTCCTTTATTTTCAATTTTACTTTTTTTACTGACCAGTTCAGTGTGTAACTACTGACCAAACTATTGGTCAGTTTACAGATTGACCTCAACTGTAAATTAACAAACAGTCCAAAACTAGAGGCTCAACTTATCCAGGCATAATTTCTAAGAGACATTTAATTACATTTCTCGGCCATGAACGGTTAGGAAAATAAATTTGTGTACGAACATTCTGTGTACGATTGCAAAAAGGGGGCGAATGTCGCAAACGGCGCCATTTTGATTTGTCAAAATAAAAGTTTACAGAAAAAAATAACTATGAAACCATTTACATTTAACATGATTAACTGACAATCCTAAGACATTTAGTACACAATATTTGTTCTCTTAAACATATATTTACAAATTAAGAAAACAAAAAGATGGCAGTTAATCACAGAGCGCAGCCATCTTGAATACTCTTCATCAACCGAAAAAAAACAAACTTGCCTGTGTTGTAAACATGAAGCTCATCAACGATTCCTTCATTGCCACCACCAAATACAACCATTAAATCTTTGATTGCAACAGCTCTGTGTCCATGTCGAGGCCTTGGTCCAGGGCCAGAAGTATTTGTTACCCGCTTCCATTTCAAGATGGGAGCGGCCATTTTCGCGTCTTCCCAGAGTTCTACGCTAATGCCCGGATGAATTGATTTGCATATTTTATCGTTTTCGTTTTAGAAATTTAAAACTTAAGCTTCGCTTAGTTTTAAATAATAAAAACTAATTTTATTGTTTTTTTGCACAAATAATAAAAAAATGATGATTTGTCGAATTCTCAACTATATGAGACTTTGGTTATGCTTGACTATTTTGAAATTTCATATGTTCCAAGTGTAATCGAGTAATTCTCATGTTTCGATCATGACAATGGTAAGAGATCCGAAGATTTTCTTTCCGGAGTGGGAGGAGCGGGGGAGAAGCTTCTGAACTTTTTTTAGATTGTCTTTCTAGAATTCCTCTTCCATGGATTCGTACGATTATTTGATATAGAATATTTTGTGACAGTGTCCGGGGCAGCTTGTTCAATATTTTCTTCTTTCTTTTTTTAAATCTCGATCAACATTCATTTCTGTTTTGCATTAACACACAGAAAATGATTTATAATAATCTTGTTGTTTTTTTATTTATCTCTAAAATAGTTAAATGTCTCCTTAATTTATATATTTATAAAATGCTAAGAAAGATTCATCCGGGGCTAAGCGTCTGGTGGTAAATTTACACACTGGACTAGTAAAATGCATCATCTGAACAAATAGAAACACAACAGAAACGAATGTTATAAGCTCATGCTAAAAATCAAAGACGGAAGTTTGTGTTATTTTATTATTAATAATCTTTTTCATTTATTTCCCAAAACGTTTCATTCTTACGTATTGTAATTCTGCGGAATTGAAGAAAATTTCTCATTTTATACAGAACAAAATTTTATACAGATAAACAAAGAACCTAGATCTAGATACACTTAAAATCTTAACTCGCTTATTTTTCGTATTTTTTAAATTTGATAATTAGGTGTAACAATCAGTTTAAACAGATTTTATGATTACATTCAAATGCGGTTGATGCAAGATTTTCTTCTTATATTTTTTGAAAGTTATTCAATTATTCCAATTAAGGTAATATTATTTTGTAATAAATATCATCAATGTAAACTTGGATTTGTTCTGCTTGCTATTTAATTTCTACAGATAGGGGCCTACTGATATTGTATGTTTATTAAAGAGAAGTACACATGGCATCGTTTAAAAGATGTTTCTATTCAACTTGTAGAAAAACTTACATAAACAGTGCATAAAGAGAAAATAAAATTATAGCCAGGTTTATTTTCATGGATTTAGAAACTGCAAACGCCTAACCAAATTGGTTTAAATGCATTTATTAAGAATGCGACATCAAAATCATGACTTTAACATTTTTCCATTTCCTTGAAAAAGAAAATCGAGGTGACGCGAGATTAGGACTAACAGAAGCATCAAAAGAAAATCGCGTGTTTGTTGTTTCATTCATGACCTTCAAACTATTTTAAAACAGCGTGGTTCTCACGCTGTGCTTTCACGGTTGGACTCTCTTTCTGCATCAAGTCTACAGAAACTGGATGTAGAGGCTGATGACATTTATTTGTCATAAGAACAAAATTTTATGAAGTTGCATGTCATACTCAGTGTTACACTAGGCATGTTCTCAGACCGTACATTGACTTGGAATCTGATCATCAACGACATTCCAGAAAATTGAAAAAAAAATATTTTATCGGCCTTTCTATTTAAAGATAAACGGTTGAGTCGGATGTATATATTATTTTAAGAATATACCGAAACACCTATTGTTTGTCATAAATAAAACAAGCCGACTAGAAACACAATTTTCAATTACGTCTATTATTACATTGGGTTCTTGCTGATTTGACTCCGGGGGCTCTGGTTTCACTAATGTCATAGAGTACCAACATTTTTTGTTGACAATTCTATGAACTTCCTATGTTTTATATTGTTCGTGTGCTATTGCATGCAACATTGTCGAGTTGATGGGTGGGTTGGAGCTGATTCACCGTGTACTTGTTTGTTCATATGAAAACCTGTTGGGGCAAGTGTGAGGTTAGTGCACCCTAGAACATGGTTTAAATTCCCATTGGCAAATTGTTTTGCCACTGACCGTTCCAAAGCGCTAACCCATCGGGCTCACATTTTCGTAAATTGTTTGTGGTGTTTATTTTAAATTAATCATGTTATAACCGATGTTCTCTTTTTCTCTCTACTTTTTGCCTGTGTGGTAGGCTGTGTCTACTGGATGTCGCCATTCCTAACATGCATATTTCACTTCTTTTCTAATTTACAGGTAGTTGAAAATCTTGAGAATGTTCATATTCAAAATATTGCTATCATCCTGCCTGTCACATCGTTAAGGAGATCTTCATGTTGCCAAAAACTTTAAGAGCCTTAATTTAATTTCTAAAGATCCCAAATATGAAATTCCATCGGAAATTGACTTTAATACATGTCAATACTATGCCAAGTCTTTCAACTTTTTTGGCAATAAATGGTGTAAAGGAGAACATGCTGACCATACTGATTTTATTAAGTGGAAAAAATCAACACAACAACAAATATTCAAAATAATTGACACTCGTATTAAAGAAACATAGCTTTATTATCAACACGACATCGTTTAAACTTTCGTTATTTTAAAAGGAAATTCAAGACATTTACATTTCAAATCTTTATCGCTAATAATGAACAAAGAGCTTTTTAGCAGATGTTTCTTATGATAATTATACTGTATGGACTTATCAAGGCTTAATCTTAGTCTATTTCCTTTTTACTTGATAATTTTATGTTTTAACTTGAATGCTTTAAATTGATGGATTAAATACGTTGGACAAACAGGACGCCCTTTGAAAACGCGTTTTGGTCAGCACTGTTCTAAAATTAGAAACGATAGTAAGATCAATACATTTTTATATAAACATTTCAAACAATCAGGCCACACTTTAAAAGATGTAACGATTCAACCCGTCACATTCGATAACAGAGCATTTAAAAATTAGAGCTAGGCTTATTAGGGAACATAAGTGGATTCAAAAACTGCAAACGCCTTTCCCACTTGGTTTAAATGATAATGTTTATCAAGAAAGCAACATTAAAAAAAAATCCTGATTTTGACATTTTTGATTTGCTCGAATTACGAAAACGCAAATCGAGGTCGCACGGGATCAGGACTAATTGTAACATCAAAAGAAAGTCACGTGTCCATTGTTCTATTCATAATCTTCAAAGTATTTTAAAACATTCTGGTAGATACGCTATGCTTTCACGTTTGGCTTCTCTTTCTATATCTAGTTTACAGAAAGTGGATAGGGAAGCCGATGATAATTTTTTACAGAACTCATCCACTTTATGAATTTGCAAGCATTTCTCAGTGTAACACTCGACATGTTCTCAGACCACACATCGACTTGGAATCTGATCACCAAAGAAATTTCCTAAAAATTTCATTTTTTAATAAAGGAATAGATTTTATTGATCTCCCTAGCATAATTAAAGATAAAACTGTTGAATTGGCTATACCTAATTATTTCAAGAATACTGAAACACCCATTGTCTGTTATGATTTTGTGGAGTTTCTTATTGGAGGATTGTGAAGGAACTTTCAGATGTCAGAGCAAACGTTTGCGTGTCCGGCTTCTGCTTTATCAAGATTTAATCTACCACGGGCATTCGAGCGGATGCTAATATCCAAGACTGAAGTCATATTGTGCCAGGAAAAATAAATAATAAGTCAACCTTTTATTTGAAACTTTTAATTGACTAGAAAAAAAAGAAAAATAAAAAATACTTTAACTATAAAATAGTTGCTATTTGCACTTTGATTTGAAAAAAATATTTATTGACTAGAAAGACATAAAAGATATGCAGTAATAAAAATACTTTGACTATAAAGCAATTTTATAAAATTAGTCAGAGCACTGCATCAAATCTAATTAAATTTAAACGCTTTAAACGTTTTAAAGTTTCGCCTAAAGTTTACACTTTAGAGCCGTTTTTTGCTATAGGTCATGCTAATTAATGACCGACTAGCTTTTTGGAACGCTAAAACTTGTTTGAAAACGTACCGTGTGCAAAACTTTTAGCATTATGGTTATCGGATGATTTTATTAAAATTTTTGGTTCTTTTTGTGGTGATGGTTAGATTTGGTTGTTTTCGAGATACTATGTTTCGGGTTAGCGTTAGTTTGGTTAATTAAGGGTAACATTTACTCTGGACAGATTTACAATCGCGCAGCGCCGCCTACCGTCTAAGAACCTCCGTGTACCTACATACTGTATACGTTATTCAAGGGCGATAATCCACTGGATGTAAATTGATCGAAATTCACATGTATGACATTGAGTTGGCGTAAACGCCACCCCATAACCATTTTCCATCTCTGGTTAATAAAATTTATCCTCATGAACTAAAACACTTCAGATAAGCAAGCAAACTTTCTTGATCTTAATCTTTCTATTGAAAATGGATATCCTTTCCACGACCATAACGTATTTAAACGTGACAAAATTTTGACTTCCCAAAACCCGACCCTTTTTTACGGGAAGACGCCCGAAACGTATTTAAACGTATCAAAAAATCGCTTTTCAAAACCCGACCCTGTTTTTTCGTCGGAAACCCGTCGATTTATTTTTCATTTTTAAAAAAGTCCTTACTTTGGTGGCTATTTAAAAGAACACGGAATCATCGATCAGTATTTTAAAACTATTAGTCCTTTGAACGCATCGCATATTTTCTCTCAAATATAATTTAGTAAGAAATAGAATACATTTGACTTAGATAATCTGATAAGTAAATTAGTAATTTTAAAAAGTTCAATTTTAAGAAAAAAAATCTAATTACAAAATAAAAAAGTGGCTCAAAAACAGTTATTCATTATTTTAAAAAAGTCCTATATCTACCTAGTAATAACTTAAAAATGACATTTTTGCAATGGCATAAAAATTAATTACTGTTAATTAGATTAATTAATTTACGGAAATTTACGTTACAGTCTTCCTGCGATAAACCGAATTTTTCACCCATTACGTAAAAGAGCGTTGAAATTCGGGATTTTAACGCACTATTCTTGATATGCATTTTCCACCTTTTTTACAGAAGAAAGACCGTAACGTGTTTTACAGTTATTTATCGGGTTTCTTACCATGTTGAAAATTCCGAATTTCATTAAAAGGTAGAATACCGGTAACGGACAAAAGCGTATATGCTTTATTCAAACATACATGTATCAACGGGCATAAAAGAAAATATCGCATAGTTCCGTTATGGGTTTAAAAATCGTGAAAAAGCACACGTTTAAATACGTTTCGGGCGTCCACCAGTAAAAAAGGGTCGGGTTTTGGGAAGTCAAAATTTTGTCACGTTTAAATACGTTACGGACGTCCGTCCGGAAAATAGGGCCGGGCGCGGAAAGGATATATCACTACTAAAATATATGATAATTGAGATTATTTTAATTTAATATAGAAAATTTTCCGTTTTTAGAAGCCGATGTTCCTCGTGCAATATCTTCCGGGGTTTATATCTCACAACTTGTTCGCTTTTCTAGAGCTTGCAATAATGTTAATGATTTCAATGAACGTAATCTTTGCATAATAGAATCTTTTTAAGAACAAGGTTATCGATATCACAAATTATGGAAAACCTTTTGCAAGTTTTATCGCCGATACCCAGATTTAATTCAAAAATACAGGTACAGTTTAAAATCACTGCTGCAACAAGGTTATCACAACCAGTTTTTATGGAGATATAATTTACAAACTTAAGAAAATAAAAGGCGATGTTAATTTCTCTGTGTTATTCGTAAAAACCATCAGTAAATTCAAAAAGAAAGGTTACCAACAGGTTACCTAGAGCGCCCTGCAGGCCTGTTGATCAACCCATCTACAGTTGATAATTATGCTTACATCTTTGGTTGCACGACGGTGGCAGGGGTTTAAGAGTTTATGAAGGTTTATGGGGAAACCTTTTTCTTAAACGAACATAGAAGCTCGATTTGTTTCTTTTGTCATCGTGGTCTTGTTGATTTGACTCCAGGGGCTCTGATCTCGGTAAGTTCATTGAGTACCCACTCCTTTGGCTTTGAAATGTCATTAGCTTCTTACGTTTTATATGTTTTGCATACAACATTGTTGAGCTGATGGGTGGGTTGGAGTTATTTCACCAAGACAACTTGTACTTGTTTGTTAATATGAGAACCTGTTGGGCCAAGTGTGAGGTTGTGCACCTTAGTACCTGGTTTAAACCCCCAGTGGCAAATTGTTTTGCCACTGACCGTTCCAAGGCACTAACCCCTCAGGTTCTCATTTGTGTTGTTTGTGATGTTTTGAAATTGGTCCTTCTATAAACCATGCTCTCTCTTCTCTTCTTCTTGGCTGTGTGGGGAGGCTGTGTCTGCTGAATGTGGCATTTCCTGATATGCGTATTTTACTTTTTATGTTATGTTTGGTCCCTGTATTTATGAACAAGTAATAGGAATACCTATGAGTACTTATTGTGCACCCTTGTTGCTACATGGTTTTATATCGATGTGAAAGAGACTTTATGTTATATTTTTGTACCGAATTATGAATAGCAAGATGAATCGCCAAGATACCCCGAGGTACTATTACAAGTACTCAATCAATCCAGACTTGTGAGAATGCTTATAGACACAGGTGTTGTAATTTGAAGTGATCCCGCGATAGCTCAGTTGGTAGAGCGGAGGACTGTAGTGTTGCATGTTCTGTCATCCTTAGGTCACTGGTTCGAATCCGGTTCGCGGGACTTCTTTTTAGAACGAACATAGTTCTTCTATTGCAATGAACAGAACTGATTCAGGCTTGATAAATTTCCGGAATTTTCCCGAAATCTACGCATTTAAAGCATTTCTACGAATATCCGGATTTTCTTAAATTGCAAAACGTGAATCAACAAAAAAGAAACAAAATTAAGTTGAACAAATGAAATGGGATTATAATGTCGTGATTATTCTCCTACCATGTTTATTGATATTGAAATGGATGAAAAGGGAACTTAGAAAGCCATCAAACACGACAAATATGAACATTTTGCAGGCTCGGTTTGATTGAGCTTATTCGTGGGAAGTAATGGAAATGCATATGCAAAAACATCAATTTTAAGTTAGAAACGCAAAACTTGACAAATAAAATTCATTTTTAAAAGATGCAGACTTCTTCAATTGCAAATAAAATTCATTTTTAAAAGATGCAGACTTCTTCAATTGCAGATTCTAACAAGCATGATACTGCTACTTTTTAACATTATGTACTTTCCTGTCTTTGATTCTAGCTCCGAAGTGTGATTGTTTTTTAATCTAATCAGCTCCTTAAAAAAGAGCGAAGACAGCGTTTCGCACCCGTGTAAAAATTATTGACTACATTGTCATTATATATGTATCTTCTTTTTTATTTTAATTCTAAACATTATCAATCACATATGTTCACACTGGTTCAATACAAATCATATACGACGTTTGCATAATTGGTACCCAATCAAACCACTATGTCGTTCGTGTATGAGTAAGACAATGGTGTCAATATTCGACGTGACCCCGCGATAGCTCAGTTGGTAGAGCGGAGGACTGTAGTTGTATGTTCTGTCATCCTTAGGTCACTGGTTCGAATCCGGTTCGCGGGACTTCTTTTTAGTATAATATATTTCTTTCATTGCAACAAACAGAATTGTTATTAAACCTCTTTTTGTACGACGGTGGCAGGGATTTAAAACTTTGTGAACGTTTATAGTGAAATCTAATGATAGGACCTAGAAGCACGATCTGCTTCTTTTATTTATATCTTCGCATTCTTGCTGATTTGATTCCAGGGGCTATTGCCCCAATGGTAAGGTCATTTAGAACCAACCTTTTCTCATGACAATGCTCTTACACGAGGGGGAATCGCGCACAACCGTCACCACTGGTGAAGCGAGAAAATTGTTCTGCAAATGTCCGGTGACGGTGCTGTTGATGTTTACCCGGAAGGGTAGGTGTTCAACTTTGTCTCGTTTTTATTAAAATATAGCGAAAATCCTAAAAGCCAATAAAACAGAGGTAGAGTATAAATTATACTGTCTTGGTTGTGTTACTAAGTCGCCTTTTTGCAAGACTGAGTTAACGTTATAGCAATGGTTGACGATAAATATAAAAAAGGTAGGAACCTTAATTATGTCATGATTTCTCCCTGCTCGATTTATGTATGAGAAAGTTTTTTGCACAAGTGATTTCTGAACACATAACTCTCGTCTTTTATGTTGAAAAAAAATGCAACCATATGATCCCAATTGAGTACTGTAAAACTTGGACGAGTTTGTATATAAAATGTTTGGAGCGAGAAACAGGGCAGGTAAGCATGAAATATGCCTCATCTAAGACCATAGAGTTGTTCTTGGTATGTTTATATAAAAATTATACTCTATTCTAGTTTCTGAACACTAATTCTAGGTAAATGGAATGTTAATGAATTTCCAAATTTTCTGAAAGATGGTTCTATTTCATAATGGGGAAGGCTGTTTTCCAGCAGTTTCCAATGATACATTTTATTGTTAAACAGAAGCTGTCAATGGAAATTGACATACACACCCAAAATGCAGCTTTAAAATAAAGTTTCAGTCATCTCATATATAACCCCTAGATAATCCCTTTGAACTTTGTTTGTGAGGTAATATAACTGCATTTAAATCAAATGACCATAATCAGAATAGAACCTGCTGTATAGTAAACTGGTATTTTTATTATTATTTTATATCATGTACAGAAATACAGATACAGATATGAATTCTGAAACCATTTTTATTGCAATAAATTACATAAAAGGCTGATAACCCTTTCTCCAATCAAAGTACAGTGGATCATGCCCAAATAAATCTTCATTTTACAGATACTGATATTTTGCACAAAGACAGTTTATGTTTTTCAATATATGATAAACAGATAAGGAATGTTGAATGAACAGTGTTGTACACATGATCTTAATACCACTGTCAATGAAAATCAAGCACCAGTCCTGAAAAACACAAACAATCTTGTATGTTCACCTGACATTTACTCTTTGACTTATAAACACATATGTAGTTAAATTGTTGCAATAAACTTTGGGAATTATAATATTTTAACATGTATTGCACATCAACATCAGTGCATTCTGATCACGATCTACACTAGTCACTTCTTGTTCAGGAATAATCCAATTAATTAAGTAGTTGTGTGTTCAGCTGAACACTTGTGTCAGCCTCTGGTACTTTTTTCAGAATTTAATCCAAGTATAAAAGGGGGCATATCTCCATCTAATTTATCCTTGACTTAAAGAAATTTGAAGAAATTGGCATCATCATGACCGTGTTGTCATAAGCAATATTATTTGAAAGTTTGATGAAGAAAATTTAAGAAATGGCAAAGTTATAGCCAACATTAAGTTTTTGTGATGGAAAGATGGACAAAGCGATCCCTATTTATTGTATTTTCCTTAAAGAGGACGACACAAAAAGCAGTGTCAATCCTGATCAGTGCCCAAGGTTATAAAACTGAGCATGGAAACCAGTCTCAAATCTCAAGGATCTGATTGGCTGAAATGGTGACCAGTCGCCATTTCAGCCAATCAGATGCTTGAGATTTGAGACTGGTTTCCATGCTCAATTTTATAACCTTCAGCCCAGACTGCACTGATGTGAAATAAGCGTTATCCGTGGAGTAAAGCATTATTGTAATTGTTTTATCTTGAAGTATCACATCATGCTGACATATTCCCTCAAGAATGCTGGCAGTGGTAGACTAGATATCATACATTGTACAGGTTTTCTCTTCACGACTTTCACATCCATCAAACGTCTTCTTATAGCCACTCTACACGAACACTTTAGTGACATCGGAGTCTTAATCAACTGTTCCGCTGCCTGCAGCAGAGAATC
This sequence comes from Corbicula japonica, assembly GCA_038501625.1. Classification (NCBI taxonomy): domain Eukaryota; kingdom Metazoa; phylum Mollusca; class Bivalvia; order Venerida; family Cyrenidae; genus Corbicula; species Corbicula japonica. The sequence goes on along the minus strand of JAZAYU010000039.1, from coordinate 2,388,132 downwards.
GTCCCAGTCTAGCTGTTTTGCTACCCTAAACAATGTAGTAAAATGAGAGCTGGTAAGCTTGTAACCAGCATCTATTAACACTTGAACACTTTTGAAGTCCCCATTACTCCACAGTGAAAAGAGAATAGAGTTTGAGTAATGGCCTGGATAGTAGACTTGTCCAGTTGTTTTATCCAGGGCACAGCCACCTTTCAACAACACGGAGATTATGTCACTGTAATTGTAGAGTACAGCATAGTCCAATGGTGACATCAGCTCTTCATTCAATGTATCCAAGTCACATCCCGCTGAATAAAAACAAACAAACAAGAAGTTCACATAAAACTCTTTAGGTGTTTAGCACTGCATCTGATAAATTTGCGACAATTTTTCCCCCAAATCAACATGCACATACATGCATTCACTATTCAGTTAACCCGTCACTCCATCAAATATGGCTGATACCCCATGGCAAACTGTGTAAATCTAGATCAGATGGCACATTATTGCCATATGATCAGGATTTGCACTATTCCCTTTCAATTCATTAGATCATTTCTGAGCAAGAAGCAATTAGTATAGATCTCAGATCAGATGGCACAGATCTGCCAGCTGATCTGGATCTACTCTGTTGCAGATGCGATAAAATCTATTTATATGGAGTAAAGGCTTAATAAATTTCTGTAAAATACATTTGAACAATAAATGGACAGCCATTAATGAATGACATTAAGTCTGAACTTGTCATTCAGGTGTTTGATGGAGTTATGTTCCAGCAGACAGTTAATCTACCTGCATTGCCTGTATTCTAAACTTCTTCTCTAGAACCGCAGGATTATTGACATGCTGAAAAAATATCCTTGCTTGATTATGGATGGCAAAGAAATCCTTATATTGCTTATAAAAACTTTTATTAACACAATTAAAACACCTGTCTCCTAGGCAACTGTCCATTAACTTTTGACAAATTGTCTTACATCAAGTCCCTTATAGAAAATCCTGTAATTAATTTCTAGTGAGCAGTGCCCAAGATCATAAAACTGAATCTGGAGATCAGTCTCAAATCTCAAGCCATTTCAGCCAATCAGATCCTTGAGATTTGAGACTGATCTCAAACTTAGTTTTATGATCTTGGGCCCTGGTTTCATTACTAAGATGTTTACCTCTGATCATGAGTTCTGTCACTGCTGGTTTGTTGGCGTAGACTGCATGAAACAAGGGAGTACATTCTGCACTGTCTTTGTATTCTAATTTTGATCCAGCATCTAACAGCTTCTTTACAATTACTTAAAATAAACACAGATTGCTCAATGTGAAACATTTTCAGATATACATTTATGACATGCTTACTGTTTTTTTCTGTGTATTACTCCAATTATAAATAAACATTTTTACCTTACTCATGTGTAAGACAACTACAATACGATTCTACCACTAAATGATACTAAAGTAGCCAATAAAATAAGATGCATGACAGCATTGCATTCATGGTACAAAATGTTCCCATGCAAATTCTTTGGTCCTTGTTTATTTTCACTCATTTCTTTAAAATTGGCAAATGTGAGAATCTTATACTCACAAATTCACAATGTACTGTAATACAAAAATATTACTTATGTTTCAGTAAATTCTGTAATGATTTATAAATAAAGTAACAGTTTTCCTGGACTTGTTTAACCCTTTGCTCCATATATACATGTTTCCACGCATGTTCAAGCATTGTAGATTAAGATTAGCAGGCACATCTGAGCTGTCTGATCAGGATATACAATTTTCACTTCTTGGTCAGAAATATCCCCAAAAATTTAAAAGCAAACACTGTTTTTATCAGACGAACACTGCATTCACCACGAATAAGGCAGGTGAACACAGCATTTACCAAGAACCTGCCTGGTAAACACTGCATTTACCAAGAACCAGGCAGGTAAACACTGCATTTACCACGAACCAGGCAGGTGAACACTGCATTTACCAAGAAAGTTGTGGGTGAACACTGCATTCACCAAGAACCAGGTGTGTTTACACTGCATTCACCAAGAACCAGGTGGGTGAACACTGCATTCACCTATAACCAGGCAGGTAAACACTGATTCAACAAGAACCAGGTGGGTAAATTTATTGTACCTTCATTTCCTGTGCGGCATGCTACATGCAGTGGAGTTTCTCCATATAAGTTTGTGCAGGTAACATCAAATCTGTGTGATAGTAGTAAGTCCAGTACATCTTCTTTCTCCTTAAAAACAGACAACAATGCAATAGCTGAACACAGATAACAGCATTTTCTACAAATTCATTTATATTTGTTAAGTACCTGGTACTATTTTTCATTTGGCAGATTGCAAATTAAAAATCTTCACAAAATATAGAAATGTACCTACTTAAAACATAATTCTAAAAATTTAAAGCTATGAATTTGAGAATCAATGAAAATGATGTTTTACCAAAGACCAAGAAACTTCGCATGAATGAATTTAAATGTATTCAAAGCAACATACATGTATTTATTGTAACTACATGGGTGTTCAGTTGAACACTTGTGTCGCCCTCTGGTGCTATGTCGGAATAAAAATGCAAGTAAAAAAAGGGGCATAACTCCATCAAAGAAGTTGGCATCATCATGAGCGTGTTGTCATAAGCAATATAATGTGAAAGTTTGATGTAAAAATATTAAGAAATGACAAAGTTATAGCCAACATTAAGTTTTCGTGTAAATATCCAAGTACAAAAAGGGGCATAACTCCATCAAATGTGACCTTGAACTCGAGAATTTGGCATCATCTCGAGTGTGTTGTCATTAGCAATATAATTTGAAAGTTTGATAAAGAAATATGAAGAAATGACAAAGTTATAGCCAACGTTAAGTTTTCGTGACGGACGGACGGATGGACAGACTCCATCAAAGAATTAGGCATCATCATGAGCGTGTTGTCATAAGCAATATAATTTGAAAGTTTGATGTAAAAATATTAAGAAATGACAAAGTTATAGCCAACATTAAGTTTTCGTGTAAAAATCCAAGTACAAAAAGGGGTATAACTCCATCAAACGTGACCTTGACCTTGAGAATTGGCATCATCTGGAGCATGTTGTCATAAGCAATATAATTTGAAAGTTTGATGAAAAAATATTAAGAAATGACAAAATTATAGCCAACGTTAAGTTTTCGTGTAAAAATCCAAGTACAAAAAAGGGGCATAACTCCATCAAATGTGACCTTGACCTTGAGAATTTGACATCATCTCGAGAGTGTTGTCATAAGCAATATAATTTGCAAGTTTGATAAAGAAATATTAAGACATGGCAAAGTTATAGCCAAAGTTAAGTTTTCGTGACGGACGGACGAACGGACAGACAAAGCGGTCCCTATGTATCGCCATTTCTTCGAAAGGGCGACACAAAAATATCGAACAGCTGTGGCTAGGCGTGTGTGTAGTGCTTACATGTATGACAGTGAGGTGTAGAGGACTCTCGGACAGTATCTTCTCTCCTGAGGTACCCTCGTGCGGCTTATTTGCCTCCAAAATCTCCTTCACTCGGACATATGTATCTACAACAACATTACAAATATTGTTAAAATTACAGTGTGAAGTTTGAAGACTTAGGATCAAAAGGTTCATGAAATATTTAGCATTAACTGATTTGACCATTAAGGTCTGTAACCTTGACCTTCAATTCAGTGAACCCAAAAGCAATAGGGGTCTTATGGTCAAAGAGTCTGTTTCATATAATGTATATATTGTACTTGGCACTTGAGCAAAGCTTACAGAATGTTCTTCAGCATATCCAATACATAAATTACATAAAACATAACATGGTTATTTAACTTGAAACTTTTAACATACTACATTTATTGATTTCAATCTCTTTTACTTATCATAAATGCCTGTATGACTACTAATATATACTTATGAACGAAAGTCTTGTGCGATTTGTTATTTCACAATATCTTTTTAACACGTAATCACCAACAATGCCAATGTTCAACACATTACTACCGGCATAAACTTGGCATCAATGGAAAGAGGACATTTATATGCATTCAATGAAAAAAGAAGTTCGGAATTTAAGCCAGTACTGCAAGAAGAGTAATGTGTTGAAAACTGGAATGCAAAAAGTTTTAATTTTCTTACCAGACAAGACTTTTGTCCATGAGCATATTATATACCATACAGTTTCCCTTAAGAAAATGTGTCTGTAAGCGTTGAATGCCTAAAGCTGAATGACCATACAATATCCACAAGAACTTGTGCGTTAAATCAATGAACTAAACAACTTTTGATTAGTACATTCAAAAGATCATACCCAATCATTTTTTTCCACCTAATTCACTTCGCTTAACTGACGGAAAGTACATATCTGTTGTTTTCTGAACATGGGAACATACCAATCAAGAGGTTGTGTTCAATTAAGGATTATCAAATAATAAACCATAAATGAAGTACCATTTAGGCCCTTACAGAGGCTATTGTAAGGGCCGAAAGGATTTCAAATAATTCTAAGAACATTTTGGACAGTTTTGTTGTGAATAAAATTGAATTGACCAGTATTGACCACTATTGACCAGTAATGACTAGTATTGGGCTCCGGCCTGGTCAATAACGTCGCACCACATATTTTGACGCACCATATATTTTGACGCGGTCTGTTTGTTTTTACCTTGCTTCTAAATATATGATTTCCTATGATCAGTTTATATTCATCTGACCATTTTATAAATTCAAGTGTGTAAATTATGCAAACTGAAGCCAGTAAAACATCATTGTTTTATGATATATAGTAAAAATAACATGAATTACTTAATACTTTTTCTCTTGTTGAATAAATCCTTATTATTGGTACCTTTTTACACAATTTAAAACAAATTTTCTTGTTGCTTGCAACAAATGACAAATATAGCATCAGTCATGGGATGGACATGAGTGCAATATAATGTTGTTCTAAAATTTGTCCTTGTTGTAAATCCCTTATATGTTATATTGTTTGCCATACGTTATAACCTTCATTTATAATTAATCATCATTGTTATTTTTCACTCTACAATATAAAAATATTAAGACTGCAAGGAAACTACCCCAGGAGATATGGTTAGTCATGGCAAACATGAAAGATACCCCCAGTCATCCAAGATTGGTGTCTTTTAGCACTTAAAGCAGACAAGATGCAGAATCTTTAATGAAGTTCCGTTTTCCAATTTTTTACCCGGTCCTGCTAAACACTGCAAAGTCATACAAAGTCAGACAAAGTAATACAAAGTCAGACAAAGTCATGTTATATACCATTATAAATGCATAAAAGTATGTAATAATGAAATATATATCTGTTTAAAATGTTATTTATGGAAATAAAGCGTCATATTCGCATACAAAGTCAGTTGTAAACTGACAGTCATTACAAAGTCAAGCTTTGTTCTATATTATTAACATAAAGTCATTAAAAGGCATTTTATTTAGTACTGAGGTATTATTACTACATAAAATATGTGTCTATTTAATTCAAATGTTATTTGTTAATTAAAGAGTTAACTTCCATGACAAAGCCATTTTAAAAAAGTTCACCAAAGACAGTACAAAGTCTAGCTATGGTCCACTTGTAACTGACTTTGCCATATCTAATACTGACTTTATCATACTTAATACTGACTTTGTAATATTTAATACTGACTTTGTCATATTTAATACTGACTTTGTCATATTTAATACTGACTTTGTCATATTTAATACTGACTTTGTCACATTTAATACTGACTGTGTCATACTTAATACTGACTTAGTCATACTTGTTACTAACTTTGTATCAAAATACAGTTCCACGAAGTTGTAAGAAATATTTTTTATAAATATTTAATGCATTTATGCGCATATAATATTATATTTCCTGCCTTTGTCATACATAATACAGACTTTGTCATTAGGTACAAGAACTTCATTTGGTTTTGTATGGTAATTTAGGTTCACAAAAGTCTAAAAAAAGAATGTTTTTTTATTATTTCAAACTTGTTTGCATATATTTTATTGTTGTTCATGCCTTTGTCATACTTTACACTGACTTTGTCATAGTTTAAACTGACTTTGTCATAGTTTAAACTGACTTTGTATGCCTTTGTCTGACTTTGCAGTGTTTAGTAGGACCCTTTTTTACCATACAACAATTGTGGAAAACTTATTCTAGATGATTAAAATAACATCATTCATGTTATTTTGTTGTGCCAGATGCAAGAAAGTGTGTAAACTTACTTTTAAGTAATTAGCAATGTGGTTACATTACATGCGTCAAAATATGTGGTGGAAGATGCAAGTTATTATTTTTTGGGGTTGTCATGGGGTGGCACGAAATACCCAAATCTACCCGAATCTACCCAAATATCTTGACAAATTCTATATATTTCTTAGCTATCTTTTATTGATACTGAATAAAACAATCAAACTTTATATTCAAAGAATTTATATTTATTGAAATATTGATCCATTTTACAATGTTAAAGTACAGTTATATCCCTCTCCATATTGCTTATATGTGGCACAGAATAAAACGCAGACGATATAGAAAATAGAAGGCTGCAGACAAAATAGGCAAAGAAGGGCGTTGAAAAACGCAGACAACATAGATAATGAAGGAAACTAGAAAACGCAGACAACATAAAATAAATACAAAATGTTTTTGTTCTTTAAATTAATGATATTTGAAGCTGTAGAAAATAGAGAAAGAGCTTTTATTAATGATAAATTTAAGTGATATGCTAAATTAATCTAATAGTTTTCATTCACTAGGGTAATGTAATAATTAAATGGTAACAATTACAATATTTTTTATGAATGATTTTAGTGTGATCAAATAATGAATTAGTTTGATTGATCTTAGAACGAACAGCTTTTGTTGAAATTTAGCAACTTATTTATCAAAAAAGTAAACAAAAGAGAAGAAAATTGTAGTAAGGTAATACATGTAATTAACTGGTTATAATGACAGTCATTTTGATGATTGATTATGAATAAAAGTGTGATCAAATTATGATTAAGTTTGATTGATCTTGGGTATTGTTTAACTGAAATGTTTTGTGAAACAAGAAGTCTTGAAAAAAGCGAATTATTTTTTTAAAGAGGTAAATAACAATTGGGACAAAAATTATCAGTTCAAAATTGCAGTAAGATAAAAAGCAATGTTTGTTACAAAAATACTTCAAAGACAACATGAGTAAATTGGTAAGAATTTAACCATTTCATTTTGCATTTTATTCATTAAGTAATATTTATAATTTGGTTATGTAAGAAGTGAATATTCCAGTTTAGTACAGATATTGTTTGTAACAAGCTCCATGACTTTATCTGTATTCCCCTTATATATATAATTATGTAGATTAAAAGATTGACACTGATTTTTTTTATGTTCTGTTAAATATTTTTTCTTTTGAAATAAAGTTATCCAGGTGGCGAAAATTCTATTAAATCATCGAATATTAGCTAAAATACATTGATAAAATTAATTAAATAAAATCGATGAAATCACGGACGATGTTATATTTTGAGTGTTTTAACAATTCATATCAAATGTATATTATAATAGATCTATATTATTAACGTTGAATTTTTACATGAACGAAATAGCAGTGGGTAATGCATGACCATGACAAGTTGTAAATAATGGTAATTTGGTATTAATTATGTATTAATAATATGATTTTCCAGAATAGGAACAAGATTATTAATGTAAAAAAGCACACAACTGCCTTACATTATGATATCAAATACTTTTAAATCAATTAGTAACAACATTTTCCAACTCTGTATAACAAAACTAGAATATAAAAAAAACAACAAAAAACAACATTATACTTAAAATAATTCTCACTATAAATTTTTTTGGCAATTTTGGAAAATTATTCATTAAAGAATAGTAAAGTATTGAAATACTACAAGGCAAATTCTAGATTATCTTGATGGTGACAGCAATTAGGTTACCAATATAATCCCTTGTTTATTCGCTAATTATCTCTGACACCATTAATCAGTATACTATTGATAGGGTCTAATGATTCTGGACATTTTAATATAAAGTGTTTGCAATGTTTTAATAATTATTTGTATAAATTAATTAGTAGTAATAACGTAAAAGTACAGCTATAACAAAATACTCTCAAACAAGCATATGAAATAAATAATTAAATGTGCATGGCATTTCAGTGTTTAGTAGAACAGAACAGAACAGATCTTTTATTTACACCCAAGTATGGTAACATACAATAAGGGCAATATAACACAGTATATTACATAATACAAAGAAAAGGTCTTCTGGTTGGTAAGAAAGCAATAAAAAGATGCAACGAAAGTTATACATGACTATTATCAACAAGTTACAGGGGGAGAGGATTTAAATATTTATACCGACCCCTTATATGTTGCTTATTAATAGCTTCAAAAATCTTAAAAGTTAATTTATCAACATTTAATAATTATTATAGTCATCATCATCAGCAGCAGCAGCATTATCATCAGTGTACAACTACTTTGTTTTTTATGTTTGGTGAAACAGTTGCTAATAATGTTTAGAAAGATTTGGGTAGATGAAAATAAGTATTTTGATGATTAAAACTTATATAAAGTGAACTGTGTACTTACTTTTTTGTTCAATTTGACCTATTCAATCATGAAATATGTAGATTTGAGTAATATTAACCAACAGCAACTATAAAATTGTTAGATTTGGGTAGATTTGTGTATTTGGGTAGATTTGTGTAGTTCGTGCTGCCGTTGTCATGTTTGTTTCTTGCTCTACAAAAACATTCTTGATATTTTTTCATAATTGCAGTTTTATTCAAATAAGGAAGGATGTATGTTCATGATATTAATGTTGAATTCAAAATGAACATTCAATTAAAAAAGTTGTTTTGGATTAAAAGCTTAAGTGCGACAAAATACATGACACCAGGATACTCAATTGACCAGTCAATAATCCAAACCTGCTGTAAAGTAAAAGACTATGCATATTGCTATTAACACGAGTTTTTTATAGGGTCAAATGAAAATACATGCTGTTTCACCTGAGGACGTGGGACTAAACATGTGGATACAGATTTATGTAAAAATAATGATAAGTAATGGTTGATCCGGAACCGACCCTGATCCGAAACCGCAGATGAATGGTAACTTGCGGAGTTTCTAAATGTTTTATGAACTCCAGTTATAACAAGCCGTACAGTTCTCACCCTCTTTAATTGCTTTACAAATTGGAGACCACCATGAAGGCGTTTCTTCCTTCTTTACTTGAATGGAATCTTCAAATGAATTCATTCTTCCAGTCTTTTCGACGCTTGAATATATTTCATAAGGCGCCTCAATGATGCAGGTAAAAAGACTTCACAAGCCTATTTGTAATAGGCGCACCACAAAGGAATCGGTATTTCTTTCTTCATGAATGTGATAATAAACATCTGCCTAATTTGGAGCCAAAATCTGTGACATATTTCTACACTACACTCGCTCAAATATATTTGCTTATTTCAAGTGTACATAACAATATGTGTGATAATTTATGTACATCGAAGAAACATGCATATATAGGTCATTGGTTAAAATCAACGACTTTTATTTCGAAATTTATTTCTTTTTTCCAGGCATCATGTTAATTCATTCTGCCTTAACTCCGATGTTCTTGCTAGTCTCAGTAAAAAAGGAAATACGTATATCAGGAATTGCCAAAACCAGAGAAAAGACGCCCCACGCAGCCGAAACAAGAAAAGAAAAAAAGCATGTGTAAGGTTATTATGTACCTAACTTCGGTTGAATTGTCTTTAGCTCCTTATATTTATTGATGGGCTGGTTGGAGTTAATTCACCAAGACAAGATTGAGAACCTGATAAGACAAGTGTGAGGTTGGTGCTCCTTTTATCTGGTTGAATACCCTAGTGACATATTGTTTTGCCACTGACCGTTCCAAGGCGGTAACCCTCGGGTTCTCAAAACTTCATTACGATTTTCTTTTTGAAATTGATCATTTTTTATAATCTTGATTTCTTTTCCGCTCTAGCATTTACAGTTCAACCTGCCTTAGCAGCCACTTGCGAAAAGCAACCACCTGTTATAACAGTCAGTTTGAATATGTCCTAAACTGACGTTTTGTTCTAATTTTTACCTGTCTTAAACATCCATGTGTGTTAAGTAGCCACTTTTTGTTACTCCCTTGGGTGGCTGTTAAAGACAGGTTTGACTGTATATGTAAATTTGCAGTGACTTTGTTTTCTGAATGTGGCTATTCCTGATATACATTTTCACCTTTTTGAAAATCATCAAAAAAAATCTCAGAATTAACCTTTGAAAATATTGTTATTTCTTGCAAAGAAGTCGCCATTTTGTTTTCAATATTAAATCTCAAAATTTGTATATTTCTTATAAAAAAGATAAAATGGAACTTTGAAAGGCATAAAACACGACTTATATGAAAAAATTGAGCCTGTTCATGGTTAGCAATTAAAACACATATTAATATTAATGTCCAAGTTGTCTAGTCCGGGGATGAGCGCAAATCAACAGGTACATAAGCGTTACCCATTCCCAACGACAGTTTACATTTGACATGGCACCGCCAACTCTGTTTTTTTCAAACTTAATTATTGTATGGTTGTTATACCATTCCATGATCAGCGGCGTATCTATTGGCCCAAATAAGAGAATTGATGATATAAATACTGCGTATCACAGCAAACTGTTTTTAAAAATAAAAGGCAAATCCATATTGACTGAAGTATTGAGAAACCATTCAAAATAACAAAGCTAGCGATAAAAAATAAAAGTTGATGTGTACTTTTTAACAAGTATGTTTACCATTATCCCAACTGGGTTGCTGATAGCAATTTGATGCTGATTTATTGTCATACATATGTGTGGAATGCCTACATTACTGCGATATGTTAAACCTTCGAGTTGCACAAATTCTGCACAATGTTTGCCATATAATGTTGTTCAGTGCACTGTTTACACCTACCAGTTGCTGGTTTATAAAGTATAAGCTGTACGTCTTCTAATCTTTATCACAAATAGTGCATATTAACTCGATTATGCTTTATCCATGTCAAGGTTTATTATATTAGGAACGCCATTACTGCCTTCTTATGAGTATTGTGAATATGCGCAGTAGAAACATCATTACGTGCAGAAGTAACATTTTTACGTGCAGTAGTAACATCATTACGTGCAGTAGTAACATCTTTATGTGCAGTAGAAACATCATTACGTGCGGTAGATACATCTTTATGTGCAGTAGAAACATCATTACGTGCAGTAGTAACATCATTACGTGCAGTTGTAACATCATTACGTGCAGTAGTAACATCTTTATGTGCCGTAGAAATATCATTATGTACAGTAGTAACATCTTTATGTGCAGTAGAAACATCATTACGTGCAGTAGTAACATCATTACGTGCAGTAGTAACATCATTACGTGCAGTAGTAACATCATTACGTCTAGTAGTAACATCTTCATGTGCAGTAGTTGCAGCATTACGTTTAGTGAAATATGCTTTAATCTTTAGGTTCGGTACATTCGTTATGATGTGCAGTACTAACAGCATTATGCTCGGTACGTAGTAATGTGTGATTACGGTAAATAGGTGAATCATGACGGATATGGAAGTTGTTTTAAAAATTAAATCTTGCAGCACATATCAGTTCTTTTGAACGCAAAAAAATAACTCCTGACATGGGTTCAAAACTTTCACTGAATGAGATGAGGTCACTTTGAATAATTCACAGTGCTGATATAATGAAGTTAAGGGTTGAATACTTAAAATTTGGAAATCCGAACATGAAATTTCAAAAGAGGAATGAGACGAAGTTTGAAATATCTAATATGTTCTTGAAGGACCTCTTCACCGTAGTCAAACAATACTACATTCAATAGTGGTATTGAATTAAAACTAAAAACCATTGACAATTAAGCACATTTCTTTTCACGTATAAAAATTACGTCATTCCGGTGTAAGTATCAAATATTTTCCAATAAAAAACAGAATGAAAAAACGTAAATACCGAGCATAATGCTGTTAGTACTGCACATCATAACGAATGTACCGAACTTGAAGATTAAAGCTTATTTCACTAAACGTAATGCTGCAACTACTGCAGCTGAAGATGTTACTACTAGACGTAATGATGTTTCTACTGCACATACAGATGTTACTACTGCACGTAATGATGTTACTACTGCACGTAATGATGTTACTACTGCACGTAATGATGTTACTACTGCACGTAATGATGTTACTACTGCACGTAATGATGTTTCTACTGCAAGTAATGATGTTACTACTGCACGTAATGATGTTACTACTGCACGTAATGATGTTTCTACTGCACATACAGATGTTTCTACAGCACATACAGATGTTTCTACTGCACATAAAGATGTTACTACTGCACGTAATGATGTTACTACTGCACGTAATGATGTTACTACTGCACGTAAAGATTTTACTACTGCACATAAAGATGTTTCTACTGCACATAATGATGTAACTACTGCACATAATGATGTTACTACTGCACATAATGATGTTTCTACTGCACATAATGATGTTTCTACTGAACGTAATGATGTTACTACTGCACGTAATGATGTTACTACTGCACGTAATGATGTTACTACTGCACGTAATGATGTTACTACTGCATGTAATGATGTTACTACTGCACGTAAAGATTTTACTACTGCACATAAAGATGTTTCTACTGCACATAATGATGTTTCTACTGCACATAAAGATGTTACTAATGCACGTAATGATATTACTACTGCTCGTAAAGATGTTACTACTGCACATAAAGATGTAACTACTGCACGTAATGATGTTTTTACTGCACATAAAGATGTTACTACTGCACGTGATGATGTTTCTACTGCGCATATTCACAATACTGATAAGAAGGCAGTAATGGCGTTCCATAATATGAGTTTATCATGAATTATTGTGATGAGCAACAAGCCTTGTTGATAAGTTTGTGTATGTATTTCCTTTTATTTAACGTCGCTACCGGTTGCCCATATGAGCGACGCCTCCAGAAGAGTGTTAGTCATTTTAGGTTTTTGGAGGATAGTGCAAGATACAGAGGACTCTCCAATTCCAGAATCGTCCCTGGTTCTTTTAAGTGCCCGGTGTATAGCACCACTACACTGGACCTCGGTTTTAAGTCCCATCCGAGTTATCCATAGTTATTTTAGTTGGAGTAGCGGGGTATCGAACCAGCGATCCCTGGACTCAGAGGCAGACGCGCTAACCACTGAGCTAATGATCCGCTCTTGTTGATAAGCAGCTTGAGGAGAGTTTTTAAAATAGATACAGAGAGCAAGTGTGACGTCATCCATCAGCCAATCAGATGCCTCTAGATTTTGGTTTACAACAGTCGTTTATTTTCTAATAACGACGGAGAAAGAGTCTAAGTACAGCGGTGTATACACTTAAACAAGGCTTCTGATCTTAACATAAATTATATCCGGGGGGAAAACCCAACACTGGGAAGTTGATTAACAAAATTTCTTCTTTCTTTTTTGACTATGTCAGACAACAAATGAGCGTATGATTTAGAAGAAACTAAAAAAAGTTTATATTCCAAAAGGGTAAACACTTTTTGCATAATTACCTGTTGATTGTGATACATTTTTTTACTAGAACTACTGTATACTGGTTAAAGTCACTGTATTTAGTAGATCATTACTGACATTAGACAAAAAAGTTTTATTTAGAAAAAAACAACTATTACATTAAATTATTGTTATGTACATGGATTATATTTATACAGAATTAAAGTAAGAAAATAATAATTTTTTTAAGAAAAAATGAACCTGTCAGACTAACAATTAAAAATATCACATTATCGTGGATAATTTTACTTGAACTCAGTATTATCGACACATCCCTATTACCGACGTAAATTAGTTATGTCGTCATACATTTCCTTATTTGATAGCTTTGACCTAGATATGACGAGCTGGGGTCATTTTTGTTAAATAATACATTGATAGGTTAGTTATTTTCACCGTAATACAGAAGAAACGAACTAATATTGAACTGCATAAGAATCATTGATAATTTTAACAAGTACGACAATAATACAGCATTCCATGCTAAGCTTAAATAAATAGCAATAGCTTAAAAAACAGTTTGAGCAAATGACTTTTTTAACAGCCAAATAACACTGATCATTGGATCTTTCATGTCCATGCTTTTCACTTTTAGATCTAAATATATACTGAGATATATAGTGAGTAAACAGTATTCTTGGATAAATAATCAGGGGAGGAGATGTTTCATAGAGGAAAACAACCAGTGCCCAAGGTTATAAAACTGAGCATAGAAACCAGTTTCGAATCTCAAGCATCTAATTGGCTGAAATGGCAACTGGTTGCCATTATAGCCAATCAGATGCTTGAGATTTGAGACTGGTTTCAAATTTTAGTTTTATAACCTTGGGACCAGATACCATTGATAGTATTTCAGACTTTAATTACATTTATTTTGCATTAACTCTAAGCCTAAAGTACAAAATGTCATTTATTACCAGAAATGGCTCATCAACATTTGAATGGTGGACCTCCGATACAGGTTGGCCAGGGCAACAGAAGTATGTTATCCCAATCATCAGGAAGCTCATTCGCAGTTTTATCAAACCATACAGGAAGCCAGGGCATGAATGGCTTCATGAGCCCGAGTCCTACTGGAAGTCAGCTGTCAATGACAGATATATCACTGGAGCAGGCTATGGAGAAAGTGCAAGAATTGGCAACTGAAAATGCAACCCTTAGAGGTAATCAAACGTAATGTGTACAGGTGTTATGATGCTTTGTTACTGCATTGTTTTGCTGCTGGAGGAGAACCCTAGGCATAAGCAGGTATCTGAGGACCACTAAGGTTGATTTTTATCGACCTTAACTACTAAGCCACAGATGTCTAGAGCTGTGTTAAAGTATTTAGTCAGGTTACATATAAATGTAACTAATGTTATGATATTATTCCTGTTTTAACTGAAGATGCATTCATTTGCTTCTATGTGACAAAATTGCTTAATGCAGGTGCTTAGGTGTTAAACATCAGAAGGCCAAATTTTTTACTTTAAGGAGTATCAGATGTCATACTGTCCTCTGTTTTAAAGAGTATATAATTTCCTTTAATTGGAAGAGTATTAGAATTTTTACGATCTTCTATTTTGAAAAGTATATTTATTCACACTGTCCTCTATGTTGAAGAGTATTAGAAAACATACTTACCTCTCTTTTGAAGAGTACCTGAAGGAGAACAATGAGAACATGAAGAAGCAGTTTCAGATGTTGTTGCAATGGAAAGAAAAAGTACGGGAAAGCAACAAACAGAATTTACTGCGTTTTGAGCAGCTGCATCGCCAAATCAACATACTCAGACTT
Source organism: Corbicula japonica (assembly GCA_038501625.1). Classification (NCBI taxonomy): domain Eukaryota; kingdom Metazoa; phylum Mollusca; class Bivalvia; order Venerida; family Cyrenidae; genus Corbicula; species Corbicula japonica. Next base: position 2,372,748 of record JAZAYU010000039.1, on the reverse strand, counting down.
GAAAATGAGAAGTATAAGCAATGCTTGGAATCACCAGACAAACAGGTGAGAAATTAGGAAAAATGAATAAAAAACCACTTGGCTATATTATATTAAGTATACTCTGCAAAAAAAAGAAACCTGACAGTTTATAACTTTGAAAAACTACAAAGATACATTTCGCACCCACCAAAAAACGTAACAGAACAGTTTCATGCACCAAATATATAGAAATGCACAGATATGTTTAAAACACATTCAGTTTTTATTTCCATCCACAATTCACATAGCTAGTCAATCTGATTCCAGGATTATCGTTCAAATATGTAGTGTAAGGTTTCTTTTTCTGTTTTGTACTTTTATATTCACCTGAACAACATGTAACTACTGTGCCCAAGATCATAAAACTAAATCTGGAGATCAGTCTCAAATCTCAAGCATCTGATTGGCTGAAATGGCGACCAGACTGATCTCAAAACTAAGTTTTATGATCTTAGGCCCTGGTAATTATCAATAGATTTTCCAACAAAAATGTTGCAAGTTTGCAGTTAATACAATAAAAAACAAAAAATGTTTCAAATAATTAAATATTGAATTGAATAATGGAAATCTCTTTCAGTTGTTACAGATTTAAAAAATGTAATTATTTGTTGCATTCAGTATGTAGAGTTGGAGCATAAAACTATTTTCTGAAGCAAGGGTTATTTCCACATTTGAAGTAAATTAGATGTTAAGTGCTTGTATAGTTTTGCTTGGTGTAGTTATGCTGTAAGTGTTAGCTCTACTTTCATGCATTGTTAAATATTTGATAAGATGGTCATAAAACCTAGGACAAATTCTAGATGAATATAAATATGGCAAAAAGTTTATTCCAGTTTAGTCTGAGGAAAAAACTTTGAATGTTGAATGCAACTAGATATGGCTCATTTCTGAGTATTTTTACACCCTATTGTATTTTTGTGACCAGTAACAAGTATTCATGAATGTAACTGGGTGATATTCTTATATCAGAACAGAAGAAGTCACTTTACTGTTATGACTCTTGTTGAATAGATCATTTATTTGATATTTGACTTAGATTTACACAGTAACATATGAACATACATATATAACAATTCATATTGTAATATGGGAATAGATTTTTATTAAATTTACCCTGTGGTCTACCTATGTTTTTTTATTGGAGACAATGTAGACATGCCAGGGCTGAAGGTTATAAAGCTGAGATTGGAAACCAGTCTCAAATTGCAAGCATCTGATTGGCTGAAATGGCAACTGGTCGCCATTTCAGCCAATCAGATGCTTGAGATCAGACTGGTTTCCATGCTCAGTTTTATAACCTTGGGCACAGATATAATCAATTTCCTTATTTGATAGGGGTCAGTATTAGAAGAACTTCAGGCTCATGTTCGCAGACTTGAAGAGGAGAAAATGTCAACAGAATATGAAATTGTGGAGCTGAGGAAAAAAGTTGAAAACCTGAAGTCTGAACTCAACAACAAGTCACCTGATGCTGAAACTGTAAGGAAAACTTTCTCTACATTGACATCAAAATTCAGGAGACCAGTCTAAAGTCTCAAGAATCTGATTGGCTGAAATGGAGACTAGTCTCACATCTGATTGGCTAAAATGGCAATTGGTCTTCATTTAAGCTTGAGATTTGAGACTGGTCTCCAGTTATAGTTCTGTTATCTTGGGCACTGGACAAACATTGCTGAGGTTTGGTTGATTTCACTGACGATTTGCATTGCTACAGTAAAGATAGCCCAACTGATCAGAAAGTTGGGTTTGAAATAATCCATGGATTAGCTCTGCATACTGTGTAACCACTAAATACACCTTTTATCACAGCTAGTGATAGAGTTAGATGTGTCACACATCCATGCCATCTGATCTGGATCTACACTGTTCGGTTCTTGGTAAAATATAACCAAGTGAGTGTAAAACTAGTGTAGGTCCTGATCAGGTAGTATGAATATGTCAGCTGATCTGAATCTGCACTGGTCACACATGGGATAAAAAACATTTCTTATTCTTTAACTATTTCTTGGTAAGTAATTTGTTTTGTGTAATTATTTGTTCTCAAAACAATTTCATTTAGTTGGCATTTTCTGTTTTTAAAAATGTTTTTCTTTCAGAATTGTAAGCAGTAACAATTTTTGTTACATAAAAATTCATCACATCATCAGGGCCCAAGATCAAAAAACAAAATCAGGAGATCAGTCTCAAATCTCAAGCATCTGATTGGCTGAAATGGCGACCAGTCGCCATTTCAGCCAATCAGATCCTTGAGATTTGAGACTGATCTCAAAACTTTGTTTTATGATCTTAGGCCCTGAATGTGAAACTAAACATTCATGATATGTTCTTGTTGCTTGAGTACATTTATTCTGTAGTATACTGTCCTCTTTGCAGGTATTTGTGAACACAGAGACAGATTTGAGCGAGCTGGAGGGTTATAAAACACGTTGTACAGAACTTGCTGGTCAGGTTCACAATTTCCATCAGCAGAATGAACAGTTAATGCAAGATATACAGCAGATTACTGCCCTCAAAGTGCAAATACAGAATGAAAATACTGTGCTTAATGAGCAAAACTTAGTGCTACAGAAACAGTTACAAGGATTGTTTGGTGACATCAATAAAACCAAATATTCTGTGGGTGGGACACAAGTAACGAATCAAGAACCTGTTAGAACTTATAATTGTAGTGTTAGTCAGAATGATGAATTGAAAGAAACGGAGAGTTCAGTGACATCAAGAGCTGACATAGAATTACTGGCCCTTCAGACAGCGGCTGTGGAGAGAGTGAACAGTATGGAGGAGGTGGCGTCAGGTGTTGCTGAGGAACTGAAGGAAAAATTACAAGAGGAGAAAATAATAAATTCCAAACAAAAACAGCAACTGAGTAGCAAAGAAATCGAGGTATAGGTTTTTGTTAATAACTGATATTTCTTAATAAAAATCATTGGTGTTTGTTTTTGTTTTGCCATAGTGTAGGAAAACAGCGTGGTGGGTCATACCAGCATTTACGGTTTGTTAAATTTTTTGAGTATGGATCAATTGATTTATTGTGCATAGAGATGTTTTACGGAAATTCATTGACTTAATAGCCAACTATAACTTATAGAGATCATATGTCAGAATTTGGTTGAAGATTTTTAATAAGTGTCTTCAACAACAAAAAATCTGTCTCATTCTTCAAAGGAACAAGGCAATACATAGGGATAGCTTTGTTGTCTGTTTTTCTTTGAAATCTATCATAAAAACCTAATGTTGGCTATAACTTTGCCATCTCTTAATATTTCTTCACCAAACATTCAATTTATATTTATTATCACTACAGGGGTCATGATACAGCCAAAATATAAAGTTCAAGGTCACATTTGACAGAACAATGCCATTTTTATACGTCCGTTGAAGGCGGGTTGTATTATGGAAAAACCCATGGCGGGCAGGCGGGTGGGCATCCGAGATGCATCCACAGCCGTGTCCCATCATTAACTCAAACAGTTGTTGTCTCATCTTCATGAAACTTAGGAAAAATGCTAATTGGCATAATATCTCAGCCTTTTTAGATAACCAGCCAAATTGCTTCAGTCACTTCAGAGTTATGGCACTATATTTATAAATAAAAAAAATGGCAAATTTGCCTCGAACAGTTCTTGTCAGATGTTCATGAAACTTTGGGAAAATGTTAACAAGTATAATATCTCAGCCAAGTTCAATAACCAGCCAAATCTTTTAGGCTCTAAAGTTATGACCCTTTATACAAAAAATTACAAATGCACCTTGTCTGCTCTCTTAATCAAACAGTTGTTGTTCAATCTTCATAAAGCGTGGGGAAAATAGTTATGGGCACAATATCTCGATCAAGTCCATAACCAGCCAGCATTAAAATGTCCCGTAACTTACGATTTATGTGACTGGTTTTCAAATCCATTATAGTAGTACATGGTTCCTGTGATATAATTGACACCTCAGCAAATACCCCATAACTCTTTGGTATTAAATTGGCTGGTTATCAAATTAATTTGGGTTATAATTATTACTGCAGCTTAATACATGTATGTACAAACCTCTCTGTCAAACGTTTAAACCAATTTTATGATTTTTGCACTTTGGCACTCTTATTGAAAATGTAGGTTTTTATAATTCTGACAAAATATATTGGAGCAACACAAATGTTCTACCAAGCATACATCTAGTATAATCATGGCCTAGGACAGCTTTTGTTCACCGACTGCGTTACTATGAAATAATGCTAAATATCACACAATTTCACAGAATGTTTGTAACAGATCATGTTTACCAATAGAGTGTTAACTTTGTGTTTACAGATCAGCCGATTGCAGAGTGAATTAAGTGAGCGGGAGCAGATGTTGGGTCACTACAAGGAGCAGCAGGACCTGCAGATCGCGCACATGACCCAGGAACACAAACGACAGCAACAGGATCTTCTCAGACAGCTTGATATGCTCAACAATGAGCTCAACCAAACAAAAAGTGTAAGCTACTCTAGGCACTGTACCCAAGTTCATTAAACTATAACTGGAGACCAGTCTCAGGTCTCAAGCATTTGATTGGCTGAAATGGAGACTTGAGATTTGAGGCAGGTTTTTAATCTCCGTTTTTATGATCTTGGGCCTTGATCGTGTGACAGTAACCCTTTTCATATAGATGAGATTTGTTTACTTCTAGATTCATTTTGTTATTTCTGACCATTATGCGAACAGTGTAGATCAAGTTCAGACTGCATGGATGTGCAAGGCTGATCTGGATCTCCATGGCTTCCACATGAGATAAAATTTTAAAAGATAAAGGTTTAAATAAACAACATTTTGTTGTTTTCTTTTGAATGAATCTATAAAACAGTTAAGGTTCTGTAAGTCCACAGTTTGGTCAGGTGCCACTCTTATATCAGTCAATAAACCTTGTTTAATGTTATCTTATGGTGCACATGTTACATAATTATCCCTTTCCTTGATATATACACATTTTTATGCGTGTGCGACCAGTGTAGATCCAGATCAGCCGGCACATCCGTGCCATTTTGGTCAGAAATAACCTAATGAATCAAAAAGTGAACAGTTTAGATCCTGATCAGATGGCAAGGATGTGCCGGCTGATCTGGATCTAAACTGTTTGCCCTAGCAATAAAGGTGTATCTATACAGGAAAGGGTAAAATATGTGAACTTTTGATATTTTAGTCCCTGCCTTACATGGGAGATGTGCAGAATCTGAAGTCCCAAGTAATGTCCCTTATCAAAGAAAGCCAAGAGCTCTCTGCCAAACTTGATATGTCTACAAAAGCACTGGAAAAGAAATCTACCAGGTAAATTATGGTTTCTTTCAGAGGAGATGATAAAATGAATTTTGCAAAATATTTTACGATTTTAGATTAAAAAACAACAACAAATAAGTCATACCCATTTTGGTTTGCTGACAGGTGGCCTCTGTACAAGATACCTAATGTAGATTAGAAAATTAGAATAAAACATCTACTGTTGATTACAACTGTATATTTAAATTAGACATTTAAAAACTAGTCATCTGCTGGAAATGCACAGAAAATAACCCTTAATAGATATGCCTTTTAATGAATTGGCACAATTTCTAGATCCAGATCAGCGGCCACATCCATGCTATTTTTTCTCAATCTTCTCTACTGAGCAAAAGAGTTGTTCACTATATATTTCATACAAAATCCTAAAATTCTAATTAACTTATTCCTAAAATTTGAAAACTTCTCCCACTGTTGACAACTAAGCCAATCCGTTTGATGTATTTTGCAGGGTTTTAGAGTTAGAAAAGCATATATCGAGACGAGAGGAGGAGTTTGTTCAGTCCCGACGAGATATGGACAGTATCGTCCAACAGCTCAAGTTCTCTCTCAGTACTTCAGATGATACAATCAACAGAGAACGCGGAGAACATGCAACTACCAAGTATGTAAATAGTGGCCAACATACTTAAGCCTGTCCATGTCTTGTCATGCTTGTAAAATGGGTAAATCTTTCTCTATGGCATATTGCTTATATCCAGTGCGCTATTCGCTAATTGACTTGAGATGCAATTATTGAATTAATTTCCTTATCATTTCAAGTGCCTGTAACTTTAAAAGGCAACTTAAAAAATAACTCCTGATTATTTTTAGTTATGCCCTATTCAAAAGATCTTCACCACAGTCTTGTGAGGCTTATTATTGTGAAAGTATATGTACTGTTTCTAGAATCTTACTGTTCAACATCGGCATGAATAAACCTACCATTAACAACAAGAATGATACTTACTGTCATATTGAACACTTTGAAAGTTTTCATACCGCTGCAGGTTATGTGTTGAAAGGTTTCATACCATTGCAGGTTATGTGTTGAAAGGTTTCATACCATTTCAGGTTATGTGTTGAAAGGTTTCATACCACTGCAGGTTATGTGTTGAAAGGTTTCATACCACTGCAAGTTATGTGTTGAAAGGTTTCATACCACTGCAGGTTATCTGTTGAAAGGTTTCATACCAATGCAAGTTATGTGTTGAAAGGTTTCATACCACTGCAGGTTATGTGTTATTCAAAAAGACTTAAATATAAATATTGATGTGGCTATAACTGTCCAGGAATAAGTTTCATACCACTGCAAGTTATGGGCTTTTCAAAAGAACTTAAACATAAATATTGATGTGGCTTAAAATTGTCCATGTAATTTCCAAGGAAATCTGTGTTGCCAGCCCTGTAAAATTAATTGTTCTGTTGTCATGAAATAATGGTAATCCTGGCTGAAATTTTATTTCTTCATAAATTTAAGAGTGGCTACTAACTTGAACAGTAATTGTAGTATTGAATTGAAACCTGGATTTACATAATATAAAGCGTAGTGACGGTCCCACATTTCAAAATTTTGCAAACAGGTGAAGTGTATTCCACGGAAGACCAAATAAGAAATGAAAAAGGGATATATGCATATCAGGAAAGGCCTAAACCAGAAGACACAGCCTCCTTACCACTCAACTAAAAGGCAGAATAAAAAGATAGCAAGAGCTTTGCACAATGATCTGTCTCAAAAATACACAAAAACAATTAACGAAAATGAAAATCGGAGGTTGCCACATTGGAAAGGTCATTCGCAGACATTTAGCCACTCTGGCGGATTAGCCTATTATTCCATATATACGTGTTTTAACATGTGTTTGACCAGTGTAGATCCATATCTGAATCTGCACTGATTGCATATTGGTATAAAATAAGCTAATGAACATAAAAGTGAATAGTGTAGATCCTGATCAGATGGCATGGATGTCTACACTGTTCATCCATGCAATATAGTGTATCTTTGGAGTTAACCCTTTCCTTGATATATACGCATTTTTACGCATGTGCGACCAGTGTAGATCCAGATCAGCTGGCACATCTGTGCCGTCTGATCAGGATCTGCACTGGTCGCATTTTGGTCAGAAATAAGCTAATGAATCAAAAAGCGAACAGTTTAGATCCTGATCAGACGGCACGGATGTGCCGGCTGATCTGGATCTAAACTGTTCGCCCTAGCAATAAAGGTGTTTCTGTACAGGAAAGTGTTAAGGGTTAAACCATAACAGAGATTGAACATTGCCCAAGGTTATAAAACTGAGCATGGAAACCAGTCTCAAATCTCAAGCATCTCAAGCGACCAGTCGCCATTTCAGCCAGTCAGATGCTTGAGATTTGAGATTGGTTTCCAATCTCAGTTTTATAACCTTCAGCCCAATTTATACTGTAAAACTTATGATGAATACTATTTATGTTCAGAAAACAGTTGATAGAGTTGAGAGCATCATTTAACCAGCTGGTGAATGACTACAAAGAGTTGCTTGACACGTTTGATGAATATAAAGCTTCCCAGCTCCATCAACAGGTAATACACTTGTAGTATTGTATGATTAAAATCTTTATTTTATGCTTTCCATAATATTATCGAGTTTTTCTCATGAAATAGAAGTGGTAATCCACCTTTATAAAACAATAGATTATTATTTTTAAATTTTAATTTTTGCAAATTTGTGCTTGTAAGGCTAAATTTGTATATTACTACAGAACAAAAACAGTACCCAGTAATTTAATCCTTTTAATTCCAACTGAAGAAATTTAAAAAATTATTTTATCATTTTCATTTTTTTAAATTTTAATTTCATACCTGCTGAAGACTTAAAAGTTGAAACACATAGTAAACACATTTCATAAATCCTTTGTGTTGTTTACCATACAACTATTTATTATTTATCATTTTCACAAACTTTCAACCATCACCATGTCACAATATATCACGGAGGCAGAGTTTATTGATCAGTAAATACAATTTTTTTGACCAATCAAAATGCATTAAATGTATTAAATTGGAGTTATTATATGTGTTAAATTGGAATAATTATATATGAGCAGCCAGGTGGCCAGAGTAAACAGCTGATGGACGATATCAACAGGCTGACGGCTCAGACCATCGCTGCCGAGGAAGCCATCACTTACCGCGACGACCAGATCAAACAACTGAAGTTAGAAAATGCTCGACTCAAAGATGAAATTGACAACACAATTCCAGTGTTGAAAGCACAAGTATGTTTCTTTTACATTTTAACAAAATAACTAGTTTCCTCTCATTTCTTAACCATGGTAGCAAATGCTGTCAATAACTTGCAGTTAGTATGTGCATGTATTTTTGTTTATTTGTGTATAAATTATTGCTGGTTATGCAAGTTTAGCTCTTCCTATTCAAAAGTTAGCATGTAGATCCAGTTTACACTGCATGTTTGTCATTAACCCTGTACTCCATATGATTATATGCCTTTTCATCACATGGGTGATCTGTTACATCCTGATTAGTGGGCACATCCACAGCTTCTGGGTTGAAGGTTATAAAACTGAGATTGGAAACCAGTCTCAAATCTCAAGGATCTGATTGGCTGAAATGGCGACTGGTCGCCATTTCAGCCAATCAGATGCTTGAGATTTGAGACTGGTTTCCAATCTCAGTTTTATAACCTTAGGCACTGATCTGGATCTCCATTTTTCATCACCTGGTCAGAAATAACCTAATGAATTAAAAAGCAAACGGTTTAGATCTTGATCAGACAGCTCAGATATCCCAGCTGATCAGGATATGAACTGTTAGCCTATAAAATCCATAAAATAAAAGCCTTATCTATGGAGTAAAGGTTTAAAGGCAGTTGTAGTTTATCAGATTAATGAGCTATTTCTATACCAAAGATATCCTGCATTACTGTGACAAGTTTGATAACTGTTTGTGTAACTGGTGATATTGAATTGCAGGCAGATCTTTGGCGACAGGACTTTGATGCTGAAAGGAATGCCAGAGAAAGACAAGTAGCAGAGAAGGAGACCATATTACAAGAGATGAGAAACCTGGAACTCAAAAACCAGCAACTCATAGATGAGCTTGAAAGCTATTCCCGTAAATCCCTCGCTGAGATGCAACGCCGTCATGCAACTCCTACATACCAACAACAGTTACAAAGTCATTTACAGCAAGGGAACCAGGGAGGAGCAATAGGTTATTATCCTGGTCCCCAGGTGACATCTCCTTCTGCTTACCAGCCCCAGCATACACCACCACGTGGAGCTGGGTACCAGTATGCAGGGAATATGGTCTATTCATCTCAGCAGCCAGTAGAGCATGGTACCGATGATGGAGAAACAACAAAACCTGTGAATCCACCTCAGGTACAGTCAGCAGCAGTTAACAATATATTCTTGTTTAACAAAAACTTATAAGCCATTAAAATGAATTCACAACTGACTGTAAATCACATTTTATACCAGCTTCTGATCAAGGTCCACTCTGAGCCATGGAATCAAGAGATTTCAGCAAAACACCCCTAAGAACAAATAATGTCTAAGATTGAAAGGAAGGTTAATTTGGCAGGTTAACAATACTGGGGTTTTTAAAACCTGCTTGCTTGCTTTGAACTGGTGTAAAGCAGATGAAGTGGTGTAAAGCAGATCTGGAATTTTACACTTTACATATATCTATGTAAATAAGAGACTAGAAAAGGTAATTTAAGAATGTCATTCAGAATTTTGACTTATTTAAGTAGATGGTTTGCATTCTACCTTGTTCATACAGAAAGTTGTCAGTTACACAAGTAGGGCCCACGATCGTAAAACTAAGATTGTAGATTTGAGACTGGTCTCCAGATTTTGTTTTTTGATCTTGGGCAAAGAACTGTTTAATTCTACTGGGAAAAAGTAATTTTATTTCATTGAATAAGTTGTTAAAATCTGTAGCAATGTAAAAGAATATTTTAAATTTGCAGCCATAAAGAAAATTGATATAAACAAAATGTTATGTTTAAAATATTAAAAGTTTAGTTGAATGGCATGCAGATAAACAGAGATTAAACCATGATCAAAATGAGAAGCTGTATAAATGACATGCTGATCTGTGTTTGTCCAATGTAAATTACAAGTGAAGCTTAAAAATGATATTATGTCTTCCATTGCAATGAGAACTATTCCTATTGAAGTAGAATATTACAAATAATTGTTATTCATTTCCAAACAAAGCAACACAAAAATATCACAGAAGACAGATTTTTGTGGGATGGCTCAGTTATATTTGCTTTCTCCTCCATATTGACTGTTTGTCTCTTTTTTAATAGAATCTTCCTTACTAGTTCTTTAAGTAGTCTTTGTTCTATTTTCAGTTGTCTCAGCCCCATTCCAACAGTAGTGCAGGAAGTCACCAGGAAGAGGGAGATAATCAACTTTCCTGTCCGAAGTGTGGAGTTGTCTGTCCTGATTTAGACTCTCTTCAGATCCATGTACTTGACTGCCTTGACAATTAGTTATGATCATGAAGAACTCGACAATATATGTGTAGTTGAAGTCGACTTACCTTCCCACCACCTTGGAACTGTTGACACCTTCCCACCACCTTAGAACTGTTGACACCTTCCCACCACCTTGGAACTGTTGATGTTGAAACATATCTGGCACTTTTAAAGATACTGCAGAATACTGCGATGATAACTATAAGGACATTGAAAATATGAAATATATGATGAATCTTTTATTATATGCAAGCTTGCAAATAATGAACTTCTAATGAAAACATATTTCTGAAAAAAATATGTTCATGAAAATTATGTGTTCAGCCAGATTTTCGTATTAGAAACAAGCATATGTGATACCCTTCACTCCAAACATACGGGTTTTATTGCTTGTTGGACCAGTGAAGATCAAGATCACCCATCACATTTATGCCATCTGATCTGGATCTGCACTGGTTGCTTGTTAACCAGAAAAAAGTATGCATCTGAAAGTGAACAGTGTAGGTCCTGATCAGATGGCTCAAATGTGCTGACTGATCTGGATCTACAGTTTGCCCATGCCATACCAGTGATATTTATGGAGTTGAGGGGTAAATATCTTACTTATACAGAGGGTGTAAGTTGACTTTTCAGCACCTGAGAACACAGGAAATAAGAACACAGGCAAGAATACGAATATGAATTTTAGTTATTGTTGTTCAAATCAATTTTCATAATATGACAAAATATTTTATAAATGGACTGAGTAGATCTAAATCCAGCATGAATTTGCCAACTGATCTGATCTTTACTGGTCTCCACTTTTCATGGAGATAAAGCTAAATAAAGACTTGTGTAGACCTAGATCAGCTTTTGTGTAATTTGGTGAGGGTCTATATAATTCACCAATCATTTGACATCCTCAGACAAGCAATGCAATGTGTCTGCTTGGGTAACAGGTAACATGCAGTTTTCTATGGATTCATAAATGCTTGACAAATTTCAACAGTAGTGAAATAAGTTCTTTTCGACACACGGATGAGAATTTTCAGCTAATATACCTAAAATAATATGTATAAATGTAAATTGTGTAAATTAAAACTGAGTAGCCTAACAAGTATATCCTGAATTGAGACTGTTCACTGTGATACATCCAGTTATAACTATCAAATTGAGCTAATAAAAATGTTAAATAATAAAACTTGTGTATTGTAAATGGTGCATATATAGCAATCTAATGCTAAAGACAACCTGGGCCCGAATATCATTAACATGAGCTTAGAGACCAGTCGCCATTTCAGCCAATAAGATGCTTGAGATTTGAGACTGATCTCCAATCACAGTTTTCTGATCTTGGGCCATAAATAATAAATACATAAATAAAGATTCCACCTTTCTTACATGTTGGAAGGTTTATTTCATTGTCCATGATGTCTGAATTTCCCACCCCATCTGTTTAAAAATTTCTCTTCCTATTGTTAGAAATGTTCACATTCCCAGATGTCAGAGATTATTCTGTCACTTTCGTTGCAGCTTGTCTCTGTACCTAATCTAAGCCATTTTCCTGCCCCTGATGTTGGAGATAATTTGTGTTGCTGGTGTTGAGATAATCCCCGTTCCAGAGGTTGAAAAATTTCCCTGTCGATTTTGTAACCGAGACAGACAGTGCATACCATCCTTATCCCCCGCCCCCCCCCCCCCCCCCCCCCCAAAAAAAAAGATAGTTGAAGTAAAGGTATGCCTGTATACTGCCAACCGCAATGATTGATATTCTGCGTGATTTGAAATTAGAATATTACAATCAAGGGTGGTGATTGTAACTGATAACCATACTGATGTGAAGTACGTGGAGACCTTTTACAGCCACCACGTAGCATCGAACACCGGCTGTAGTGATATAATAAATGATAGATAACCCCAAAGTCTATCCAACCATGCAAGAGACAGACAGAACATACCTTCCTATCCCCCCATAAAGGATAGATCAAGTATGTCTACTAGTATAAACATGCTCTATGCTGAAGGTTATAAAACTGAGCATAGAAACCATTCTCAAATCTCAAGCATCTGATTGGCTGAAATGGCGACTGGTCGCCATTTCTGCCAATCAGATGCTTGAGATTTGAGACTGGTTTCTCATCTCAGCTCTATAACCTTCAACCCTAGAAACTCGAACAAGCCTGTGGGACATCACCATCTAAAAATCAAATTTGTACAATTTTAACAAAAGCATCTTTTTTATCATATATTTTAGAAGAAAATCATTTTAAGTCGAGAGATTTCGAATACAAATCAGGAATAGCCACAAACGGGTTGCCAACAAAACATGTTGGGGCAAGGGTGAGGTAGGTTCACCCTAGAACCTGGTTTAAACCCTAGTGGCCAATTGTTTTAGTGAAATGCTTTTCTGATCAGACTGTTCGGATGCGAATGCTGATCTTAGTTTATACTTGTCAAATAGCCTTTAAGCCCCATTGTGGCCAGGATACGTCATAAAATTTTTGGTCGACGTTTAGGTAAGCTGAAGATTTTTGATTTGCATCTTGATCAAGCCCCCATCGATTAGCCTATGTAATTTTCATCTGCCACAGACCGTTCCAAGGCAATACCCTACCCAGGTATAACGTGTATTCTGTGTTTTGTCCGTGTGCCATCTGTTTAGTACTTAGTTGGTTATTTTTGTTATGGGCTTTTAACCTTGTTTTATTAATTGATTTTTTGCTCGTCTTTGCGAAGAGGATTACACTGGTCGCATAGACTTTAAGTCCTTTTTTGTCATGCTACGTCATATTTGTAACCCGAAGATTCTCGTTTCGTATTTTGTTCTAGGCCTTAACATTTTATAAAAATTCTATATTTACAATTACAATAATGTGTTAAAAGAACATAAATTTATTATTTTACAACTAGAAAAGTAACTATATAATAAGTATTTTGTTCAAATGAAAATAATTCTGTTTTAAGTGCGCGCACGTACTCATGGCTCTGAGTTATTGGCAGATGTAACATCTGATCCGGATCTGTTACTTATGGACGACCTGGGACAATAAGATTCATCGGACGTATCGTTCTGAACAATGTTATTTAGTATGCTGATCCTGGGCTCACAGGAGCAAGTCAATTTGTCGTGATTTCGTATCAGCATCTGCTGCACTCCCTGAACATGGTGGCTTAATCCATTCTTTGTGGAGAGTGCTTGAACAAGCAGTTCGTGCGCTTTTTTACTCATTTTTGGTTCATACGAATGAAACCCTTGAACGACCTCCCGCCAAAGCGTATCTTGGTTGCCCACTGGACTATTTGTAAAAATTATCTTATTATATAGACCGTCCTCTATTGCCTTGTCTGCCCATAGAGTGTCGGCAACCAGCTTGATATTGACTTCTTTCTTTAACTTACAGTATGCGCAGAATTTCCCTTTAATTCCTTCCTGTTTATTGCGTTCAAACTTTGCTCGCACTTTTTCAGCAATCTCGGGATTATGTCTGCTGATTTGTCCAAGAAACTTTTGCAGAACTTTGATATCCCGTCCTTTAATCATAGAGATGAGAATTCTTATTTGATCTTTTCTGTCACTAATTTTTCTGACATTTGAGCACTCATCTTCTGTGAAACATTCCTCGGATATAAGCCAATCTGGAAGTTCACTATCGGTGAAGACTATACCATCTACCAGGTCTGTTATGTGGCATTGAAAAGCGTTCGCCAGACACTCCCTCTCATCAAATTCCAAGTCTGGAATCATTAAATCAAAATATTAAATTAAATGTTAAAGGGCGGTAACTGTTTACAGGTAACAATGATTAAAGTTGTCTCGAAGATGCTCGTTTAAGCTTGCTTTAGAGTACTGACATATTTCAACACAACTGAACGGCTTTATTTATGTAAATGCAATGAAAATATGTAAACTAATCAAGCGCGAAACTGCAATAACTCTACTACCTATCGAACAAACGGCCAAACTAGAAAAGTTCTTGAGATGACCAGGCCTTTAACACTCAGCAAACTCAGAATAAGCGATCATGTTAACACCATGTTAATAGATCATGTGGCACTAAGCAACTTTATAGACGTAACATTGTAAATAGACTTTGCATCGTCTATTGGCATTACAGTTTGTAGACCAGCATATACTTATTTCAGGTCTGGGTTGTTTTGGTATATTTTTCATAAATTTCAGAGTTCTCATGCAAACAATTTTTCTTTTGTTTTAGTATGTGCTTGCTAAGAAGAACATGAATTAGAAATTAAATGAGCTATCAAACATTAGTACATCGGTTAAATACATTGCTTCACCAAAATCTAGGTGGCAATAAGTATTTTCCCCAACATTCATTTCTGAAATTTTAGCAAGTTTTCGCCATTTGCGAAGTTAGTGCCCCTTTATATCACAAGCAAGATCAAGAAGGAAATCCCGCTGTATCACTTCTTCAAATGGCATCAATATAATTTAAATTTTAAAGGTACTTGTTAAAAATTACTTTAAAGAACAATCATCAAAGAAAGAACATACCTTGCTTTTGTTGAATTACTGTTCGTGGTCTTTGTTTTACTTCAGTAACACTCTTGGCTCTTGTTTGCAGAGATGTACTTCGACCAGGACTTGCTTTACCCCTCGGTGAAGGTACTGGCTTTTTAAGGCTGGTTGAAGGACTGATGTTTGTCAGAGTATTATCTGAATACGAAGCTCGCATTTTAACTTCCGTCACGGAAATATCGGCTTCCATAGAACTGTTGTGGGACGCCGTGGAGCGGAAAGACTTACCCGCCATCTTTTTATCGTCAGACATTTCTGAAACTGCAGTTAATGTTGGCTGCAAGTTTTCTAAGTTTTCTAGCGCGTTAGGTGCATAAACAACTGTGTCTGTATCGTGTTCCTGATATCGTCCATAAATAGGGTTGCTATATTTCTTTACCAGGAAACCTGCTTTAACGTCAACATTATTGTCATATAAAGGATCTTCTGTCTCTTTACTATCGAATGTATAGTTGTTTGAATTACTGTTGACATCATTTTTAGTAATGATCGCTGAAGCAGTTGGGGAATGTATAAAGAAATCGCGGTTACATGTTTTTGTCTGATGACATTGATGGCACACGACATTGTTATTTTGCTGGTCAATTAAAGCTCGCAATGTTTTCTGCATCTGCTCAATCTGACTTGAGACTGTTACTGTCTCAGAAAGTAGTTTTTCCAAAACCTCCTTATCAATACCTGTTTGATGAACCTGAAAAAACACGAAGACGGTTAAATATTTAAAAGAATGATTACATTTCTTACTTCATTTTATCAGCTTATGTCTACAGCGGTAAATATTTATGCATCATAACAAAGTTGATCATTCTGACAAGAGAATGTGGATTTTAACAAAATGAAATAGAAAGTGATCAACCGGTATTCGCGAACATATTTTCAGGATATACCAGGGGCGTTTATTAAATGTTTAACTTCTGTGCTTAAAAATAAAAAAAGCGGTAAAATGTAGTTTAGTCACTAACTTCATAAAGATCTGTTGAGTATCATGTTGTTAGCTGATAGTTCTATGCATAAACTGGAAAAATGCCATTGCTTTTTATTTATTAATAAAATCTCGACACAGGTTTAGAAGAATGATTTCGCGCTGCCTGTAATTTTGGACTCAGTCTAGCTATTGGCGAATTATCTTGCATAAGTGTTTCTTAATTTGTGGTACCGATTCAAAGTTTGTGCTTCTAAAAATCTGGACTTATTCTTGCCACGAATAACCGAGACATTCATAACGATGTGAACCTACCGGAATCGTCTTTGAAATAATAACATGTATATTATTCCCTTAATGCGTTATAGCAGTTAAAACGTGATATAAATACAACATAAAATCAAGCATAAACATAAATATGCTTTTGTCTTGATACATTTCATTATTGGCGTTTGCAACATTTTCTATTAGTTGTTCCAGAATACCCTTAACACCGCTATAAAATATCAAAGCTTTGTTTCGAAAACCTTTCAAAGAACTCTTACCAGACTACAATATCCGCTGTTTCCATAGTGTCCACCAGACTGGTCCAGTGACTTCTGCTTCCGGTAGAAAGCATGTCTTCTTAATTGTTCTTTGGGTACACCCTCGTTATCTACCATCTGAACAATGAAAAACATCTATCTCGATCAAGTATTACGTAGATTATATGGAAATAAGAAGTTGTATATGAAACTTTTATATATTCCTGGTTTATTTACCATAACAACAAAACCATATCCCCCTGAAGTCAGAACTCCGGAGCGGTGCAGGTGAAACCAAAGCACCACGGAGCTTATTAGTTTCCTTGTGACTCTTTGTAGTTTATGCAAGCAACTCTGTACTTTAGTTTTAGCTGAGCAAATACAAGTATTTATACCATAATTCATTTTTGTTGTGACACGCTGGTTCCATCAAGGCATTTGAAGTTATAATGGTTTTCGCAGGATTAAGTCCTGCTAAAGTTTGTAAGAGTACCGCTGCACTTTTCTAATTTGATGAGTGTTAACTGGGAAGGTGTATCTTCTTGTATTAGGATTTTCCATACCCTGGCACCAGCTAGATAATTTATTAAAAACACTGAAATACTTACTATCTCTTTATTTAATTTAATTTTCTTTTTTTTCTGGTAATATTATGCTGAACCACCTATGTTCTGGGAGATCAGGGAAGAAAAATGCATATCAATAAGGTACCTGCAGGAGTTGCTTTTCTTGGAGGTATTAACAATTATTGTATAAGTGGCATGACAATGAAGGAACATAGGGACGACAGCTTATCTAGGATTTTCCTTTGACCTCACAGATCTTTGTACAAGTAAACAACAAAGACATACTGTTTCATATAATGTATATATTGTATTGAGCACTTGGGCAAAGCTTACAGAATGTTCTTCACCGTATCCGATACATAAAAACATCAAACATACTTTATACAACTTGGAACTTTTACCATAAAACATTTATTGATTTCAATCTGTAATCTTATCATAAATGCCTATACATACTGTTTATATATGCACCGTATAGTTTCCCCGTACTCAAAAATGTGTCTGTAATACGGTATGTATCCCAATAATCAGCGCTCGGATGACAACGTCAGGCTCGGATGATAACAGCGGCTCGAGTTGCGGATGAGAGTGAAAAAAATGTAAGTATTTTTACTTTTATCTATTACTTACGCCGATTTAAATGACGTTAGTGATTGCAATTGTTATAGGCCAAGATAAGCTATATAAAACTGCAATGGTTTTTGCAGACATTCCCTACATTGTGGTGAAAATCACCGAAAAAGGTGGAAAATTCGACCCATCGCTCAAAATTAAACAAGTTTCCATATGTATTTAGGTAGTTGAGTGAAGAAAACATAACTATTTGATCCTTTACTGTTCCTCTGTTAATAAACAATCACAACATGGTAACACAGTTAGATAAAAATGAATCTAAACCTTACTTTTTCTGAAGATGTCAAAGCGAGATGGATAATCGCTGGCTTCAGTGAAGATAATAGCTGCCATTTAGAATTGTATGGAAAATGAACAAACTAACATTTTCATCATAATGTTCATTAGCTTTACAGTAATGTTTATTAGTTTTTAAATCAATTTTTTTATCTTCCAGGACCAGTGCAGTTTTATATAGCTTATGTCGGCCCATAACAATTGCAATCACTAACGTGATTTAAATCGGCATTAGTAAAAGATAAATGTAAAAATACTTACGCTTTTCTCACTCTCATCCGCAATTCGAGCCGCTCTTATCATCCGAGCCTGACGTTGTCATCCAAGTGCTGATTATTGGGATACATACCGTGGTAAGCGTTGAATGCCCAAAGCTGGATGACCATACATTAAACGAACATTACACACGACAACTCGTGCAATAAACCAGTGAACAAAACAACTTTTGATTGGTACATTCAAAAGATCTTACCCAATCAAAGGAAAATATTTTCCGCCTAATTTGCTTCACTTAAGAGGTCGCAAACATTGCAAATGGCGAAAAATAGCTAAAATTTCAAAAATGAATTTTGGAGGAAATACTTATTGCCACCTACATTTTAGTAAAGAAATGTATTTAGCTATGGATGTAGTAAATGTTTGCAAGCTCAATTTAGTCTAATTCATGTTCTAAATACCAAGCACATACTAAAACAAAAGAAAAACCGTTTGCATGAGCACTCTGAAATTCATGAACAATATACCAAAGCAACTCATACCTGAAAAAAGTATATGCTGGTCTACAATGTTAAGTGCCAATTCGTCAAAATAATGTTAGGTTTTTCAAGAAATTCAAGGAAATCTTACTTCCTGGTTCAAAGTGAAAGTAAAATCTAGGTGGCAATAAGTATTTTCCCCCAAAAATTCATATTTTGAAATTTTAGCCTGTTTTCGCCATTTGCAATGTTTGAGATACCTTAACCGGCGGAAAATATATTTCCCCTTACTTATTTGATTTTAATAACTATTTGGTAGTGCTGGAAGAAAAAAAAAGTAATCAAAATGTACATGCAACGTATCTACTCTAAGTCATATTCATTTCATTAAATTGATTATTCATGATTCTGATCTCAAATAACTTTTTGTAAAAACATACCGCTCTACTGAATACGTAATTAGGGACTTTGCATATGCTAATGTGAATAGTTGCATAAAAGTCATTGACTCAGTCCAAATATGAATTTACTTTGAAATTTTAATATGAACTTTGATAAATACTATCATTCAGTTCAGTTTGGTCATATTACTCTGAATACTGATGTACAGTACTGTGTAGTGGTCTTGTTCATTTTAATACAACGAAGGATTAGTAGTCGTCATTTAAAATGCCTAGTACCCTTTTCGAACAAAACCGAATAACGAGTTATGGGACGTTTGTAGGAAGTTACAAAAGGAGCCTTGCCTATCTATTTTTATTTTAAAATTGTGCATTCCGGTTATTTTTTCCCCATTTACTTTAAATATATAAAAAGAATAGGTAGAAGTAGAGGCGGAAAGTTCATTTGTCTCGCATTCTGAAGTACTTGCCGAAAACAACAAAAACGTTGATCGCCCAGTTGTGTACAGATTTCAAATATATTTTTAATACAATAAAAGTTTGTGCCTGTAGACAATCATTTGTTAAACAAGAACTGCCTGAAGAGCTACTTGAGGTGTGATTAAATTATCACATGGGAGAAGAACATGTTACATACAACACAATTTGGTTTTCTTGTGTCTTCAATTCTGAACATTTAGATTAGTGTATATCTGACTATGCGTGTGTGCATGTGTTCGTGTGTGAAAATCCATTACGTCAGCAATCGCAATTTGCCTATGAAACCGAAAGTAGACCAGGAAGCAAGTTTTTCTTGAATTTCTTAAAAACTCTTACATAATTTTTAGCAATTGGCACTATTGGTTGTAGACTAGCATATACTTATTTCAGGTGTGAGTTGTTTTGGTATAATGTCCATGAATGTTGAGTTCTCATGCAACAGGTTTTTGTTTTGTTTTAGTATGTGCTTGGTAATTAGAACATGAATTAGACTAAACTGAGCTCGCAAACATTAGTTCATCCTTAAATAAATACTTTTCTTCACTAAAATCTAGGTGGCAATGAGTATTTTCCCCAAAATTCATTTTTGAAATTTTAGCCAGTTTTCGCCATTTGCAATGTTTGCGAAACCATAGAAGTCTTCGTTGCGCACTCTTAGTAACTGTTTTGCAAAGACAAGTATATGTAGCGATACGAATACATTCACGATCATGTTAATTATAGTATTTATGCTGTTTACGGTATTTATTATGTTTAAAGTGTTTTAATAATTTATTGATTTATCTTTTTTTAGTTAATTTTAAAAATAGTTTATTGCATTTTTATTTGAATTACAACAATCACACATATATATATCCTGTAGGCTTGAGCGAAAAGTGCAGAAATCTTGAGTAGATAAATAAAGTTATCAAGAAGTTTTTGTTGATCAGGAAGAAAATATACGAGATAATCGTATCGCACCATGTAGGAAAAGGAAGATATTTGTTTTCAGAATAAAATAAAATTATGTACATGTATTTTAAGTGTTGAACGATCACGCTTAATTTACAAAGATATGACAAAGCAGATCAACAAGGTTCATAATAACTATGTACAGAGAGAATTATGAGATTATAAGATGATGAGAGAGAATTAAGTAGTAGTTGAATTTAAAAAAAGTTGCGTTCAAGTAAGTCGTATACGAAGGTGGGGGTGGGAGAGAGAGAGACACGGGGCCAGAATAGCTCGAAAATATTTTTTTACAACATAACCACATGCTTTAAGGCGCAAGGAGAACTGTGTGTCTACACGTGTTCAAATACTCGTGTATAAATATGAAAGTTGGCCAGACGTGCTTAAACCGATCTGTAAAACAAGCCTTTTGCGGTAAACTCATTCACAATTATTTATGTGGATTAAATTTTATTTAACACTAAAAAAAATATCATTGATATGGGAAGTGCATGCATCCGGCCATCAAGTGCGGCATGTATACGATGATTTGGTTTTTATCCAGCCACTTTGAAGCAATTTTTTCGAAATATTCTTTTTCATTTTCTTTCTGTCAAGAGTTGAAACCATGGGTCAAATAAGTTATGAAATAAAAATAAAACAGATTTGAGATTCATAAGCAAGAGTATTTTAAATATTTTATAATATGTATTGGTGATATGTTTGGGTTGTCAGGAGGTGTATCTGATAAGTGTTTGAAATATGTATTAGTGATAATTAATGGTTAAAGAAAATCTTTTTCAAACAAGAGACGAGACATTTTATTTACTATTTTTGATACTGGGATTGAGGGTGTAAATGTAAGGAAAGAGATCAAAAACATATTTAAGATCATGGGTGGTGATAATATGCCGAAGTAATTTAAAATTTTCTTTCTTTTTTTCTTTCTTCTGCAGTGGCCTTTCAAACTTTGAATGTTGTTTCTTTTCCTCCTGTCATATAATGTAAATATATGTATGAATCCGAGGAAGGGGACTGGGAGTATGGACAAGGATATTGATAATTTAAAGTATTTCGACGCGGTGATGCAACAAATAAAATATGTTTTCGTTCTATCTGGTAGTCCGAACGACAATAATTGTAAATTTGTCGTTTTGGCGTATATTGGCGGGGCGAAAACATGCCAATACGCATGAACGACAGTCTTGATTAGGTGCGCTGACAACCCGACAACGAGCCATGCCTAAATGTTAGAAATCAGCCACCTTATGTAAGCTGGGTTGCCAACACGCTAGAAGATAGTAAGTAAGCGAACTGACGCGACACAGGTATAAGACAACTTTAAATTTGTGCTGTCGCCTCGCTGGTACGCAAACACGCTAGAACAACAAATTCTCGGTGAGCTCCTGTGCGTTCTGGAATTTTGCGCTTTCAAGGGCGTCACCACGCAAAACCGAAATGGCAGCAATCAGCCGCCATAGAATTTCACTAGGCAAATGCAACTGTTCGAAATCGCTGCAATTTCGTGTATCTTTAAATGTATTAAAAGGTTTAACATGCGTATCAGAAATAAACACAGAAAATTACACCTGAAATGTATAGAATTTCACGAGTCATCCGTGAAATTGAAATAGCCTTTCAGATAAAATTTATACGACTCTTTAAACAAGCACTCATTCAAATAATGCACAAACTTAAATTAATTAAAATACTGGCATAAATATATATAAATATAATTAATTTACCTTTTACACCTTATTGGTAGCGTATTCCATGTAACGGTCTGGGAAATTAAAAAATTTACTTCCTCGTTTTTCTCACTGGAGCTTATCTAAAGCATTGTATTACAACGATAGTGTATTGGACTCTTCCTTTAGTGGGAGCAGCTTAAGAAGAAAGTCTTAATGAATTATTATGAAACAAATCAGTTTTGTTTCATTACAAACAATTTCAAGTATATTTTAAATATTCAACAAATCTAAATTTTTTCTTATAATTCTTTTAAGACATAAAGATCGCCCTATTCTCATGAGTACTTGCAAAGAAACGGAATTTTCAGCTATTTCTTACATTTTCTATCGTTTTTATCTCAAACTGAAGCGACAGCAAGTGCAAACTGCCCATGTATGGTTTGAATTTGAAGAATGTGAGTGATGATTTTTTTATCTTTTATTATACCACTTGGGTGGAGCAAATTTATAAAGGTTTTGTTATGTTAAAGCTAAGATCTATGACCCAGGTCAACCAATTTTTAATGTATCATGCAAGGTCGATCTACGACATTCGGCCCAGATCGACCAATACAATTCTATACGTATTTTAAATTGTTAATATACGATATACGACCCACACCAACCACTTTTTTTGGCGTTAGCTGTCTAAGCTCACTGTTGACCTAGTTTTTCGACGAATGAAATGTTGTAAATAAAACTTATTTAGCAGCGGGGAAAATCAACAAGATTATTTCGATTGGTTGTTAGTGGGCGTTGTTTACGATTACCGTAACGATTTTTATATTGTGCGTAAGTGTTTACCTGGCACTTACATGTTCGGGCATTTTCGCCGGTTTTTGAAAGCGATCATGTATAGGAGAAAACATATTTACGGTATAAAAAACAAGTTAAGTCAATTGATGGCTTAAAGGCGATTTTATATGGAATATTCATGGGTGTCAGGTAAACACTACAATACACGGAGAAGTGCAGATATTTCTAGTTCTTACTGGTTCCTTTCTAGTTCCGTTGATACTGATTGTTAATTTCAAATCCCGAAACACAAATGGCCTTTGGTGTAGTGGTTATCAATACTCGGGAAGGACACTTTTTTAAAGTTAATTTACGTAAAATTTAGTAGATTTCGCTCTTGTAACAAGTTGTTATTATTTATATTTATTATATTTTAAGGACATTTATTCATCTTGAGTTCTAACTCTACAAGAGGTATTTTATTGAAACTGAATAAATGTAGATCAAGACTTAATGTAAGACATTGCTTCTTAATTCGTCGTATTATCACCAGACTAAATTGTTGCAATAGCTTCAACACTTTTTGGACGGACACTTTCAATGAATTTATGGGGTTTCAATGACTCGGTCGCTTAATCCCTAGGCCATACTAAGAAGGCAGGGATCGTTCGTCAACAGCTATAACAAGTAAAATAAAATTACTAAACTGTGTCTGCTTCGCTTCCATCAACGCCTTTTATCTTTTTTAAAGATATTTCTTGTTTATGTATTATGGATTGTCAGTCTATGATTTTCGACCAACATCGACCAAAACTATATCTTTTAAAAAGTTGATATAAGATTTTCGACCCAGACCAGCCAGCTCGTAATGTATTATTAATGATTGATATACGATATACAATCAAGGTAAACCGGCGATTCTACAATTAAAATAGCTGATCTACGAATACGACCCATGCCACTCTGTTTTAAACAGATTTTGAGATGATTGGGCTGCAATCTATTACCCAAATACATGTAAATAACCTCTTAATGTATCTATAAGAACTTCGACCCTGGTCATCAAATTCTATTTATAGTTTCTATGGTTCATCTTGGATGTACGTCCTCACCAATGTAGTATCTGCAAATGTGTCTTTGAATAATAACAAGCGATTATGAGAGCATGATATTAAAAATCAAAGACCATAACAACGAATACTGCGTGTACCTTTTATTAGTATTTGACAGTCAACGAATTAAATTATATCAATTTTGATTAGCATATTTTCTACACAACTTGTATATGTAAATTAACATAAAGCTTTTACAATGTACCCTTTAAATTCTTACAGTGGGAGAAAAATACAGCAAAACAACAGGAGAGTTTTGAGAGTGAAGTCTCTTTAATGTTAAGCATGTGTAGTGCTGGCACTATCAGTTGAAAAGTTGCGTGCTACAGATCAAATGGCATGTCGATTTTACCGTTGCCACAAAATCTGCCTAACACTCGCCATGATTTGCCTCCTTGTGGAAGATGATGTTAACATCAAACATTCAAACTGAATTTGTTGTACTAACTTGGAAGGGTTCTATTATGTTCTAAATCTATATGGAAACAATAAATTACAAAAAGATAAATGGAAGGTCCGAAATATTGATTCTTATGATAAATTCGTAGCTTCTGTATAAAAATGCATTTTTTGAGTCATTACCAGGTAAAAGTCATTTCAAAGGGACATCAAAAACAATTGCAGAGGTATAATATTAGTAATTGAAATAGATATTTAACCAGACAAAATTATGAGTCAGTAACTAAACTTTAACTATGATATCTTGAGTATTGAACAATTAACATATTTTAACACAATAAATGCATGTAATATGTAAACATGACTGAACAAAATGAGTATAACAAAGGCAAATTGTAAAAGTTATTCTCTAGTATTTTAAATTTATATTAAATATAGAACACTTTCTATATGCATTGGTCACATATAACATTAAAGTTAACAAATGCTTAAAGAAAAAGTTGTCCATTATCCAAAAGCGACATAAAACACAAGCAAAAACAATGTTACTTTTCCTGTACGCCCGCGTTTACAATGTAACAAAACAGAACAAAATCAATGTAAATGATGAGCAATCCTTCACATACAACACAATATACAAGAGTGAGCAGATACAATGTACAAATTATGAAATAATGTATAATTACCTACCACAAACGTTCAATTAGGGCAGGAATCGCAAATGTGTCAAATGCTGTGATCCCTACTTAAATAAATGAACAAATAAACAGTGAACTTTGAAAAGTCACAAAAGACTACAAATATGAAATATTGCCAGCTCTAGTTGATTGAGCAGTAATGGAAATGACTTAATCCCAAGGCCGCTTAAGTCCGGGTTGAGCGTAACTCAATATTTACACCAGTAAAAGGAATATTAACCTTTTTGGCAGACATAACCTTTTTATTGTGTTAACACAATTTAACAATATTTTAACCAATTTGGTCTTAAAATTTAGAACAAAAAATCATTAAATTGTCAATGCAATATCGTTCTATGGAAAAATCTGCGTCATATAAGCTTGATAAATGTTTTGATGCTGAAATAGCAAAACGCCCGTCATTTTACTGGATTACAACACTGTGAGAAAACATTAACAATGGACAAAATTAAGCTAATCTTTCTCTTTAAATTCAAGACATTCCTGCCCCATCAAAACAAAACAACACGGTAACAAATAAGAACAACACTTTGTAAAGCTATCTATACACCTGCACCGGAAAAATAACAATAACTAGAAATGTGTCCACAGGACACGGATGCCCCCGCTATGCATGTTTGTCATGGTGAACATTTATACCAAGTTATTTGAAAATCCAATAAGTAATAACAAACTCACAGCCTAGATAAGAAAATTCTGGTTTTAGTAATAGTGACCTTGACCTTGGACCTACAGGCATGGGAATTGTACACAACACAACGCCTTGTCATAGTGAACATTTGTGCCAAATTATTTTGAAATCACTCTGTTAATAACGAAGTTATAGCCAGTACAAGAAATTTCTATTTTTTGTTAACAGTGACCTTGACCTTGGACCTACAGGCATGGGTATTGTACACAACACATCGTCTTGATATAATGAACATATATACCAAGTTATTTTAAAATCCTTTTATAAGAAATAACAAAGTAACAGAGCAGACAAGATTTTTATAACAAAATTCTATTTTTAGTAACAGTGACATTGACCTTTGACCTTTAGGCATGGGTGTTGTACACGACACACCGCCTTATCATGGTGAACATTTGTGCCAAGTTATTTTGAAATCCCTCCATTCATAAGGAAGTTACAGCCTGGACAAGAAAATTCTATTTTTAGTAACAGCGACCTTGACCTTGGACCTACAGGCATGGGTATTGTACGCGACACACCGTCTTGATATGGTAAACATTTATACCAAGTTATTTTAAAATCCAATAAGAAATAACAAAGTTACAGAGCCGACAAGATTTATCCAACAAAATTCTATTTTAAGTAACAGTGACCTTGACCTTGGACCTACAGGCATGGGTGTTGTATGCGACACACCGCCTTGTCATGGTAAACATTTGTGCCAAGTTATTTTAAAATCCCTCCACTTATAAGGAAGTTACAGCCCGGACAAGAAAATTCTATTTTTAGTAACAGTGACCTTGACCTTGGACCTACAGGCATGGGTATTGTACGCGACACACCGTCTTGATATGGTGAACATTCATACCAAGTTATTTTAAAATCCAATAAGAAATAACAAAGTTACAGAGCGGACACGATTTTCGAACACACACAACACACACACACACACACACACACACACACACACACACACACACACACACACACACACACACACACAGAGCCAGGGTGAACACTATATGCCCTTCCGCCATTACATGGCGGGGCATAAAAAGGAATAATTTCTATTACCAACAGAGTAAAAATTATAAAAAAATGTATCGTCGGCCTAATATCAAAAATTTGATTTTCGGCAACGCGGGAATACAATGTAGCGCAAATTCTATCAAAATCTCCCACCTCTATGCAATGGGAAAGTTCATTTAGATAGCCATGTGCTGAAATAACGTATCCTGATTGGTGGCTATTTCATAAGTTCAAAACCAGGTACGAGGCTTTGATATTAGGCCGACGATATCCAAAAAAAGTATGAAAAAAGTTCTAACGGAACCCATCAATTGCATTCTTTGTCCCCATTATGAAACAGTCTAACAACAGCTTACAATAACCATTTTTAAATGAAATATAAATATATAAATATAAATATCAAAACTTATAGCACACAGCCTTCTCACACAGTTAAAAAGTAGAGAATTATAACAAATTTGTATTTTTATTATTAATACGGAAATTTCATGAAGACAACATAATCAATTCACACCAAAGAGTGACTGCCTTGGAAGGGCCAGTTACAGAACATTCTCCACTGGGTTTGTAATCACCTTCTAGGGTGCTCTAACCTTGCACTTGCCGTTACATGTTCTCCTGTGAACAACCTGCTCAAGTTACTGTGGTGAATTAACGCCAACCCACCCATCTACTGAACAATGATGCATGCAAAAGCACACACACAGGAGCACCTAATGAGATTTTGTCTAGCGAGAGATAAGAATGTCAAAATCAATTTGACATCAATTGCAGAAGAAATAATATCAGGAATCCACATGAACTATTTACAACAGGTTTAGAATTTCTTTGAAATTCAATACAAAAAAAAACAGAAATAAAAACAATTGCAATATTACATACACATTTTACAAACGTTCATATTGCCATGAATACAATTGCCATTTCAGCCAATCAGATCCTTGAGATTTGAGACTGATCTCAAAACTTAGTTTTATGACCTTGGGCACTGGAAATATTATACAATCAAAAGGAAAAAGGATAGCCATACTTTTGATCATCACCATACAGTTTTATATTGAAATCGTGTTGTATTTATTTCATGCTTTTCAAAAAAATAAATAACTGACTGTATTTTCCCCTGTTTTACTGTTATTACATTCAAATTATTTTCCTCTAGATCTATGTGTATGTTTGCAGCAGAATAAAGTTCATAATATGATATAAAATAAACTTTGAACATGGTTACTGCATTAAAATATTATAACTGTTTGATTCAGTGAATTACTCATTGTTTTTTGCTTGTGAATGAATATCAAAATGTAGTCACAATAGTGGCTATTTCGTTGGCATAAATATCAGATTTCATGATCATTTGGTAAAATAATAATCACTGTTTCAATATAACAATATATGCCCATGAATATACTTATGCACAGTTTGACAAAATCTGAAAATATATTTTAAAGTATCGTATATACAAATATCTTTTGAGATTCATTTCAGGTAGAGTATGTACTGGTTCTTTAAAAACAGATATAAAACCCTGATGACCAACTGAATAAGTTTCTTAAACAAGTACAGAAAATGTATATGAAAATAATACATTTTATATTCCCGACAAATTTTGATAGTTCCATTTCAGATTACAAACCCGAAATCATAATTTAAGTCACTATCGAAACAGTATAATTCTTCAATAAATCTTCTTCAACAAATCTTGCTTTACTAGAGCTATCACTGAAGGTGATTAATACCCCCGCAATACTGCTTTGTCAGAGTATACAGAAATGATGTTTGCATCTTTCATGGGTGAAAGTTGAAAAATAATTGAAATCCTGAAAATTTGTTGCAAAAGTTGTGTTTAAAAATAGCGACTTGGGTTTTCACCGGATGTAAACAAAACTGTAAAAGTAGTTGACGTCACAAGGTTTTGTTGAATCGTGCTCCCCTTCTAAAAAATAATGGACTGATCCAAATTAAAAAAAAATATGTCATGCAAATCTAATCACGAACGTATGTTAAAAGTTTGAAAACTGGAGAAGTAGTTTGTGTCATAAGATTTTGTTAAATAATGCTCCCCTCCAACCAAAAATGGACTGATCCATAAAAAATATGTCACTAACATGCGCACTTCATGCAGAACATATGATTTCAGTTTCAAGTCGATATCTTGAAAACTGTAGAAGTTTGCATAACACAATTGTGTTAAATCATGTCCCCTGCAAAAAAGAATGGACTGATCCACACAAAAATTATGTCACGCACATCTACACTTCAGGCCGAACATATGTTTAAAGTTTCAAGTCAATATGTTAAAAACTGTAGAAGTAGTTCGTGTCACAAGATTTTGTTGAATCATACTCCCCTGCTAAAAAATAATGGACTGATCCACATGAAACAAAGTATGTCATGGAAATCTACTCACAAACTTAAGTTTAAAGTTTGAAAACTGGAGAAGTAGTTTGCATCATAAGATTTTAAATAAAAGATTTTGTTAAATAATGCTCACCTGCAAAAAATAATGGACTGATCCACACAAAAATATGTTGCTGACATACACACTTCATGCAGAACATACAATTTTGGTTTCAAGTCGATATCTTGAAAAGTGTAGAAGTTTGCACAACACGATTTTGTTAAATCATGTCCCCTGCAAAAAAGAATGGACTGATCCACACGAAAAATATGTCACGCACATCTACACTTCAGGCCGAACATATGTTTAAAGTTTCAAGTCAATATCTTAAAAACTGTAGAAGTAGTTCGTGTCACAAGATTTTGTTGAATCATACTCCCCTGCTTAAAAAATAATGGACTGATCCACATGAAACAAAGTATGTCATGGAAATCTACTCACAAACGTATGTTTAAAGTTTGAAAACTGGAGAGTAGTTTGCGTCATAAGATTTTAAATAATTTTAATAATGCTCCCCTCCAAAAAATAATGGACTGATCCACAAAAAAATATGTCGCTTACATGAGCACTTCATGCAGAACATACAATTTTAGTTTAAAGTCTTATATCTTGAAAACTGTAGAAGTTTGCATAACACAATTTTGTTAAATCATGTCCCCTGCAATAAATAATGGACTGATCCACACGAAAAATATGTCATGCACATCTACACTTCATGCCGAACACATGTATAAAGTTTCAAGTCAACATCTTAAAAACTGTAGAAGTAGTTCACGTCACAAGATTTTGTTGAATCATGCTCCCTTCCGATAAATAATAGACTGATCTAAATGAGACAAAAAAATTTGCGCAAATGTACTCACAAACATATGTTAAAAGTTTCAAGTCGATATCTTGAAAACTGTTGACGTAGTAAGTGTAGAAGTTTGCATAACACGATTTTGTTAAATCATGTCCCCTGCAAAAAATAATGGACTGATCCACACGAAAAATTTGTCACGCACATCTACACTTCATGCCGAACACATGTATCAAGTTTCAAGGCAATATCTTAAAAACTGTAGAAGTAGTTCGTGTTACAAGATTTTGTTAAATCATGCTCCCCTCCGAAAAATAATGGACTGATCCACATGAGACAAAAAAAATTGGCGCAAATGTACTTACGAACATATGTTTAAAGTTTCAAGTCGATATCTTGAAAACTGTTGACGTAGTAAGTGTAGAAGTTTGCATAACACGATTTTGTTAAATCATGTCCCTGCAAAAAATAATGGACTGATCCACACGAAAAATATGTCACGCATATCTACACTTCATGCCGAACAAATGTATGAAGTTTCAAGTCAATATCTTAAAAACTGTAGAAGTAGTTCGCATCACAAGATTTAGAAGTTTGCATAACACGATTTTGTTAAATCATCAAGTCCCCTGCAAAAAAGAATGGACTGATCCACACGAAAAATATGTCACGCACATCTACACTTCATGCCGAACATGTGTATCAAGTTTCAAGTCAATATCTTAAAAACTGTAGAAGTAGTTCGCGTCACAAGATTTTGTTAAATCGTGCTCCCCTCCGAAAAATAATGGACTGATCCACATGAGAAAAAAAATAGTTTGCGCAAATGTACTCACGAACATATGTTTAAAGTTTCAAGTCGATATCTTGAAAACTGTTGACGCTGTAAGTGCCACAGACAGACCGGGTCAACGAACCAACGAACCAACCGGATGATGACTCCTATATACCCCCTATACTTCGTATGCGGGGGTATAAAAATGATCATCTTTAACTTAAAAACATACTGAATAAATGTGAAATATGCATGTCAGGAATTGCCACAACCAGAATGCACAGCATCTACAAACAGCAAAAAAATAGAAAAAAGATAGCATAGTTTATAAAATGATTATTTAAAATAGACACCACAAACGATTAATGAAAATGAGAACCCAAGGGGTTACTACCTTACAACAGTCAGTGGCAAAACAATTTACCACTTGGGGTTTAAACCAGGTAATAGGGTACACCAACAGGTTCTCATATGAACAAACAAGTACAAGTTGTCATGGTGAATCAGCTGCAACCCACAGATCCACTCGACAATGTTGCATGCAAAAGCACACAAACAATATAAAACATAAGAAGCTAAAAGCATTGTCAGGCAAAAGGTGGGGACTTCATGAGGTTTTCAAATATGCCGAAGACCAATACATGCTATATGCTTATTGCTGGCTTTTTCTCATACTGAACAAGCACTGGACATTTCAGTGCAATCTTGTACCCTGTTTGTCCCGAGTTATTTCCGGCCGGTGCTTGCACCCCACACCTGATGCAGTGTTGCAGTAAGTGTATGACATCAGGAAAGTAATTTTTATCCACAATGTAGTAATGCAGTTGACCTTTCAAAACCTTGGTGCGAACACGGTAATTCACAAGGCTTTTCTTGAAACTGAAAGGAAAGACAAAAGTAACTCTGAGATTAAGTTTCACCAAGGCAGTGCACGTTTCATTAAAACTAGTATGAGAACGGTTTATAATTATAACACATGTTATAGAAATGTGTAATTCTGTCAAGTGTATTCCTTCAAAAGTATAAAAGAGCATCAGTTATAACTTCATGTAACTTACGTCACACTTAGAACCAGATTTTTCCTTTCTCGGATATACCACAAGATGTAGTAGCCATCATGTGATATTGCCGAATCCATTGTTTTCAAAATCTGAAAAAGTAACAACATCATTGAACATTTTATATATGAACAATTTATCTAATTCTATAAACTAGATGGGTGTTCAGTTGAACACTTGTGTCGTCTTGTGGTACTTTGTCAGAATAACTAGAACTCCGCGAGTCGGATGTGTCGCCTGATGAAATTTTTGTTAGTCATCATAAAAAATGTTAATCAGTTTTTTGTTTTACAGTTATTAGCAATGTATTTGCACAAAATTCACATATAAAATAACCTTTAATTGTCTCATTGCAAGAAACAGGCCCTTGGCAAGAAATGAACTAAAAATCTAACAAAGGGGAAAAATTCAAAAACGGAACAAGGTAGAGTTGCCGTTCTTGTGCAATTCAATTCGAGTCATTGCCAGAAACATGTATACCAAGTTTTGAGTCATTTGAACCTATGGTGACAAAGTTACACTCCGGACAAGAAATGCTCTATAAAAATCAATCAAAGGGGAATAATTCAAAAACAGAACAAGGTAGAGTTATGGTTCTTGTGCACTGCACTTTGAGTCATTGCCAGAAACATGCATACCAAGTTTGGAGTCATTAGAACCTATGATGACAAATTTACGCTCCGGACAAGATATGCTCTATAAAAATCAATCAAAGGGGAATAATTCAAAAACAGAACAAGGTAGAGTTATGGTTCTTGTGCACTGCACTTTGAGTCATTGCCAGAAACAGGCCCTTGGCAAGAAATGAACTAAAAATCATTCAAAGGGGAATAATTCAAAACCGGAACAAAGTAGAGTTGCCGTTCTTGTGCAATTCAATTCGTGTCATTGCCAGAAACATGCATACCAAAACAATTAAGCATCATCATCACCCTGTTGTCAAAAGCATCATAATTTGAAAATTTGATGGAGAAATATAAAAAAATGGCAAAGTTATAGCTACCGATAAGTTTTTAAGATGAACGGACCAACAGACAGACAAAGCGATCCCTATGTAATGCCTTTTCTTCAAAAGGGCGACACAAAAAAACAACCCAAATAAAACATGAAAAAGACTTCAGGTCTAAGAAAAAGTTATACAGTCATACAAATGTAATATAGTGGATACGGTCAATTGAAAGCAAGAACCCACGGGACAAATGTACAAGAAGGTTCAATTGCTAAAAAATCTATATTTCTTTTTGAGTATTTTTAGCTCACCTGAGCACTTGTGCTCATGGTGAGCTTTTAGGAATGCCCTGTGTCCGTCGTCATATTTTGCCTTAAACAACATCTCCTCTTAAACCCCTGGGCCAAAGTTGATGAAACTTGCCACGGATGTTCCTTGCATGATGCTCTTCCAAAGTTGTTCAAAGAAATCAATTCCATGCACAACTCGGGTTGCCATGGCAACCTAAAGGAAAAACTTTAAAAATCTTCTTGTCTGATACCATAAGGCTTAGAGCTTAGATATTTGGCATTTAGCACCCTCTAATGGAACTCTACAAAGATTGTTCAAATTATGTCCCTGAGGGTCACTTCATTTTACATAGACTTATATAGGAAATCTCTGAAAATCTTCTTCTCACAAACCACAATGCGTACAGCTTAGATATTTGGTAAGTAGCATTGTCTAATGGATGTCTACTAAATTTGTTCAAATTATGTCCCCTGGGCCAAAATTGGCCACGCCCTAGGGTTCTCTTTTTTTACAGTGATTTATATAGGAAAACATGAAAAATCATTTTTCTCCAAAACTAATAGGACTAGACCTTAGATATTTGGTGTTGAGTATTGTGAAGAGACCCTTTACCAACATTGTTTAAATGTTGGCCGTGGGGTTAATATTGGCCCCGCCCTGGGGGCCCTTAATATGTGAAAAAAGCAAAGTTTAAAAATCTTCTTACTGGAAACCTCAATGCCTTAAGCTTAGATATTTGGTATGTAGCATTGTCTAGTGGATATCTACCAAGTTTGTTTAAATTATGTCCCCTGGGCCAAAATTGGCCACGCCCCAGGGTTCTCTTAGTTTACATTGATTTATATAGGAAAACATAAATAATCATTTTTCTCTGAAACTAATGCGACTAGACCTTAGATATTTCCTGTTGAGTATTGTGAAGAGACCCTTTACCAGCACTGTTAAATGTTGGCCCTGGGGTCAAAATTGGCCCCGCCCTGGGGGCCCTTAATATGTAAAAAAGGCAATCTTTAAAAATCTTCTTACTGGAAACCTATTAAAAACTGAGAGTACTTTTGTACTCAGGTGAGCGATTTAGGGCCATCATGTCCCTCTTGTTTAAAGTTTTAGGGTACACCTTTGACTGAGGCTTCTAGGTGGTTATATGCATTTTCATTACTGCTCAAGAACAAACTCATGAGGCTGTGTTGTGTGGCTCTGGCGATTCCTGATATGCATATTTCACTTTTTTTTCAATCAAACCAAGCCTCCAATATTTTCATATTTTTCGTGATCGATGGCTTTCAAAGTTCCTACATCATCTCTTTTTAATTTTATTTGGAAAGAATCAAACATTGTTACCGTGTTTTCTGTTTCTCTGGGACTCCATCCTGGAATGCCATGCAACACAGTGTTATAATGAATGAACAATTTATCATCTGCCAGTAGGCTATCTAAAGGAGGTCTTCGTGTTTTTCCTCCAATTACAATCTTGCATTTCTGTCCACAATGTATCAAACCAGTAGATGACCTGTGATAATCAACTGACTTTCTTGAATCTGAATCGTTTGATGTTTGGGAAGTCCTGGAAGATAATGTGTCCAATGGTTTCAGATCACCCCTTGGAGGCAGTTGCGGTGATTCTTGATAAGTTCGCTGACAACAGTCACTAAATTTTCCATTTCCTGTTAGCCGAGGGCAGTTGCTGGAACAACAATCTCCTCCTAACAGCTGAAAGGAGTTATTTAACTGTCTACCCACACTTTGAAACTGAGAGGAGCTGAAATATTTTCCACCAGTAGTTTCCAGTTTTGAGTCATCAGCTTGTTTATTTTCACAGAAATCATTTTCAAAGCAGACTTCTTTAACAACGCGAATGGTGTTGTGTTCTGGTTCAGTCTTTTTAAAATCATGTTTATTTCTCATTAGAGGTAAAGTATTGCTCTTTGAAACAAAGCTGTTCACACTCTCTATGTTAGTGGCACCTTCCAATTTATTTATTGTTTGACAATCATCTATACCAGAAATTTCCAACGACCTTTGTGCAGCCATTTCAAAGTCATCAAGTTTAAATTCTTCTGTCACTGGACTAAATACATCAGCAATAGTTGGCATTTCATGCTCTGAAGAAAACATGCATGTCATCTCATAAAAAACATCAGCTGGGCAGGACAGACCTCTCTGTAGGCTTTCATACGTGAACTTACTGCCAACAGTTGATGGTATGTTACATTGGTTTGGGATTTCACTCACAAAATGTCTTGGTTTTTGACGTTTTGGAGACGATTCAGAATCAGGAGAATATGTATTTTTTAATGAGGACAAATCTTCTTCTAGTTCATTCATATCATGATGGTTGTATTTATTAAAATCAATGTACTGCCGTGTTTGTGGACAACTTTCTTCAGTTCTGTTTACATCATCACTGTCAATATAAGTATTGACACCATCTTCCCATTTAGGATTTGGGCAATCACTAATATCTAAAAGGCCTCCTTCAAAATCTGGATGAGTATTGTTTGTTGCTTGACTTATGTCTATCCAAGAATTATTATCAGTTTTATATAATCTGTCATTTATATTGCACTGTATTGATTTTCGCGGCAATGTTCTCAAAACATTTTCCTGCTTCTCGCAAATTTCTTTTGTTTTAGTAATAGTATCATAGCTTTTCTTTAACTTAGTAATGGAATCATCACTACCAGAAGAATAATTTCTGGCAAGCTGATACTCAGGTGTATAAAAAATGCCACTTTTAGAATCACACTGTGCGCTTGTGTGAAGATCAGAAAGATCTTCGGAAAGATCTTCTGGAGTCGTCCAAGAGTTTGAATCATTATATGACTCACAATGACTGGAAACATTCAATCCTCCACTGGGAAAACTAGGGAATGAATTATGAAACTCCGTTTTGTTTAATCTTTCAGATGAATCTACATATTCAATATTTTCAGCATGCATTTCTCTGTCATCATTTCCAGTGTCTTTTAAACCATAAACAAATTGGTTATCATCAATGTCCTGAACATTTCTTCCTGTTTCTGGGTCTACACAGTAAGCAGGATCATCTGTAATAGAATCTACAAATGAAGTATCAGTAAGATGATCCAACTCAGCAAGATATCTGTGGCTCTCAGTCTCTGATTCAGTGCTGATATCACTCATAGGAATGTATTCTTCATCTGACATGCTGTTCTGTGAAATTTCATTACAGTCCATCTCTTTCACTGCATTGTTATCCTCGCAAGAATCATGGTTTGAACCTTCAATTACATCTTCTAAACCATCTGCTTTTGTTCTAGAATTACAATCTGGTTTGCTACCTTGACATATGTTTCTAGGCAGCACAGGCAAGATATTGTTTATTTTTTCTTCGCTTGATGGAATGTTTACGAATGTTTTAATAAAACTTTCCTGATTTTTTGCACCTTGAGAGCTCAAGTCATTGCATCTGGCAGCACAGTTACAAGATGAACAATGAGCATGCACAGAGAAAGACCTTGTCCTAGTATTAACCATGACTGACTCTGCATGAAGCGACTGAGACCTAGGTCTATTACCAGCATTTGTTAATCCTGTTTTATTGCTGATACCTCCACTACCACTTGGAGAATGTCTATTGTTTCTTGTGTCCAAAGATATTGCGATTCCTGTAGACAATGTACTGTCTGACTGAGCATTACGAGGTGATGTCTGGCTAATACAGCTGGTAGTGGAATGTACCTGGTCTGCCACTGTAACTGTAGAGAGACTGGTGACTCCAGCACTGATACTGTCTGTGATAACACTGTGTCTTGTTCTCACCACTGTATCAGTCACTGTACAGTCAACACTGCTGGAATCAATGGTTGGGTCTTGTTCCAAAGATCTTATCACTCTTCTTTTTAGAAGCATAAGTTGACGACCCTGAAAACACAAGAAAAAACATGGTATAACACTTTACTGATTTCAGTGATAACTATAACCTGCCCAATATAATTTTACTTGATTTTAAGATAAATGCATTCATACAAGTGCAAACTGCTATACCGAAACAAGATATTCCTTATGTCATCACTCCCTTTTGTTATGAATCTTCCTGGTTTGTTTTCTATTTAACTTTAGATATTCAAGCTGCAAAGTCAATGACAACTGATGACACTGATACTGATGACATTAACTGCATTTCCATACAAATGCTATGGCAACACTTTCTATCGATGCATTCCTTCTGTGACTTGATTTTAGCATTACCTTTCTCTATTTTTTTACATATTATTATTATTGTTGTGATTGTTTTTTTTAACAAACTGATTATTTAAAACTGTGACTAGTTTTCACTAGCATATGCCTATATTTTACTAAGATAATACAAAATAAAAAATAAATGTGAATTAAGTTTAAAGTGTTTGGTATAGGTCAACTGTCTAAAAATCATATTTATGTAAAAATAGGGCACAAGTTTAATGATATTAGCATCAGAGTTATGTTACTTGTTTGAAATGAAATAGCACCCTGACTAACCTGGTAAGCTTTGCGAACAGCACTATGCAGCATTCACGGCCATAATCCACATTTAAATTAAATATTGCTGGGCCAAAAGGGGTTAGAGCAACCCCCAAAGAATACCCTCTGGATCTGCTCCTGCTTGTTGATGGCATAAATAAAGTTTTCAGTATATCAAACTCTGTTTTGCA
This sequence comes from Corbicula japonica, assembly GCA_038501625.1. Lineage (NCBI taxonomy): Eukaryota > Metazoa > Mollusca > Bivalvia > Venerida > Cyrenidae > Corbicula > Corbicula japonica. Next base: position 2,334,706 of record JAZAYU010000039.1, on the reverse strand, counting down.
ATGTTTACCATTACAATTAACTACAGCTCAATTGAATTTGAAGAACAGTTTAATATTTCGACAACCAAAGTATATTTTAATACCAGCATTGAATAATATGCTGTGATAGGCAGCGTTGCAAAAATCAAGTGCCAGTGAACAGTGCGTGGCCTCTCATGTTTTTGCAAGAAGCAAGTAAAATATCGTTAAAACACATACAAATTTTACATTGCGTTGTGCTTCAGTGCAGATAACTTTTATGCAGTCATAATTCTTCACTAGACTTCAGTTTAGATCAAGAAAAATATGTTTGAACAGGAAATTTACAACATTTCCAGCACAGAAAGGTCCATTTTCAAAAATGTTTGAGCAAACTACTTTATTCTGGACACAGAGAAGACTATATTCATAAAGTGTCATGACTTGACAGCAATACAGACCTTTTGGTTTGAGTATTATTTAGAAATCTAGCCCAAAACTCTGTAATTTTCTTACCCCACAAAACCTCCTACATTGACACTGGTTATGCCTGTTAAAAGAGATATGAAACTTGTCTTGATAATTGCTATTGTGATGTCAGACAACCTTGTAAAGTTTCAAAACTCTTCCTTGAATGATTACTGAGCTAAAGTGAATAAAAAACTTCATGAAATGTTGATCCCTGCTTGCCCAACTGCAAACCCCACTCTACATGTAATAACCAGTGTTTTCCAAAGAAACCTTATTTTAAACCTTAAGTGACCTGGACTGAATGTCAATGAGTAAGATCTAGGATTAAATAATGAAATGTAAGTACCTTGAATTCTTTGGCCTGTGTGTGTGTCCAGGAGACCCCAGGGTCGAGGAGCTTGTAGTTGTGGAACACTGGCTGTGTCAGGTCATTCTTCAGACTGTCTAGGAGGGAGGAGTCAGCTTTTGTTGGGATGCGCTGATGAACTGTAGGCTGACTGTCCTCATGTTTCACACATATCATCAATTCCATGTAGACCACTTGTCCTGCAAAATCACTTCAAATCTAGATTTTATCAATGGAACCAACCTAAATTTGATGACACAACAAAAACTAGCATCTAATATACATGCTGAGACTTTTTTGTTTGACCCTTTACTCCAGAGATACACCTATATTGCATAGACAAACAGTGTAGATCCTGATCATATGGCACGTATGTGCTGGCTGATGTGGATCTACTTGGTTGCACACACTGAATAATGTGTATTTATGAGGTAAAGGGTTAAAAAAAAAGATTGCATATGTTTTTCTGTGCTAATTTTAATAACACGATCAGGTAAATAGAGGTTATTGGTGGAACTAATGGATACTCTGAGAAAGAAATGGTGGTAAAATATATTATTTGTTGCTATATCAATGGGTAACAACTCTGTAAGATAGTTACACAATCTGTCATATGTTACCTTGCTTATAGTACATGCATATCCACTTTGTTTGTTGGATGCAGCAAGTCAGTGCTGATAGTGTAGATAGGAATGTTGCAACAATATGCTGTATGGGATTGACCAAAGAACAAGCCGATATTATTTATAAGCTCCAAAAATATTCAACTAAATTACAATTTCAGGTTTCTAAGAAATTATATAACTATGTTATACTAAAGACCATGATTCTATAAACAAGATCAGGCAAAAACAATGTTGATGATATGCACAACTCTTCCTGTTAGTAAAGCTTCCAAGTGTCATTAAATACACAGTGCTGGTTACTGAGAATAGTCTGTACGAATCATCCTACACTGTTCAGATATTAAAAGGGTCATAATTCATCAAAAAAACAAGGTACTCTGCTCATCTTTTTCTGTCAGCGCAGGCACGTAGGAGCGATCTGAACATTGTGGCCACGGAAAAGATGATCTCGGTTGCATAATATTATCATTGATATGTCGATATAATAAGTTTCTTATTTTATAAAACAATTATATGTATTATTGGTGTATATAAAACCTTTAAATCATCATATTCAAGTACTGAAATACTGCAATTAACAATAAGATCACGTTTCGTAAATTATACGTCTATTCTTTCAATAATACATAGATCTTGATATGTAAAAGTAATAATTGTACAAAGTTCGGATAACAAAAGATGCATCAGTAATAGTGTCATATCCATATTCGCTGAATATTCCTTAGGATATGATGTTCAGTAATTTATATTAAATAAAATATATACAATTTTGAGCGCTTTCTTGAACTTTGCCAATTATGGTCTTCGAATACAACATTGTTTTGCACTACTAATTTCGATACATTTAACTGGGATTAGCTCCTTACACAACCGTTGGTTTAACACCATGAGGCAATCCCGCTGTACATCATCATTTCCTTGACGTTGACACTTAACAGTGTATTAGTTAAGCCGATAACAATTTTCAGGTAAAAATGACCATCTTATGGCACAATTTTACTGTTTGTGGCATTGCATAATCGCCCAAGAACCCTATTTTGAAGTCTTGGCCACTGGGGCCGCGACTTGCCGAAATACTGGGGCCGCGGCTCCTGCGTTCCCTGCTCCTACATCCCTGCTGTGTCATTTCCCATTTTGTGTTATTGAATTTGAACTAGTTGTTGCTGAGGAAACAGTCATTATCATAATATACAGTAATTTGAAGGGAAATAACTCTCTGAAAAAATCCATCAGCCAAAACATGCTGACAACATAAACAACTCCTCTTGATATTGAAGCTTCCCATCATGTGTCATTAAAACAACTGGTAGCTGCTGAGAAATAGCTTGGATACGAAAGGTCTTGATTATTATACTATAGAACTATCTATCTGAGTTCAACCAATCAGATTACTGAGATCTAAGACTGGTCTATAGGAAATCAACCAATCAGATTGCTGAGATCTGAGACTGGTCTCTAAGGAAATCAACCAATCACATTTTGTAATCTGAGACTTTCCCCAACTTGAAGGGATGGATGAACTTTGTTCAAGCTGCCACCACAGCAGGTTTTATTTACCTCCCCAGCATACAGTCTAAGCCAAGGCTCCTGGCAGTAGAACAAGTTTTAAGTAATCATCCAGCGCTGAACACCAGCTGGGACATCAGTCACAGCTGGGGATCAAATCTTGAGTAACAATCTACAAAGATGTTTATGTTTAGCATTTACTGCATGATTTGGAATCAGCTGACCTTAACTTTTATATAAGGGCATCTTTTCTGATAAGAAAATAGTTAACCCTATAACTGCTTAAAGAAACGTAAAGGATTCCTCTTTCTGCAAATTCAAGTAAGTCCATTCATTGTTATGAATGATGTTGTACAGAAATCTAGAAACTGAATTTAATGAATAATGAACATTGTAGAGACTGATCAGTGCCCAAGGTTATAAAACTGAGCACGGAAACCAGTCTCAAATCTCAAGCATCTGATTGACTGAAATGGTGACTGGTGCTTGGATGCAAGGCAGATCTGAGTTTTCTCTGATCACAAATGTTCAAAAAGTTGTGCTTAGCAAATAAACTTTAAGTTAAAATATTTGAAACAATAAAATGCTCACTGAAAACTTCAGCTTCAAGATATTTTACACAATCCGGTCTTTCTGCCTTGCTTAGGGCACTGTGTAACACAAACAGTGTGCGACCATTCGGCCGTTGAACCCAGTCCCTCAGCATCAGTTCTCCAGGGGTGCACTCCTGCTTCACACTGGCCAGCGTATTAAACTGTTTGATTTCCTGGAAGCCATAGCCTAGATCTTCTGCCACTGTCTCCCAGTTACCGGAGCTGTACGGAGCCCGATGCAACATCTGGCCTAGATCTCTGATCACCTTTAATTACAAGTTAATATTTCTGTTAATATTTCTGCAAAAAATGCACATCTGAGGTATGGACATTAATAAACTCCACCTAAGAAAACAAGTTAACTTTTGACTTTATTCAATATTTGGATTAATATGACTGTGAGTACATAAATGTATCGAACCAAGAATAAATGAATTTAAAAGCACAGACTGAATTTAAAACCTCACTCACTCACTACAAACAGTATTTAATGGGATTATCCTAGTAACCATTGTTGTCTCATTCATCTTACAATGACTAGACCAGCCTTATGGCAATCCTAAAATATAGGGATGCTATTATGACAGAAATTTTTAACCTTTGCTCCATGTCTATGGCTAATATTACATGGGCAAAACAAGTGTAGATCCAGATCAGCTTGAACATCCTTGTTTTCTGATTACAATCTACATCATTATTTGTAGTGCAGCTTTATATTCATGACAGCTGGACAGGAGGTTATAAAGCTGAGATTGGAAACCAGTCTCAAATCTCAAGCATCTGATTGGCTGAAATGGCGACTGGTCGCCATTTCAGCCAATCAGATGCTTGAGATTTGAGACTGGTTTCCATGCTCAGTTTTATAACCTTGGGCACTGATCTGGATCTGCATTGTCTACACATGTATTACATCCACATCTAATGGAGTAAAAGATTCAAGAAATTTCCAGGGAAGATCTGGCTAAACAAAAGAAGCAAATACTGCCCCTGTGTGCCTAATGGTCAACTTTAAATACTGATAAGTATAACTGGAATTATGAGATGATAAGTGTAGGAATTGTTTTACAATGTTACCTTAAAGGGTAGGTCTTTAGCTGGCCTTGCCCAGTCATCTCCTGAGAGAACATTCATTCTCTAAATCTTTGTTTTACAATTATTAACAGGTTCTGACATTCTCCATACAACCTTTAGATCTTCGTGGCAAACAGCATCTAAAGATAAAATTAACACCTGAATATTTTTATTTAAAAAAACAACAACATTTCAGTACTTATGTGTATTAACCCTTTACTATGTGGGTACAACTTAAATCTCATGTGTGACCAGTTAGATCCAAATTAGCCATTCTGATCAGGATCTACGCTGTTTGCTTAAGATTCATTTACTTATTTTCGACCAAGAAGCAAACAGTGTAGATCCTGATAACACTGCATAGCTGTGCAAGCTGATCTGGATCTAGACTGGTAGCCCATGGAATATAAGTGCTATTTATTCAAACAAAATTGACAAGTGAATTGAAAAAATAGTAAAAAAAAATAATAAAGTCAATAAAGTCCAAGCTGGTTACTTCATATTTTAGAGCAGTCATTACAGTGATCAAAATCAATCAAGTCATGTCATAAAGTCATATCATAAAACTTCAATGAACATATTGCTTAGAAAGGGGGACAACTATGAAAATACTTTTAAAAGAGTAATGGGAATTGTTGGAACTGAAGTCAATTATGATGCAAAACATTCATTTTTAAGTTCCATATCAACTTCTCCAGTAATATTTAAAAATGAGCCAACTGCTTCATTCTTTTTAAGAAAAATTTAAGTGTAAAAGGGGCATAACCATGAAAATATTTTGGAAGAGATCTTGTTGGAAATAAATATAGTCATAATGGGAGATATTTTTTAAGTTTGAAATCACGTTGGAATGTTAAAGTTATTGACCAACTTTTATACAAATTCCAAGTAAAATAAGAGACATAACCCTAAATAAATTTGTAGCAGATGTATACGTCTTGCAGGAAACCATAATGATTATGTTGGCAAAAATATGTTTTAAGTAATTAAGTTTGAAGTTGTTTAGAAGTTTTAAGTTATTGGCCAAGAGCATAAAAACATTATGATTCATGTTACTAATTTCTAGGAAAATAGGGGGTATAATTTAACAATATTTGTAGCAGATGTTTACTGAACATGAAAAATTTAAATTTTAATTAAGGTATGTTTTCTTGCTACATGCAATAATTCAACATTGCAAATAAATGTTAGGGTTTTACTACCTGGTCATGTGAAATTGTATTGATCTCACTGCATTTCAACACTTCACATTGTCAGTTAGTACCCAGTAAACACCCGACGTCAAAACGACGTTGGATTTAGGTTGGATATTGGTCGCGATGTCGGCGACCTAAATCCAACGTTAATCCGACGTCGAAAATGCGACGCCGTTTAGACGTCGGAAAATGACGTCGGTTTTTGGTCAGATATATTTGACTTCTTAACCAACTAGGAATAATTATTTTCGAATAACTTTTTTCCCAAATCTTCTACGCATATACATAAATTAATTTAAAAAAAAAATGAAATTTTTTTTTTCTTAATTTGAATGGTTTGCTGTTCAGTGGAAGGGATATTATCGAATCCTGTGCATTCAAATATAAATGTAAACAATCTGCGCCATTTGAAACAAAGAAACAAAGAACAAAGACAAAGTCGCCAAACAAACACAGAAGGGGAAAAATATATTTTATATTTGCCAGAAAAGAAGGCTTAAGCATGTAAGTTTTTTCGTATTCGTAGTTTGTTGTTTAATTCTAGTTTTGCTTAAATCTGGTTGAAATGCATGCCCACTACATGTATAAGACATGTGGAGTTGTTTTCATGAAATACGTTTCGTCCCAAAAAGTCTCGCTACCGGGCTATTGTTATAATACGGAGCTCATAAAACACATTACGTTTACAAAAGAGGTTTAGTGATGAATTAAAATAAAACACCTTGATGGTATTTTTCAAAAAGTGTTATTAAAGTGATAGTAATAAAAGGAAAAGGGAAGAGATTCGATTTTGGTCGGATTTCGGTCGGATTCTGGTCGGAATGTGGTTGGATTTAGGTCGGAACCCGACGTCAATCCGACGTTGGGAAATGACGTCTAGAAAACTTGCATTTCCAACCAAAATCCAACGTTGATCCGACGTCGAGGTCCGACGTCTATCCAACGTCTTTTTGACGTCAAATGTTTCCTGGTTATGAGTTGCTGATCCTTTCATGCCATACTGACTAGATGACCATACATGCCAAGTCTCACGCCGTGAGGTAAAAACTCACGGAATTTTACCCACCCTCATGGTCTAACAGATAAAAACAAAAAACTCACATATTTTTTATAATTTCTCTAACAAAAAAATTGTCATCTGCAGGACAAATTTTCAATGTCTCCAATAAGTCCGAGGATCGCCGAATTCGAAATGAAAGCGTTTGATTGACAGTGATTTATTGGAAATTATGACATTTTGTTTATTTCATCTGCTTCAATTACCCTGTGGCAATGGATTAACATTGATAAGGTGTTAATCAATTATCTTTTCTTATTAATTGATGTGTTTACTCAATCATCTTTATGACTCAGTTGGGGTACAATTTCAATGCAAGTGTTACAGTTTTCGGCTATGGTTGGGTAAACGTCTAAGGTGTTAATTGTCAAGAGTTTTGGTTTTAATTGGCATGTTGAAGCCTTAATCCAATGTGAATAAAAACAAGATTTGTCAAACTTATGGGCCCTTCTCTCTCCTTTCTGTAAAGCTACAAGAATAATTTTTAAGCAAATGCAACACTAGACTTTCTTCATAATTAAATGCCTAGTCAGTAATTGCACTTAGTGGATAAATAATGGCTTGAATAGTATGAATTTTTAGTGGACAGTTTTAAATAAATGTGGCATAAAGATTTTCGTCACAAATATTTTATTTGATTTTGAAAAAATGTGTTTGTCTTGTTACTTCATTAAAGTAATATAACTGACTGTAGTTACTTTTTATAAAAAAGGAAAAGGTATATAAGAAATTTAAAATATACCATGTTTCGACACGCTTTAGAAAATCTCACTTATTTTTGCTCAAATCTCACTTAAAAATGTCACCAGTCTCACTTAATTATTTTTCGATACCTGGCATGTATGGATGACCTATAAATTTACAGACAGGCTTTAAGTTTTACAGACAGCCTGTAAATCATTGTGTTTCTTCAAACAAGAAAATGGACTCACCTTTGATCCAAACTCTGCACAATGCCAGTGGTCTTGGGAAGAGTGTGGGATTTCCCCATATCATCCACTATTGTAGTGGAGCAACTTTCATTTTGTTTGTTTCGAGTCCACCACTGAGTCCGCCAATGTGTGACTTCCGCAAATTTTTACAATTTTAATATTTTCTTTAATGCCTTTCACTTGGGGAAAATATCTAGCCAATGGTGATTTTCATAAAATTTCATATGCCGTTTTTGCCTATCCGAAGTAGCATATCCGAATCTATGTACTATATAAGTTTAGAAACCTAGAAGTTTAGTGGAAACATGTTCTAAACGATCCAAGTAGAATGCGTTGGACGTGACTCTAAATTTATTAATTTTTACATTTTGAGGATTGACATTATGTCTTTATTTGTTAGTTAAACATTACATTTAGTTTCATGAAACAGTTAACTTCCGTGTTACCTCCCTTAGCCTAATGTGTAAAACTCAGATCAAGGTACACTTCTGATTACAGCTAAAAATGTTGGTTCAAATGGTTCAAAACAGTGCAAAAAGCAAGAAATGCCGACACTAACAAATGTATTTCAGAATACAAAAATCATTTCCGACTTGATTTAGGTGACAAGAAATATTTTTTCTGACGCTGCGTTTTTGTATTTACGGTTGAAACTCAATGATCTATTTACATAGAACACTCGCCGCAAACCAATGGAAATAAAATAAATATATAAATGTTTTTAAGGGACAAGAAACGCATAAACACTTATCTACAGTATCTAAGTTTTATGAATAAATAATAATAATAATCTGCTTACATTTAATAGATCGGGCGAATATAGTAGAAGAATAAACAGGCGTGACCATTTTTTGAGGACACATATCAAGTTTCAGCTGAATTGACCATGTGCATTCATTTGTGGATATAAAGTTCCCTGTTTTAACTATATGTACAGCAGCAATAAATATATAACTTCGAAATATCCCGCCTCCTTCTCTAGAAATGAACATGGGATCTAATATCGGGATTTCAAATAGAAAGCGGCCGTGATTACGTTTCCTAAGTTTCTTTCATCCCTCCTCAGAAAAGATGGTCTTTAATTTGATTTTGATAAATAAACTAAAATACAAAGAATGTCAAAATTTTTAATGAAATTTTACTTAAACTAGACCTGGTGACAAGCTATCTCCTTAGCACCACCACTGAACTTTGCAAGCCAGCTGAATACCGTCTACTTCAGTAGACCTGGTAACAAGCTATCACCTGTGTACAACCACTGAACTTTGCAAGCCAGCTGAATAGCGTCCGACGCTATCTAGAACGTATATAAGAAAAAAAAGATACGTATTTCAGATCCGAAGAACTCAACTTATTTCATTTGCAACGCCCTCTGGATTCATTCACTTAAAACCACAGGAAGAGTTTTACCAAATTTGCCACAAAGCTTCCTCTATAGATGCTCAGTAATATCAAAACTGAAAAACTGTCGTACTAAAAACCGATCTATTCTGCAACTGTTTTTACGTGTCGCTAAAGATTTACTATATGCAGTATTTTGCAATCTGTTATGTTCATTATGTTTCAACCAGTTGTTTGGTGCTCACGTGATTTTTCAGCAAATCTCTGGAAGAATTATCGGTCATGAATTACATTATAATCAGATCCTTGAGATTTGAGACTGATCTCCAGATTTAGTTTTATGATCTTGGGCACAGTTCCTAAGAAAGAAGTTTAAACATATCTTTATGTGACAACATATCTTTTTTTTAGTATTATTTATAGAGATTGGTGTCTTAGCGGTAGATATAATATCAATACGGAACTGTTAGCTCACAAAATGTTCAAGTTATTTTGACTATATTGACTAGTTCATTTTCTATAAACGAATAGGATAAATAAGTCGTGTATATCAAGTAAATAACACATATTAAAAGCGACAATTCTGTTACTTTTTGTATTATTAAGTTTCATCTTGTAATGATTTTTTTTAAATCCCGGGTCTAGGTTCTTCATATTTTTATAGTGCGCATTGTTTGCCAAAATATTCCCGCATGCAATTTGCAGTCGAGATTTAATGCATGCAATTACAGTCAAACATGTCTTCAAGGGTTACTCTGGGGAAACCCCCAAAGGGATCTTTGAACGCAGGTTGTCTTTGTCCACATGTGAATTTGTTCTTTAAATTAGTCAGTGGGACAAATAAAATATGGTCTTTTTCTAGAGGTGGTCCGTGTTTGTGGGTGTTTGTTAGCACTGGTTGGACTGTATATTGTCTTGTATTGTAGCTTGTTAAATAATGTCGCTTCACTCCCATCATCCGTGTACGAGTAAACGATATCAATAATTTCACTATTTAGTTATTAACATAACAACACGGTCATTTGTCATGAATGTTGTAATATATGTCCAATTGCTTGTATGTATTTATACTGTTACTTTCCATGTTTTATGTTGTATCTCCTGTTAAATCTGTTCCTTATTAAATAGTATGTACATGTATTTTATATTTATATTTCATTAATCTTCAATTTACTTTTTTCATAAACTGTATATCGTGCACTTAAATGACTTGTCTATAACATACCGAATTGCTAACTCGGTTGGTAGATTTGACATAATCTGTGCATAAAGCTCTTCAATTTTTTTTAGAATGGCACGTCAATATAATTCCTTTTGACTTTTTGACTGGCAGCTTGTGACATGTTATTTTATAAGCCTGATATAGCTGAATCTTTGTCTCAACCTGGAAAGGACAGACAACTTGTTTCCCGTCATGCACACATTAATTATACTCTGCTAACATTCCCAACATACAGTCCAGTCTCTGTTGGAAACTGGACTTAGACTGAAGTTGAGATGCAGTCAAAATCTAAATGTCAGTTACATATGACAAAAAAACTTGACACCGCATATAACTTTTCCATTTCGTAAAATTTCCTCTTTCAAATTTAAAATTGTATCGCTTATGACGACAGAGAGGTTGTATAGAGAACAAATCTGCAAGGCAAATTTACATTCGACTCTAGTTATGCCCCTTTTTGTATTTCAAGTATTCTAAAACGTAACGTTGTCTTTGACCTCTCTGTTATCAAAATTGAACTTAGATCGTTTAAATTCTATAGTAAAACTATCTATGACCTAATCTCAATTTTGATACCAAATATGTAGGCATTAAGAAAAGCAGTTAACGCAAATTCACCGAAAACATAGTGCACACTTTCTTTTGGAATAGAGTATACATGTATAACGTTCTTGTTCAAAAATATTGTCCTGTGTTAAATAAGAAGTTGGTTCTGAGATAAACATCTCACCAAGTAAAATATGTAAATGTTAATAAATAATCATTATCAGCATCAACAACAAAACAAAAATCATCGTCGTCATTTATTTTCATCGAAATAATTATTTATTTATTTTAACACAATTATTTAGCAGAACAATAATTTAGAGCGAATGAACTGCAAACATTATCAATAGTGTCATTTATAGTAGTCCGATAATACATAGTGTGAAGTTGTACAATTTATTACAATATTAATGTCAAAAAGCCCGGCTGGTGATACATCGGTCCGGAGTACGGATGAGGAAATTAACCATGAAACGCGCTAAACAGTTCCCAAGAGAACCGCATTATTGAAAGCATCGAAGAATAGGAATATTGGTAAAACTGCTGTGACTCGGTGACTTTTATCGCTACTGAACAGCGCTTTATAATATCGCTGCTTTCTCGGCTGCTGCAGCTTTCATTTTCCATTTGGTCGTCTGCCGTAACACCAGTGTGGATACAGCTACTGGAAAATTAGCAAATATTTGGTTAACACTTAGCAAAAGTGATACGTTATAGCGCGTCACTTTCTGAATGAATTTCTCCTAGTGTCGTTTTACATTTTTTGATCTATTATTTCAGAAGAACGGAATAAGTGAAATATCACTTGCGAGATTAGATCTAAAAGATCACGGACATAAAACAAATTTACCTGCATTTTATATATTTGGAATTAAGAAAAAGTTACAAAATGGGAAAAGGATTTTACGCAGTTTCGATTGTTTTCGTGCTAGTTTCGTGTGTGTATGGTTGCTCTGATCTTGGACCAGGCGCACGTGCCACCGGGAAGGTTGATGACGAGTACGATACAGACGACAGGAAGATCTACTACTCACAGGTGGTTGTGTTCGGAGAGGTTGTAGGCAACGCTACCGGAAATTACCCATTCAAGGGCGTAGCTGGAGTATACACTATCAAGTTTAACGTGCTGTGCACGTACAAAGGAGGACCTCTACCATCTACAATCTACATCGCCGGCATCGGTATGTCATCTTGTACTTTGATGTTTGTTGTCTGGTTCCCTCGTGCAAGTACTTTACACCGGTTTGGTCAATTTGAACACTACTTTTATTAGATAGACCTACTTAAGACACAGCTCATCAGCCGCAAAAAATGGAAATATTAATAGATGTCGCTATTTAAATGAGTACGGGAGAATAACAAAGACATCATTTTCCAGTTATCATAATTTAGGAAGTGCAGGTTTTCATAACTAATGGGGTCAACATTATACTTGTACTGAAAGTAATAATTAGCATTTACTCATTTTGTCATTTTCGACAATCTAAGGTACATGTAAGCGCTAGGCTAGTATCGTATTCCTGAATGGCTCGTGGCTATTTTTGTTAACTTTATCTACATTATCTAAAGTCAGTCATATCGTTGAACGAACTTTGACATTTAGATAGTCATTGACTTAACTGAGTTTCAAATTGTAATATTCAAATACAATATGGGTTACTAGTTGAGGTCATTGTTAGGCAGTAATTTTATCAAAGATATAAGACAAAGATTGAGTCAATTATATGTACATTTATAATATCAATGGCGACATCAAATTGCGTCCGTTGTGGATCCAGATCTGCTGGCACATTTATGCCGTTTGATCTGGATCTACACTGTTTACTTCTTAGTCAGAAATAACCTAATGAATCTAAATGCGTATAATTAGATCCTCTGGATCTACACCGTTTTGCCCATTTGATAAAATCCGTATTTATGAAGTAAAGGCTTCAATTGGACACAGAGAAAAAACGTAGTTTGAGCGTTTGGAAATAGGACCGGCTGTCAAGAAACAATTTCTAAAATTGTTTGTTAACACCTGGCGAACTGATTGTCATAAGATGACTAACTCTGGCTTGAAACCTGGCGTATACATTGATTGTGACTCCGAGTATCATGAATGTTCACACAGCACATGTTCGCGCTCTCGATTGATTAATGCTCGCAACAGACGGGATAAAAAACCTTGGTTAAAATTAGAATCCCGATCGATTTTTATCAAGCTTCGTTGAATCACCAGCTTTTAAACAAAGGTACATTAAAGAAAAAAATACAAACATGGACATTATAATGGACTACTCTCTCATACAAATGATCCCCACACGCCAACTCACGATTTCAAATTGTCACTGATTTTCTATAAAGCATAACATGTGTTGCCTACATTAAGAAATCATTATAAAGAGGGGGCTTGAAACATTCAATTTATGCCAAATGTCTTCTCCCGTGAGTGAAATGAGGAATGTTAGCAGTTGCCGATGAACTTCTAGATACTATAAATAGTAAATTACGGTCGCTAAATATTTCGATGTGTTTTATCAAAGAACTTCCCATGATGAAATTTGCACCAAGAGAATTTTTATCGCGACCATCTCCTATTTAAGAAAAGTAATCGCACTTTTTATACTTTGGTGCAGCTTTGAAAGACGGGAAAGTTGAATGGCAGTGAACATGTATTGTTTGACACAATACTTTAAATTATTTAAAAAATTATCAAATTGCTAAAAGAGTAAACCGTAGAAATTGATACTGGATAACAAATTTATAGCGGTGTACTTGATGATTTACGGAATAAGCATCTTTGTAGAAAACTGACCTTTACGGACATTCCCCATATTTCATTTTAGGGTATAATTCCATACCGTTAGAGTAATAAAGTGGCTATTACACGCAACTCGACCAGCACAATTACCCTCACGTGACTGTATAACGACCATAATCATCATCGGTGTACGAATTTAATTTTTGAAACTTGGGCCATTTGATGATAAATGTAGGTGCCACACGGCCGTACAGAACCTTTGTGTACATTCCTTTATCATCATGAGAAAATATTTCCGTGCGAGAATGTCATTTTACTACAACAAAATACAATATTTATGACCGAGTCATTAAAAAAACCTTCCTGCTTATTTTACATTGATTAAAATATTGTAACACACCATAAAAAGGGTTTATGGTCTTTGCGGCAAAATGAAGACCCTGATCAGACAGCGCATCCGCCCAGTCTGATTATGGTCTACACTGCTCGGTATTCAGTCAGAGAAGCATTCTAAATGCCATCTGGGAAACAGTAAATACCCTTTTCAGACCGTGTCAGTTCACAATTTAATCTGTGCTAAAGGTTATAAAACTGAGCATGGAAACCAGTCTCAAATCTCCAGCACCTGATTGGCTGAAATGGCGACCAGTCAGTTTTATAACATTGGGCACAGGACTTCCAAGCATCGTAAATTCTATTTTAAGCCATGTTTCCCATGGTGCGTCTCAATTATCATATTCTTGTGAAAAGCTAAAACCTTTCTGTAGAACATATGTGTGATGGAATTAGAGAAAGAATGTGCTCGTTATTTTCCTAATTGAAACCAGCTATTTGACTTTGTCACTGTAGACGGTAGCTCATCCTGGTTAAATAACTTCTCCAGTGTTTCTATTTACTTAGTAATTGGGTAGCAATAAACAAATTTACACAGGACACAACTGGCAAATAAAGCATTGTTACTTTCATTGAGATTATAAGAAAGTTTGAGTAATTGAATTAACTCGAGAAAAAGGGCCAACAATACGCCAAAGGTTATAAAAATAGCAAGAAGTAACTTGAACAATACATAACATTCAAGAGAATTTGGTATCGGTAACAAGGGTCATTATCTTTGAGATATCCGGTATCCTAAGATGAAAGAAAAGATACAATTATGTTGTCTGACATCTGACAATGCTATCCTGTCCGCTACAATACCGGTTGATGGACAGTCCCCATTATAGGCCGTTTAACCTATCTATCAAATGATCCCCATGAGATTCGATTAGCAACAGTTCAATACTAATCGTTGATGCCCTCGCCCGTTATCGCCTCATTATCACACCGCATCCCACCTGCTTTAACCTGCCCCAGGACCTGACCGTCATAATAAATGCACGCCACACGTTTGTTGTGTTGATCATATTAAAGACCAACATTTACATTGTTCTTCAAATGTTTCCAAATACATGTATATGGTTTAAAAAAATTATTTCCTTATTCTTATAAGGAAAATTCACTTAAATCTTATTTTTTAAGGAAATACTTAAGTTGACTTAGTGTTACTTGCGTAATTATTATAAACGTTTACGTAAACATTATTGTTTCCTCTATGAAATTATCCTTGAAAAAAGGGAAATGGTTAACCCCCTGAAACGATTGCGCACCATTATGAAAACTTATAGAACTTTAGGTAATTATTATATTTATTGATGTCTGTATTTACTATAACATAAATCAAACAACTGTCCGGTATTTCTGAGTTGTCATGTATCATTGACTGGATGGAAGGAATCCATCATATAATTACTACAAACAATAATGGTCTGTCTGTTGTATTTGTTATATCATTTATTTGGTACTTGGCATTGGTGAGGTCAATCTTGTACCGTACATTATGTAGTCTTTATCTTGACCGATCTCACATCATTACACACCTATCGTGCAAGTAATGTCTTTGTAATTACACAAAGAAAAACAAAGAACCTGGGTGATTTTACAGTGTACCTGTTCATCGTTAGTTTCTAAGATATCGTTAGATGAAGGTTTCATTTTGGGCGTGGTAATACCTTCTCATAACGTCAGTCTTATGTCAGTATTTAAATATAATGATGGTTTTATTCAGGTGTGCCAAATCATATATTTCAGTTACTGCATTTAATTATATACTAATTGGATGTAATTAACCTAAATAATAATTATATTTTATTTACTTATTAACTGATCAAAAGCCCATACGTTCATTTGAAAATGGTTCCGCAATCTTCAGTTGTGTACATTATATAATATTTTGTGGTATCTGGGTCTATTAGTTATTGTAAGACCCAGACAGTATAGGTTGATCACTAGCTATTGTCTAATAAAAGTCTAGCTCTACAAAAGTTCTTCCCTTCCCACACGGCATACAAAACAAAATTCCGATGTAACAACTATATCTAATTTTCGGTACTTAGGGCACTATTATCTCTATTAACAACAGTGGGGGAAATTCTCCGCAGATATGGTTGATTTTGTAATTTCGCCAAATATTTCTTTATCTTTTATGCTGGACGCGCCTGACAATAGTTTTGCTAGACTTTTATTTTGTTGTACACATAGTAAGCATCATTATGCAAGTTGAGCATCAATCATACATTGTATAATTAATGCATCATGCTGTGTTCAAAATGGAACTTCTTTTGGTTCGTTTTGAAATATCATTTTAGCTATGAAACATTTAGGTAGAACCTAGTAACGAATAAAGACAACAAAAATATTAGATTATTTAAGCCTATACTCCATATACACACACATTTTATTGCATGTGCTACCAGTGAAGATCCAGATCAGCTGGAACAATCATGCCGTCTGATCTAGATCTACACTGGTCGCATCTTGGTGAGAAACAACCTGATAAATCTAACATTATAGTGTAGATTCGATTCTGATCAGACTGCATGGACGTGCCGTCTTATCCGGATCTACACTGTTCGTCCACTCATCATATGTGTGACTTTAGAGTAAAGAGCAATCTCACTAAAGTCAGATCTAACAAAATGTTAGCGTATCGGTTTTCAGGAGATGATTTACATCAGATTGGAGTAAAGGGTTAAATATATGAAATCATCATTTCCACCATGTGGAGCATTGTTAATGCAAATTTTTATCGATTTTATAATTATATAATCATAAAGTATTGGGTGCTGATGCAACAAATGAAAATAAAAGATGAAAGTCGTCACGTGACAGCTGGCAATTAGTTTAGCAAGGTGTTTAATTATTCAAGTTATCGATCCACCCACGCTAGGAATGGTTCGCCAGACAAAGAAATACAAATCGAACACAAAATCACGTTACTTTATTGGCAAGACATAGGTTGAAGGTTATAAAACTGAGTTTGGAAACCAGTCTCAAATCTCAAGCATCTGACCAGTCGCCATTTCAGCCAATCAGATGCTTGAGATTTGAGACTTGTTTCCATGCTCAGTTTTATATCCTTGGGCAATATTCTGTCGATTATAATTGATGCGTTAGATGTGGCTTTTATCCGATTTAACGTTTTTAGTTCTCTTATAAATCGAAATTAAATTCACAAAAATACAATTTATTTGAAAAAAGAAAGCCTTAGAAGACTTCAATGACTTCCCAAGTCCATCTCGGTGAATTAATTGCTTTTAATCGGAGGTCATCGAATTCAAAGCAATAGGGATTAAAATTGCTTTCAATTTTATTGTCTGGTGTTGGTGTCCCTTAAAGAAAAGTTAAAATACATGTTACGTAGAACGTTGCTAATCATGGTCAATATTTTCACCGAGGACAGTATTTAAGCATATTTTTAACATAGAAATATTCAAAGGATAGCATCTCTATATAAAATAATATAGGTTTAAAAAGAACAGTGTTAAGCAAATGTGGCCATTTAATCTTATTTTAACATAGAAATATTAAACGGTTAGCATCCGATGACGTAATACCATATACTTTTGAATACTTATGTCATTCCTTTCTAGAATATATATTGGGCTCAAAGTACAGAATTCTATTCATCAAGAGAATGTTCGCTTTTACCTCCATTGTTCACCTCTTGACATTGATTGTTTTTTCTAGTTGAACTTTATTTCCTTTGTCTTTGTGATATAGTGTTCCAGCATCTTTGAGATATTATCATATGGCATATTGATGGCCTAGGATAATTGTTTCCCTAATTTACAAGTGTAACTGAGGCTCGACATTGTTTCTTAAGATACATTAACACCTCTCGACGGACATTAACTTCAATCTACACTTAGCTACATCGTCTTGAATACTGGTAGCTTTTATATCACCAGTCTTCCGTTATTCTCAAATCGTTCTGCGGGTTTCTTCGGTACTTCCCCAGTGACCAGCGAGACGATTACCTTGCACATTTTCTAGTTGATAGTAGTGGTAGCTGATCAATTGTAAATTATATCGTTATTGTGATATTAATGAATTACCGCAAAACAGACTTCCGATTAACCGGTGACTCACATGACATCGTACCGAACAGATTACCTGGTCAATTTATATTCAATGTTGAATCACAAACAGCTCTAAACGTTGCTTCTACCTTCATATCTGTTCGTCTTCAAAGGTACACCGGATATATACAGGGACCTTAGGGAAACCTCCAGAAAGACATGAGTTGATGTGAAGTGACGTTTGTTTGCGAATACACCATTTGTTACACAGTATTTAAAATCCTAAGAAAAGTTTTCCCACAGTAACTTTCACAGCATATATTCTTCTTAATTATCATGTCCTTGAAACAATGTTAGATATGGACATATTTTATTTGATATATTGTATAACATGCCCTTTGCTTATAACAACAACGACAACAACAAAAATCTTTTATTAGCAAATCGGCAACCAGATGCCTTTGGCTAATAATCAACAACATATTAAAAATTTAATGCATTCAGTGTGTCGAGAATCAACATACACTAATTAGCACTCTGTTACTATGTTCACATTAGTATAAAAACGACTAGAAATAATTATATAAACTTTTTAATATAAAGACTACGAACGACGGCTAGAAACGAAATCCGTAAATCGATCTTAATACAAAATGGTTACTGTGCGCAATAGAAAGGCTTTGCACCGGAGCACCCCAATTTAGCGTATTTTTTGTAAAATCAATTATCACCTAACAACAAAATGGCTATCAAAGTCGACCTTATTTATCAAGAGCAAGAATTGGGTAAAGCAAAAACAAATGAACAAAAATTCCAAACTTCCCGCATCGTTTCTGCAAAAAATCAAATTCGAAGCAGCTTCGAAGATATCATTCTTGTTTTGATCAAGATAAAATTTTACAAAAACCTAAATATATTACATTTTAACTACAGTGTTTTCACCGTGTAGAAGGCAAACATAATAAAGAACAGAAAACAAGAAATTTGCGTTTTTTTCATGAAGTTGCTTAGATTCTTTTTTATTTGGTTAGTTTGTGATTTTCTTCTTGTTTTATGCCATTTCATCAGATGGATTTTTGTTATCTTATTTTCAAGTTGTCAATATAGAACCATATCATACAGTTAGAATGATATTTCCATAGCAACAAAATATTTTAACGATTAGATTGATTTTTCAGTAACTGCACCAACATGAAGCTTTATAATAGCAGAGCAGTATGAAACACGCAAGACAATCTTTCGTATTATTCTTGGCGTTTTTATGCTGTTATTAAGATTTTGTTTACTTTCAATGTTTCAAATCTTCATTGTTTCACGCCAAATTAACGAAATGTATTTTCAATATACATTATTTTGTCACTCAAGTTTTTTTATGATCGGAGATGGCCCATATTCTTACATTATCCGATTAGGTATCTCTTATTTACATGAATTACTTGTGCGATACACCCTGTTTACTGGATCGCGTTCTTGCATTACCCATTCAGTACATCCTGTTCTATGGATCGCGTTCTTGCATTACCCGTTCGGTACATCCTGTTCAATGGATCGCGTTCTTGCAGTACTTGTTCGGTACTTCCTGTTTAATGGATCGCTCTTTTGCATTACTTGTGCGATACATCCTGTTCACTGGATTGCATTCTTGCATTACTTGTTTGATACATCCTGTTTAGTGGATCGCGTTCTTGCATTACTTGTGTGACAAAACCTGTTCAATGGATCGCGTACACTTGCATTACTTGTGCGATACATCCTGTTTAATAGATCGCGTTCTTGCAATACTTGTGTGACAAAACCTGTTCAATGGATCGCGTACACATGCATGGCATATGCGATAGATCCTGTTCAATGGATCGTTTACTTGCATTACCTGTGCGATACATCCTGTTCAGTGGATCGCATTCTTGGATTACTTGCGATGAACATAATCTTTAGTGAATCCTATTATAACTCATGTTTAATGGATCGCATTTTTGTATTACCCGCGTCTTTGCATCATTGTGAAACTGTGCTATTTACATATGTTATCATTCTGTATTATGAATTGCGTTTTTGGCGTCCTTAAGTATAGAAAAAACGTGACGTTTATTCTTATTCTTAAGTTTTCTAGTTCTTGTTATTGTTCTGTACTGGTGCATATAACGAAACAATTTCGGTATTGTCTTTGAAACTGATTTACCCCACCTATTTTTCAATGTATGGTTTCATTGTTTCTTGACGATTTGGTTAAAACAGAATCAATGTTAAAATATTTCAGATAGGAGAAACAACACGTATTCCGCAGACATAACAGTAGGGTTTGTTTGAAAATATAAAAGCCTATTATTTCTTGACAACCTCTTGTGCATCTCATGCTCTCTATTTTAACTATGGGGTATATCAATACAAGGCGATGAAAAACAGTTCGCTGATTGCATTAAAGTAATAAGCAATAAATAAATTAATCGTTACAATAAGCGAAGATAGTTCGTTTATTAGCAAACTCGATGGTTTGGAAAATATAGGAAAATAGATCGAGTTTATCATATACAAAGCCACAGGGAGAAAATATTCTATATGATAAATGTAACAAACATAGAAAGGGCAAGCTTTTCCTGACAGAATTAGTTTGTTAGGTGTTAGGGTTAAACATGACTTCAAGATTCAACGTCAATAGAACACAACTTCGTAGATCCAGCGCCGGCTCAACAATGGGGTGTGGAAGACAAAGCGATACAGAACTGTTTGTGAATCTAGTTTAAAATACGCCTTACCGAATGAAAATGAAATGAAAGAACGACACATATTTTAGTTCTAATTTGATGTTGGTTTGAGAGAACGGCCGTACACAATAAAACTGTTGCTAAGAAGTTCCAAATTGATACGCTAAGTAAAGTAAGTAAAATATCAAATAGAACGGACGACGACGTCATCTGTGAACGAATGAACTCCTGTATATTGGAAACCCACTGATTATGTTTCTTTGACGACCAGGTTTTGCATAATCTCTAATCTCCAACGTAGGCAAAGAGAAAAACACAGCGATCAATACCCTGATTGAAAAGACTTGAGAGCAGCAGTGTCCGCCTCATGGTAATATCATGGTTAAGTCGATGACAGGAATAATTTAGGAGATATGGGTTGGAAACTCAGGCAAAAGCCTGCATTACATAATTGATTAGCTATAAGGATTATTTTTCATTGAAATTCACGAGCTTTTGTTGAAAGCTCATCCTGTTGCAAACGTAATTAACCTGCTGACAAGATATCATTATGATTTGACACACATTTAATGAATCAGCGAGGAAATGTCAACAACTTACTTAATGCCACTGACAGTCGTTTATAGAAGCAAAATCTTTACAGTTTTTTTTCGCTGCGGTTTTTCTTCATTAATTGTCTGTATATGAATTATGATGTAATATCTCAACTGTTTCTTCGTGTGACTTTACGACTATTACATTTCTTTAGCTACTGTTGGCTGAGTTTAACATTCGTATTTCAAAGATCTGTTATTAGATATTCAAAAACAGAACACAACTACTTTAGATCTCCCGCCAACGCAAGTTAGTTAGAGCTACTTTTAAGATTCCCGATTATTAAGTAATCCTGTCCGCTAAACTGGCAACCAGTTGTCATGATAATATTTAAAGTAAACCCGATAGATAGCTACATGACCCGACATCAAACTGGTATATGACCCGGCATCAAACTGCTATATGACCCGGCATCAAACGTTACAAAACAGGCAAGCTGAAATTGAACTTGAATTCGCATATTGGATATCAATATAAACCAATATACTGAAGCTTTTTAGATTTCATCAAAATTATCGACCCTCTCCAGGAAAATTCAAGGAAGAAGCTCGTGTATGAATTTTTATATAGTTATATATTAACCAGCATATTAGGATATGTAACTCTTTAAGTTTGAACGTGCCATCTCCTACCCATTCCCCTTTATTTTTTTTTAAAGTTTTCAAATACCACCAAGAATTTTGGTTGTAGGCCTGAAGAGATAAGTTAAGCAACTTGACAGTAACTGTTGTGTTAAATTGAACCCGTGTTTGAATTTTAAAGTGCAAAATTGCAGATGGTAGGTTGAACGAAGCTGGCTTGTTGGTTGTTGAATCCGACAATAGTTTAGTAAACATTACTAAGAAAGTCTGAACGTATTCGACATGGTTAAGTGCGGTTTGAAGTTTTCGTGATTTTAATTTACGACGCTAACATACAGAAGTGATGGAAAACATGTTGGTTGGACAAGACTCGTGTGCAGTTCATCGTGTTCAAGTTAACTTTTATGATTTCCCACAGAGCAAGCAATTTAAAGGTTTCTGTACTCAGATTTACTAGTCCTGCGAGCTGTGCTGTAGAAAAATCAGCGGAGGTGAGGAAATTTTCTAACTTAATGATACGTGCGTATATGATTGGCTGCATGATCTTTGAACCATAAAATGACAAAAGACATGTGTTTTTCGTATTGTTGATATAAATATTCCTGAAGTCAAAATTGGTCCTTAATTAAGAATGTTCGTGTCTTGAAATATAAATAATTGTATTTGTTTCTTCTATGAATAGTAGGGTAAATCTAATAATTTACTGCACGAACACCAGAAACATGGTAGAAAGAAGCTGTGGTAGTCTATATCGCTGATGAATTTAAATAGATGAAAAGGGAACTTTGAAAGCCTTCGAACACGGCAAATATGAAAATATTGCAGACTCGGTTTCATTTAGCTTGTTCATGGACAGTATTACTGAGTAATGGAAATACATCTTAATGCCCACGCCGCCTAGCCTAGGGTTGAGCGCAACTCAATATTTACACCAACAAACAGTACAATTTTGATCCATCCCAAACGATGGTATGCACATGGCGGTGAACATGGAACCTTCAATGTGGTATTTTCAAATTAATACCATTCAATGTTCAGCGGCGTATGGTTCCCAGATAAAAGAATGGGGTTGCCCTAAACGAGAAAACAATGTGCGGAATTAAACAGAATAGAATTATGACAGGGGATCTGAGAATATAAATCCTGCATATCACAGACAACACCAAAGGCAAAATTTAAAAAGCAGGAAGCATATCCTTGGGGTGATTGAACAATATCCAAATCTATATTGGCTGGGAATGAAACCACCCATCTCAAAACTGACCGAAATAAGGAAATGAGACGCATATTTTACAAAGGAAAAGGGAAACTTTTTGACGAATGTCTGACGGCGATAAACATTCAAATAAACCAGTCGTACGTGCAAAAGCACTGCACTGGCGTCGTGGGATGGCCGAAAGCCTTATCCGCACTGTCTCAGTCAAAATGAAACTTCTCTTAAAATGAATGAACTCATTTCAGCCACATAGTGGTCCTAAAACATCACACGTTGTTGGTAAAGTAGACGTTTTTGCACTGTTTACTGGTGTAAATATGTAGTTGCGCTAAACCCGGAATGAGCAGTTATATGCATCCATTACTGCCTATGAACAAGCTCAATCAAACCGAGTCTTCAATATTTTAATATTTGTCGTGTTCGGTGGCTTTTAAAGTTCCCATTTCATTTATCAAAACTAAGCTTCGTTCAAGTATATAACAGTCATATTTGTATGTTTAGCAAACACATACTTATCACATATCATAAAGATGATAATCAATAAAGATTATAAAGAAAAACGCCGTTCAAAGATAACCGGATCGATGACAGATCTCATGCAGGCATATCAAGTGGAATATTAACCCATTGATTCGGTTACATAATTGATTACCACTAACGCTAATGCTCGGGTTGTTTCATTCGCTTTTACTGTTGATCACGACAGAAACAGTAATTGTGATGGGTTTCCATAGCATTACGTAATTACATGACTGATTAGCAGATGGAATCAAGCAGAGATGTCAATCACAGATGAAGCGCGAGTGTCGTTTGTTTTCAACATCAGGGCTAAAAGTTATAAAACTGAGGTTGGAGACCAGTCTCGAAGCTCAAGGCTGAAGGTTATAAAGCTGAGATTGGAAACTAGTCTCAAATATCAAGCATCTTATCAAGCTTGAGATTTGAGACGGGTTTCCATGCTCAGTTTTATAACCTTGGACAAAAGCATCTGATTGTCTGAAATGGAATCTCCATTCCAGCCAATCAGATGATGGAGATGATTCAGATTGGAGACTAGTCTCCGTTTTCAGTTTTATCACTTTGGAGCCAGAACCAAGATTATACTGATACTGGTTGAAAGCGGGCTCCGTCTCCAAACTGACTAATCATAAGCTAGAGTTTTGAGACTAATTTCCGATCTCAGTATTATGTTCTTGGGTTATAGAACAAACCACACTCTACATTCCCGACAAAAGAATTCTTCGTGTAACATTTGCTGTATTAGAATATGACTTTAAATGAAACAGATGTTGTAGGTTAGGTTGTTGAAGGTCGCGTGGAAGCAAGTTTCGTCGAATCGTTAAATACAAGTCATAATATTTATTCAGTATATTCGACGAAACGTTATTTGGCAATATTTATTCTATATGAAAAATCTGGTGGATTAGCTGGTGGTTGTAAAAGCATTGCCAACTGATCTTTTGTTGGTTGGTGGAATCGTTCACTCAGTAATCTTTGTGTTTGAGTTGATGTTTACAAAAATGTTTATATTTTTTACTTGTTGAAACAGCAGACCTCAAAGCATTTATATTTAAATCGATATGTTCCTTTTATTAGCTGATATACAGTTCTCTTTTAATCCGTTTACAACCGTATGAAGGGTCTTAACCATACAATTTACAGGCACCCAGCAAATATGTTCTCGTAGCGTAGTAAACATGGAGGAATGAATAACTGAGAAATAAAAGCGACGTCAGCATAATGTTCATGGAATATTCTGAATATTTAAGAAGGTGGGAAAATTGCTAGAAAGTTCGAGACGAAAGTCATGTTTAACAATTTCTTATTTGCATACGGAATCGACATTTTTCCTAAACTGAATTTGCAAACGATTCATTGTTATGTTTCAATGCAGACAACCATTTACTAAACTTCAACATATTTTGTGTTTCAAACAACATTTTAGACGTAGACACTTTCCACCAGCACTGATTGAGAGATCTCTATTTGCTAGCTAATTATTGTTTTTACTGTACTTCATATAGGCTTTGTACTCTACCGTCTGTGGTTGCAACATCTGTATTCCTACTTAGCAGTATAATTATATATTTGTATAATCAAACGGTGCAGCTTCACTTGTAGGATGTTTGCTTCATAAATAACATGCGCGTGTTTAATCTACCTGCTGTGATGACTTGTAAAACTGATAGTTACTGGTAGATTTTTTCCCGGTGATTTTGATTTTATACAAAAAGAAACTCCAGAATATCAAAGATACCGTTATGTTCAGTCATAGTGGATAATTACTCATAATTGTTAAATGCCGATGAAACTAATACAAAACCTACCGCTGTTGAATAACACTAAATCTTAACAGTTGCTAAATACTAACCAAATATCTTTGTAATTGTTTTGTTTGTTAACATACCAAAATACTTTTTAGCCTGCTGTGGCATTTTCTCAAAATCGCTAAATGTATATAACAGAAAACATTGCATTCAGTGCCATCGAGGAATTCCGGACTGAAACTGATGATAATCGAAAGTTAACGACTTTCATGATCTCCATCGATTGCAAGACGTTACTCTTATTGAAACACTTACTACGTTACTTCTATTGCAAGACGTTACTCCTATTGCAAGACGTTACTCCTATTGCAAGACGTTACTACTATTGCAATACGTTATTCCTGGTGAAATACCTTACTCCCATTGCAATACGTTAATCCTATTACAATGTGTTAACCCTATTGAAAGACGTAAATACCATTGCAATACGTTACTCATATTGTAATTCGTTGCACCTTTAGCAAGATATTACTACTTTTTTAGATGTCCGTTACTCAATTTTCAAGACGTCATTTCTATTGCAATACGTTACTATAATGTTATCCGAAAATGTACAGTTAATGTGGAAAGCTCATCAGCTGAAATGAAACCTTGCCAACTATTTACTAGTGCAAGTACATACATCTAATGCAGTATTCATACCCTTATAATTATACTGTTTACCTGAAAGAATTTGTTGTATCACCAACACTAGTTAGTTATTGTAAATGTTTAGCTATCCCAGTTCACTTTTTAAACATGTTTGAATGTGATACTCTTTATCTTTTTCAGAATCCCTGTCAAATAGCGTCCTGTTTGTTCCCTCTATTATTTTTTCGTTTAGCGCAAACACATCGTTTTTGGAACCATACCATCCTGGCCATGGGTCGCTACATTCAATTAACCAAATTCAAAAGTAACCGGATTACCTTTTGTCAATGGAGTTAAATTGACTCATTTGGTTATCGTAAAAAAGTAAGACATGTGCATATTTTAAAGGTCACTCAAGCTTTATTTCCTGTTATTGCATTGATGAATAATCGTCAAATACTTTTAAACGAATACAATTAAAAATACTAGTCAAATGGTATCTAGCATGTTTTAATCGTGCTTTTTACATAAAACGAGGAATTCTACCTAAGAATGATTTCAGTATTTTTAACTTGTGTTTATCCAGAGATTTAAATTGGAAACGTTTAGAAATCTTCAGATCATAAGACTTGTGTCAAAGTTCATTAAAATCGGAAGTACCTAACCAAGTGTTGATTGAAGTACTTAACAAATTTGTTTGAGGTAGTCCATGACCACCGTCATGCGGATGTAGCATCGTTTAAAACTGATGAATTTCTTTATACTGAATAAATGAGCTGCTCTTAGATCGGGACTACCCGGCGCGGGCTGAGCTTCCATTACTGTCAATTAACAAACCAAATCAAACAGAGCTAGCAAATTTTAATTTTCATTTTTGCAGACGAGGACTAGGCGGCGTGGGCTGAGCTTTCGTATTCTGTCAATTAACAAAACCAAACAAACAAAGCTAGCAAATTTTAATTTTCTTTTTTGGAGTCTTGAAGATTTTTTTTATTCGTCAGTGTACGATTTCCCATTAAATTTATAAATGGCAATATCTTTGGCCCTGTATTTCACATCTTATTTGTGTCTTAATTTTCACTCCTCTGAAGATAATTGTTTTCTCACACCGTTTTATGGTAAAATACTATTTGAAACAAAAGTCTTCACTGCTAGAGAAGAGCTGTAACAATTTCCTCGATTATGACTATGCCACATAAATCAGTGAATAGATTTCATCTACTTGCGGTTTAAAGGAATATTAGATACGCGTTATGTTTCCGCAATACTGAGCGACTTTTTAGTATCTGTGACGGAAATCAATGAGTTAGAATGCAATCATTCAGATAGGAAATGGAATTCAATAAAAGCATCCTCTCCTAAAGTGGACCTGTACAGAGAAACGTCTCTCTATCGCAGATTATTAAACAGCGGTGTTCTAATATCCCGACAGCTTACTAAGTGTTATTTGCGGAGATATAGATATATTCAATTATTTATCATTTTCGCAGACAAAAGTGTTCGTGTTGGGCAGTCTCTTAGAGTAGTTACATGGTAATTTCATACTCACTGGCCAAAATGATCTTGAAAATTTATTATTGCTGACGTCAAAGGGGGGGGGGGGGGGGGAGAGGGTTTCAAGCAACCATACTGAACCCCTCTGGATTCGCCCCGAGTATTCATTACTTCAATTGTTTTCAAGTTTAAAGTATACATGTACAGTGCTGAAACAGGCAGCGTAATAATAATGCATTTTTCTTGTTTGTTTTTTGCATATTTTGCTTCTCTTTTTTTGTCAAAAATTAATGAAATGTAAGTTTTATTTTTTTTTTAACTATTTCGGCCATATTTTGTACAAGTTGTGTGTTGCTGTTTTTGAGCTTACCACAATTCACAACAGTTTTGGCGTGATAATGAAGTGCAAGACCGCTTGAGCCATATGTCAGATACAGTCCAGACAAACATGATTAAGAACACGATCTTTGACGGCAATGGCTTTTAGAGGTAATTGTCAATAAACCTCCACACTCAGCCTGCCTAAATTATTATGGATCCCTCTTTTATTCGCGTGAAACCCAATAGAGCCTATCCGAGGTCGTTAAGTTCGTTTTTGGTTTGCCATATGTCATCTATTCAGAAAATTGCCCATTAAGAGTTGTTGTCATTTGCATTTCTATTCAGTTTTTTGCTTCTCATCAAAATGTATAATTTTTTGTACGGAAAATTCCGATTGTTTTTTTAAGTGCTTCATCAATTTAATATTTGGATTTAACAGACGGGTTCAGTTTCACATAAGATATTTGGGATGTATATTTTACGACTGATAGTTTATATGTCAGTGACCCCAATGCACTGGGTCCGGTTAAAAAGACTTGTTTGGCGTATGACTTCGAAACAACATTTTTTTGCGGGAATGTTAACCAGATGTCATGGATAAGTGGGAAGGGAATTCCATACTTCAACTGTATCTGTTACTCGTGGCGTAGGATCTGTAAAACTGTTTTTTTTTTCATTTTAGGGGCGGATTCCGAGGGGCTTCAGTGGGTTTGCTCGAACCCCAGTTAATTCTCATGTCTATTTTGGTCCGGAATTTAGAAATTATCATGTAACTACCCTAAGACTGCCCTAAAAGAACTCCCTTTCTGGAAGTCTTGCGTCCGAATCAGCATGTATATTAAAGGATTACTCATAACTGAACAGTAGCCAAATATCACAAAACTGTGATTGGAGACAAATCTCAATAATTTGATTGGCTGAAATGGAGATTTGAGACTGGTTGCCAATCTTAGTTTCGTTATCTTCGGCACTGGTCCGCCATTTTCAAAATTTATCACCGTAGTTTTAAGAAACGAAATCCCATTTAAGTCCTAACAATTTTAATAATTGATACTTACTAAAATGTTATTAATCATGTTAAGCTGTGATCAGAATGACTTGACTTGGACTGAAGGTTATAAAACTGAGCATGGAAACCAGTCTCAAATCTCAAGCATCTGATTCGCTGAATTGGCGACTGGTCGCTATTTCAGCCAATCAGATGCTTGAGATTTGAGACTGGTTTCCATGCTCAGTTTTATAACCTTGGGCACAGTGTTAATAATTGTGTATGTCCACACTTGGATGATCCTTGTTCTATTTGTTTTGCTTAATTAAATTTGATCTGCAAATAATTGAGCGATGAACTTGGTCGTGTTTATGATGATTGAAAAGCTCCAGTGTGATTTCTTGTTAAGTGTTTGTTGATAGAATCATGAACAGTGATTTTATTAACAATCGTTCATCAATTTGCTCCTGGGGGCAAGGCTGTCGGCAATAATTATATTGAAACTCTTCCAACCTCTTCCAAACGCACAGACAAACCCCAAAATAATATACGGCTATGCAATGGGCGATATAAGAGACTCTCAGTCTTTTGATTAGTGTTCCATCAAGTTTGCCTCAGATATAAACTGGTGCCTTGTTGAGCTAGTTCACAATCTGTTGCAAGCAGTAGAGAAAAATGTGCATTCCTTTGACTGTACCATTCACACATGTCACAAAAATACGTAAATCTTTGAACCTGGAAATGATTTGTTCTAGTGGCTTTCCATCTTGTGTAAACAATTTAAATTGACATCATTAATTCAGAAGCGATTTTTCAAAGGAGCTCTTACGGAAGTTTACATTTATATACCATATTACTAACGCTTGCTTTTAGTTCAGCATTGCAGTTTAATTCTAGTTGCCGCCTTTGTTCAAAGTCTGTAGTCTTTTACTGCCAGAGTATTTAAATACTGAAATATCTGTTCTTCAAACGATTTCAAAATATTCAATACAAAATGCATAGAAGTATAAAGTTTAGAAATTTTCTATATTTTGAATGACAACTGTATCACTTATTGTCAATCACATTTTCCCATGTTTAACAGCTTTCTGATAATTTTGTGGATGTTTTTTTTTCTTCAGATTTCATAAAGCTTATTACATTTTATTAAAAATACAACTGTAGGATACCGACAGCATCAAAAGAAGACTTTTAAATGGCACGGTATGGCCAAGCCTCAGATAAAGTTAAAGGTGACAGCGGTAGTTTCCAGTTTCACAATTTTATGAATTTTATCTGCACACTGTTTGCATTAAACAGTGACTTGAGATCGAAACAAGTTGAGTCACAAGTATTATTTACCAAAGAAAATATCTCAATTGTCGATTGATTATGATGTTAACATTTCCTTGAGAGAAACCATCTAAAAATACGTCAGCTGTGCAGACGATGCGCATGTAAAATTAATAACGTTGTGAAATCAGAAACTACCGAAATAATATGTTTTCAGTGAACATTATAAACAAGAATAGGTGATTTTGTTAGATTTTCTTTGTTTATTTTACACAAAGTTACGATAATAAAATACTAATCTTGTTAGTTTGTCTAATTGTATTTTTATTCAGAAAACGGTATTCTTCTTATTGCATATGGCAAAATATAAATGAAGGATCAAATCTAATCATGAATTTTAGTCAACATTTGGCATAAACTTAAAGAAAACATAATCTGGTTTAGAAATTACAACACAATCGAATATATTGGTTCGTATTGATTGTTTTGGATAATAATAACAAAATAGAAGTTTTTAAGTCTTTCAACGCGTTCAATGAATATTTATGTTAGCCTTCGGCATGATGTGTACGATTCCCCCAAAAACTTATTTTTTCATGTAATAATTTCCACTCTTGTAAAGAAATCACCTGTGCACTTAGCAAATAGCGTAGTAAAAACTCCTGCACAAACTTACTCCTCTACTCAACGATTACTCGTAGCTTTGCTATGGTATCTCATTGAATGGGTAACATGCACTTACAGTTGGTTCTTAAGATCACAAGATAATTATTGTAGAATCCTTCAAGAAATAAATATATTACCTTAGATGAAATCTTGCCAGGTAGTTACGATTATTGCTGCCGGTGCATACACGTATAAAGTTGTAGCTTTCATACTGATTAACGAAAAGGCATGTGTGCTTAACCATGCAGCAATTTCATCTTCCTTGTTATTAATCACAATTTCATATGTGCTCACCCATGCAGCAGTTGCCAACTTTCTGGTTATTAATTACACCTGGGCAATATCATTTGAATTCACAGTAGCGCTATTTG
This sequence comes from Corbicula japonica, assembly GCA_038501625.1. Taxonomy (NCBI): domain Eukaryota; kingdom Metazoa; phylum Mollusca; class Bivalvia; order Venerida; family Cyrenidae; genus Corbicula; species Corbicula japonica. The sequence continues at coordinate 2,303,599 of JAZAYU010000039.1, read as the reverse complement.
TGCAATGTGGTGGCCGTAGAAAGTCTCCCCGTACATATAGTCAGTACTTAAATAAGTACATAATAGTAAAATAGTAAATAATCGATTGCCGATGTCATTTAATGATGATTACGTTTATCAGTGTTATCCCTACATCCTTATTTGGGGTTGTCCCGATCACTTAATTAGTAGCGTAATCATGATTACTCGGAGAGGGCTGTCGTCATACAGGTACGGATTCTCTCCAAAGCATGGGCAATAATACAGTATCATTTCATATTGTGCTCCACATGCAGTGGTTTCAAACGTCCTTGTAATTATTCACACCTTTGTTTATGTTCAGTGATTCTCACTCATGCCGCAATAATCAACTTCCTTGTATTAAATCACACCTTCGTATGTGTTCACCGATGCCGCAATAACCAACTTCCTTGTATTAAATCACACCTTCGTATGTGTTCACTCATGCAGCAATAACCAACTTCCTTGTATTAAATCACACCTTCGTATGTGTTCACCCATATACTTTTATTGTGCAGCATTTAAACAACCAACTGCCTTGTAATAAATTTTACCTTCAAAAGTAGCTTTTTCTTTGAAGTACTCTCAGAGGTAAAGGTTTAAGAACCATGTATTGTTTTAACAATTTCGACTTCTTCAACACAATTACAATGGTTAACGAGTAAAAGTTGTGATTGCTGGGATAAAATGGCGATTTCTATTGTAGTCATGAGTGATATCAACATTGTTTCGTCGTTAAAGTGACACATGTTTTTGGCAGTTTCTATTATTTCTTAACAACAAAATGACATATTTGGTTCAGTTTTTTTTTCTAATTTCAGTTTGAATTCAGAAACTTTGTGGTCTCTTTATATTACGCGTTTTAACTTAACTGGTCCCAAGGTTATAAAACTGAGCATGGAAACCAGTCTCAAATCTCAAGCATCTGATTGGCTGAAATCAGGACCAGTAGCCATATCAGCCAATCAGATGCTTGAGATTTGAGACTGGTTTCTAATCTCAGTTTTATAATCTTCAGCCCAGGTTTTGTCTGGAATAGTTTGATTTTTTAAATTCTATTTTCTATTTCTTTCGGTCTTCATAATTATATCTGTCAATTTCACTGTTCTACCGATGCCAGCAATTCTAATGTGTGTGTTTTGGTTATGTTCTCTGCCGCAGTAGCGTTATATTATGCATCTTCATCTATATACAAACAGTAACATATTATATTTTCCCGTTTCTGCAATTGATAAATGCATTGGCAAATGGTTCTTTGCAGAACTGTTGGTGCATATATAACCAAAGTGATAATGCCATCTGATGACCTCGCGGCAGTTTTCCTGATATTACTGATATTGATATGTATGTGTTTTATTGTCTCTGCTGTTGATTAAAACAAAGTGTCTGTTAGCCAATGAGTCTTTTCTTAACATAACCTCTTTCCGAAACTAATCACATTTGACAAATTATGTACAAGGTGGCTAGTAGCCTAATGGTTAACGGACCAAACTGGGAATCCGGCAACCAACGTGAACACGACATTCAAGCTATACCTTGATGGGTCTGATTTCTCCAAGTCCAAGCTGTTTTATTACCGAGATCCCATGTCTGTAAAACATGAATGTCAGGAATTTAATGGGTTCTTTTAATGATATTGTGCTCACTCAGAAAATGTTCTTGCTCAGCGTGTGATTCCAAGAAACTTAAAAAATTTATTGCCAGATTTCCATTTTTATTGTTTGATGAGCAGTGTTGATTTTAATGAAATTTTCTTTATTTTACAAAGGTAATTCAATACGACAAAACATCACACATAATGACATCAAATACAAACAAATGCAATATTTGCAAGTATGTGAGGTTACTAAAAATGATGAAATTGCTTATTTAACACATTCCATTCCGAGGAAAACGTACCTTATATTACAACATTTAAATAGACAGACAATGTAATAAGTTTTTTAATGGTGTCGTTTGTCAGGGTGACTTTTTCTTCTAGGGGAAACTGGTACTGCCATTACATCTTTCTGTATAAACATGGACAACTTGATCGCTTTTGTGCGTGTCTGGTTTAATATTTGTTCAACGATGTTAATGGCCTGTTATAAACAAAACTCTATCGGCATGAACTAATATGCCTTAATGTTCAGTCGCTTCATGCAGCTGATGATCTTATATTAGAACTATGTAAGTCACTTTTTAAATATTTAGAATATTGGATATTTAAATATTTTGATAGTGAAGAAATATGCTCTGTATTCAAGAGTGAAATTCACTGAATAAAGAAAATTAAAAATTAAATTAAAGAAATTAGAAACGCAACTTCTGTAAACATGAAATATATTTCGTGTTTAAAGAAGTTGCGTTTCTCATTTCTTTAAGTATATTTAATGTTTTAGCCTTTTAAAAATCGGCGGCATGAATTTTAAGAGTAACAGTGCAAATATCTTGATACTTATTGCAATAGTTAAAATATTAAGGTATATTAAAAGCATACAATAAATTATTTCGGTCTCGTATAACTTATTCACGGAGAAATAATGGGCACATTGTTGTTTATTTATGTTTTGCAGATTGTTTGAATGTAACAAGATAAAGGTCATAAATAAGTATTCATAAAAACGCAGTTCTGTCATATACTCGCGGTACTCGTGATAAGCACAGCCAGAAGTTGGCAAATTTTATCTCCACATTGTTCATATTTATTTCAATTCCACTGAATAGCCACTTAGCTTTTACAATAAATGCTTAACACGGTCTGTGTCCAAGGTTATAAAACTGAGCATGGAAACCGGTCTCAAATCTCAAGCATCTGATTGGCTGACCAGTCGCCATTTCAGCCAATCAGATGCTTGAGATTTTAGACTGGTTTCCAATATCAGCTTTATAACCTTCAGCCCATATGAAGAGGGTATTCAGTTCGATTTACTCGAACCCCGTTTTTAGCCAGCGGTATTTAAACAATTGGGATTTGGCAAGAAAGTTGGAAATTATCATGTAACTACCCTAAGACTGCCCCAAACGAACCCCTTTTCTACAAATCTTGCATCCGACCCTGGCTTATTGAACAGACGGGCGGGTGAGATAGAACATAATGAGTATCGGAGTCTCTTTGTTTCGTCCAAAACGCCGTAGTTTCAAACGTGCATAACGTATAACTCGGACACTTTAAACTGGTTAAAATGTATGCACGGTGGTTTCGAGAGAACATTCAGCGAGATTCTCGTAATTTCATGACAAGATGCTTACTGCACCAAGAAAAATATAGAGGGTTTCAATGATTGAGAAAACAACATCATACACCTTTCGGAAGCTTTAGGGGGTAGCTACTGATCAGGGTGTTCAGAATGTTTATATAAGCGCGAGGTGAAACATTTAGCATTCAAATCTTTAGCAAGTCAACTATTCTTGTTCGTGTACACATCTGGATTCCTATCGTTATTGTTTTAAGCCTTATCATTTTTACTAAATGTTCACGCTAAAATATACTCTCTATACATTAAAATATCTTTTTCACTGCAATCTGATTTAAATCATCTCATAAAAACAGCTACGCTAACTTTTTTCTATATCTGACAAGTGAGATTGTATTCACTGCTGTAGGGAGTCAGAGACCCTATATTATACATTATTATAATTATAGGTGTCATGAAGTAAGTCTAGCTATCTAATAACTGTTTCTACACTGTCAAGTCTTACTATGTTTCATGTATATCCTTGTAATGGATTCCAAGTTTCCTTTGTTTGTTGTAACAGTAGCGACTAACTGTTATATTATAAATGCTGATAGCAAAATGACAAAAGCGTCTGTTTTTTCGTTTTGTCTGTTCCTGTCATTGATAGCGCTAAATGGTTCCGTACCGAAACAACGGTCCATATAAACAAGATAAAGTACCTCGTAATTACCTTACGGAGGTTATCATAGGAGGTAGAGATAAAACAGAAATATTTACAATTGGAATCTTACCGCGTGCTGTAGCACCTATGCATGTTTCTATCGAGTCATTGTTTCCTTCTGTGTGAATAGAGAGATAATAGAAATACGCACAAGATCCTCGGGCAAAGGGAGGAACAATAAATGATTGTCTGAGTTGCTAAAAAAGATGTTAGTGTTGAAAATATTATCAAATATATCATTTTGATGCTTCCGAGTGCTCTTTTGATCTGTCATGATACTGAGGTCACCTGTTTAAGGCATCAACTCACACAACACTCATATTTTTACATTTGTTAAAATTGTGTTATGCCTCCCACGAAGAGAGTTGCTCTTGTCCATACGTAAGTATGTCCAGGAATTCTTTCATACTTTCATGCTTGAATAGATGATCGGGCAGGATGTGTAGATGGTCGTTCAGGAAAGGAGGACATTTTCCTGCAACCCTTTTTACTACAGTTATGGCCCTTTTTTAAGTTAAGTATTAATATGTTTTGTCGCAAACTCATCCTTTCTTTTGAAGTAGCATAGATGATTCGGTAAGACATCTTGGTTGCAAAGAAAGAACTTTTTATGGATGGTCCTTTATTCATTTTCAGGCGAACTTGGCAGAGTTCTTTCAGACTTGGAAAGATAACGAAGTAAGATGTATAGATGTCAGAAAGAATTTGTTCCCTGTAACCACTTTTACTAGAGTTATAGCTCTTTGTGAATTTCAGTAATAATTTAAGGCACTTAATCCTGTCCGGCGAATTTAATTCAAACTAACAAGAGTGATTAAGCCGGATATGTAAGAAGATCGTTAAGAAAGGACTTTCATCTGCAACCGTTTTCTTCAAGAGTAATGGCCTTTTGTTAACAGCCAACTTCTCATTCGCGATACGCTTGATTTCTTTCAACCTAGCTTTAATTATGATTCTGAATGTTTCGTCAAGAAATGATTCAAATATAACCCTTTTTTTAGTCTATGATCGGGTACCGATGTCATGTAATGTTGATCACGTTAATTAGAATTATCCGCGGCACCTCATTGGGGGTTGTCCCGGTTATCTCAATTGGTAGCGTTATCGGATTGGCATGTATATGGTCCTTGAGAATTTGTTTTCCTGTGATGGTAATAGTATGGTCTGTGTTGTTTTAGAAATATATTTTTATGTGTTAGACTCGTTTACTGTATTAAGGATTTCTTCGCTGATGATTATCATGATGTCTAAATGGTTTTAAAAAAGAAATTTTTCCTTGATCCATTTTTACCCAAATTATTTTTAATATAATAAAATTTTGTGCCACACACTCCTTAATCATATTCTGGTGGATTTCTTTCAAACTTGCCCAGGTAATCAGGCAGCTTGTTTAGATGGTCGTAAAAGAAGGTATTTTACCTGAGACTGTACTTTCACAAAGGTTATTTCCCGTTAATTTGTTCAGTGTACTAAAACTTGTGTTGAGAACACCTTAATTACTTCAGTACAAAAACCATGTTTGCCAAAAATTCTCATTATGTCTAAAACATTGTACAAAAATTCATGTGAGAAATAAACAGTAGTCGGGACATAGTTTTCATTTTATTTGATTTCTTTAGAGACCGCCAGTAAATCGATGAAAGTTTCTTTCATAAGCAATAAAATCGGACATACAGGAACATAAAAACACACATTAAACACAAACATCCTTAATGAACCAAAACATAACATTCCTGAGGGAGGTCTTATGCCGGAATGGACGCTATATATGCGAATTTTATTACCCCAATTTAAATTATAAATTATATTTTATAACGCTTATCGGAAGTTCAACGTTCAACCAATCCTACTTTTGGTAAAACTAAATCGAACAAAACAACACCATGTAAAATCGAACAAAACAACACCATGTAGTATATTAAAAATCTGGAAATATCAACTTATAATAGTATTTTATCGGTTTTAAAGAAAGACAAATGTTATTAAATCATTCATTAAGAGATACACTCCTATTATGAATTGTTTAAGAAATATAAACCATATAAGCACCATACAGTTACTCGCGTCACCATAGACAAAAACTGCATGACAAAACAGAGATTTGAATACCGCTCTCACTCGATTGTATGACCCCTGAAGATTATAACACTGAGATTTGAGACTGGTTTCTATTCTTAGTTTTATAATCCTTGGGACTGATTTTCTTTGACGTATTTATTCCTTGCCCTTTGGCACTGACTAGTAATACACGATAGGGGGGTCTAGCAGTATCTAGAGATAGACAGATGGTTCGGTTCTACAACAAATCGTTCATGCGTCGATTTTCAAAAGTCTTATATGATTGTGAGACGTATTTCCTGTAGGTAGATAAAACGTAAAATTATTAATAAGTTTCGGGGATTTTGTTGTTTAAAATATTAAAAAGATAACACAGTTCCAAAACATTTCGCAAGAGGAACCCGTGACAAATCAAGAAGCACAGAACGATGAGCTCAATGAATTACATCATTTATAGATATGTTGACGCCCAGTTCTTCTTCCTTGGAAATACCTTCTGCTACATGTCTGAGCGTTATTGATGATCTTCATACTCGGGAATGCAAGCACGCGGGAAACATGCCAACTTATACGAGACAATCATAATGCTGAACAGTTACAGTCTTTGTATAATTTAAACATGAGAATAGTAACTACTGTGCTCAATGTTATAAAACTGAGCATGGAAAACAGTTTACAATCTCATTTTTATAACCTTCAGCACTGGAGAATAGACATCAATACAGCCTGCCTTTGATTTTCCATGTAATCCATATTCCTAACCCTACCAAGGGCGAATCCAGAGGGACAGAGGGTGTCAATATTTGATTTTAATGGTAATATTGCCCAGAAAGTTGGAAATTGTCATATAACTAAAATCAGACTGCCCCAAACAAACCCTTTTTCTGGAAATCTTGCATCCTACCCGACCCTGCTTCCTACCAATAAATTTTCCAAGGTTATGGGAGTTATCAATATCAGATTAGCGCCTCCGGCAGGTTTTTAGAGCTCTTTTTATGGCAGAAAAGGATTTCATAATGGTTTGTGGTTTTGTCGTTTAGATATTTTGCACAGCATGTGTTTATTGCATCATTCATATCCTGGAGGCGCATTTATCAAATTGTTGCTTACTGCGTGAATATAACTTGCCAGGTAGTCGTGTATTTTTGTTGCAAAAACTAATATTGAAATTGTTAACTTGCTTTTTCTGTCTTAGATTTCGTTCTCTTAATTATCTGGCTTATTTTTGAGACTCGTCCATGTATCGTTGATGTCAGAAAAACGAGCAAGTGCAGGGGCGGATCCAGAAGTGGGCTTCAGTGGGGTTGCTCGAACCTCTTTCTCGGGCAGCAGTATTTAATTTTCATATGGATTTTGGTCAGAAAGTTGGAAATGATCATGCAATTAATCTACGACTCCCAAAGAACCACATTTCTGGAAATATTGCATCCGAACCTGATGTAACCATAAGAGATAGTTTTCAGAAACATTCAGAATATTTTTTGATTCATGGAAAAATAACAGACCGATATCTTGACTCAAATCAATAAATATTACAAAATAAGGCAGGTAGTGCAGAAAGCATCGAAACGAATTTTGAGAAAAAGCAGACATAAAATCTGAAAAACTGATAAATCAAACATTAAAGACAATTTTAATCCAACTTACCGTTAAATCAGTGAAAGGAGGTTAGTCGGTAGAAGACTTGTTAATCGTGAAATCTTACATAATATTTCAGTTTGCTGATAATCATGTGTTTTCATGGCGTAAGCATTTTATGTTGACTGCACACGACCACCGATCGGATTGAAAGAATGTTTCTGGATGTTCTAAGATCACCCTAATAATAAGACCACTGTTTCATTGTTCCTTTTACACTATTTTATACCCAGGAGTTACGACCACTTCACTATTAAGACCATTTTTGTCCTGTCTCAGAGGTAACCTTAAAATATAGGTTTCGTTGTAAATGAACAATTAAGCACTTGTCATGAAATAGTATTGAATATGAAAATTACAACCAGAAGTTAATTTATATACACAATATGCCACTTGTCATCAAATGGTATTAATCTGATAACGTGAAAAGGAATGTTTATGGTGTCTCTATTAATTTTACAAAAATACCCTGCTTGTGACGGAATAGCATTTCGCTGTTTCTTGATCACATACATTCCCGACAGACTGTTTTATTTTTGTAACAGTCGTTTTCTTTGATGATTGGGATGTGTTCGTACTGGTAGATGATTCAATACATGATTGTAGCATTACGAAATTTGTTATGATTTACAATGAGAATGTATTTATATTTGTATTGGCATCCCATACAAACATTCTTCCATGCGTCAGTGATATTTCATGGTAATTCGTTTTTTCACTTATCTTAGATCATTTTCTAGAGAAAGTTTATTGCACAAGTGGTAGCAATCGATATAACGAACCGGCAGGAGACGGGATATAATTGGTTGGGATAACGTAATTTCGATATTATCTATTAAACAAAATATTTGCCAGTTGGATATGTTATTGCTGTATTTAAATGAATGTCTCCATTGATAGTCTGGGGTGGGTAATTAGTTATTCAGCAAACAATTCACACAGAAAATGTGAAGCACAACTGGCTATCCTTAACATGTAGTAAGCTATTTCTAAGCAATTGTCTGTTATTAGTAACATGCATAATTAATTGCACAACAGACTAAATAAACTAATAATAAGGTGATTAATCCCCGCAAACGTTACAGTTATGCAAAGACCTGTAGTCATATGTCTTGGAAACATGTCATGCTTTAAAAATTGCACTGTTGGAAAATTCTGACATTCGGAACTACGAATATTAGAAGCAGACTCAGTCCGAGCAAACAGTCACAATGAAGACCTATTGAACGAGCCCAGAACTCCTTTCTACTTCCGCCTACTTTCCCGCAAAACTTGGGACTATTTTCGCCAGTTGTCAGGAAGTTCACATTTGGCTCACTAATGGCGAAAAAAATTAATCCAAACATACAAATTGTAGTTTTCATTTTATATAGTTCAGATCATAAATAAATTGGGAGATTAGACATTTCACAAGACCTCGGCGATTGCTCGCCGGTCCGCCAGCGGGCCGAACTATATTATAGCTTTTAACACTCCAGTCAGCCAGTGTGCAGAACCAGTAGTTACAGGTATGACAAGGTCCCCACTGTTAGCTTCCATATGTCCGGCAAGTGACATTTTCCATTACTATCATCTGTATGAACAACATTACATTGTATGTAGCTATTTCTGGATGGTTGGTGGTTAAATCTTTTTCAACTTTGTTAAGGATTCGAAGCGTGGCACACGTGTCAAATAGTAATTCTTTTTTAAATTGATTGCTTACACATGTTTTAAATAGTAATACTTGGTATATTGTAATGTCTTGCAGCGTCCCATTATCGTGTCCCATCGGTCGCTTTTGAGGCTTGAATTTCCACGAGCAATCATTAAGTGTCAGATTTCGTAAATTCATTAAAGAAACTGTTTGGATTGCAGCGTATTTGTCAAGCGAGGTTTCGAGATTGCTTTATAAACACCATTATTTGCACCAACAGTCACAATACATAAACACATATGCTACTAAACGCAAATTTTCAACATGAGGTCTGTGCCTACGGTTATAAAACTGAGCATGGAAACCAGTCTCAAATCTCAAGCATCTGATTGGCTGAAATGGCGACCATTCGCCTTATCAGCCAATCAGATGCTTTAGATTTGAGACTGGTTTCTAACCTTCAGCCCATTAGTTGCATCTATAATCACAGCACATAAACATGTATGCTACTGGATGCTAATTTGCAGCATGTGGACTAATACTGGTATTTTTAAAAGCTTGAGATTTTGAAAAGGATGTGAGTTCAGCATCAAAGCCAACTTTAGAGTCCGGTTACTCTCTTATAACATGTGTTTTACCTTAGATATTATTACTTGTGTCCAATCTAAGAAAATATCATTTAATTTGACCAGGTTCTTGAAAATTAGTACTGTTTTTTTTAATGTTTATACGCGTATTGATACCAACTACGGACTGGGTAATTGCCTGTACGTCTTGAGGGAAAAGCTGTAATGTATCTTTAAACGTCTGCAAGAGCAGCACTTGCCTGTAATAATAGGCTGGAAATCCCAGAAACAACATGATTCCAATATCGTTAACTCCTTTATAATGAAGCACTTGAAATATTGAAGTGCTGCACATGCAAATATTCAAATTTTTAATCAGTACAGAAAATAATTTCACTCTGTTCTAGAGAAAGCTTATATTTTGAAAATCATCAAGAAATACTTTGTGTGTTTTGCGTGCATTTTGTCTTTGTTGCACATGCGTCTATAGTCATAATGTACGGCGGTCATTTTGCATCTTGTCTGCAAATAATGTAGCTGTCACTTGCATTCTGTCAAACCCATTTGCAATATTTTGACGTATTCATCGCGACTGATGCCAATAATCGTTTTAACATCTTGATGAAACAAATACCTCTCCATCCAGCATCTCAGCAGGGTAGAAAAATCTCGATAACGAAAGTTGAAAACAAAATTGTCATTTGTGCTCAAACAAGATGAACATGATTTACTGACAGTAATTGACACTAATGAGATGTTGACAAACCCTTTGGTCTCCATAATACGCTTAAGATTCCAGCGACGCCAGTTGCCCCACCCCGCCCAGTCACGTGGTCGGGTATTGTGGTCGTACCTCGGGGCTGTTGAAAAGTCGTTTAACTTCTTATACAACAGAACCTCGTATGTTACAAACTCGGAACATGGTTGTTTTTATTAAGATCAACGTATTCAAAATGAAGTACAATTTACCCGCAAATCGTTACTGTAATTGTTGTTATTTTATTGTTGTTTTTGTATTGGTTGTTGTTAAGGCATATATCGTGCATTGTATAGCATAAAACTATTGGGATAGCTTATAGGTGCACACCTACACTTGACGTCATGGCCGGTTCCCTTGGCTTACCTGAAGATCAGTTTCCTTGCCTTAACTGACAAATATATCGTTGTGTATATCCCGGTTACCGGTTTCCTTTGCTGAAGTGGCAGCTCAATCGTTGTGTACATCCCAGTTTTCGGTTTTCTTGGCTAAAGTGGCAAATACATCGTTGTGTACATCCCAGTTACCGGTTTCCTTGGCTAAAGTGGAATTATTGTTGCGTAAATCCCGGTTACCACTTTCCTTGGTTTAAGTGGCAAATAAATCGTTGTGTACATCCCTGTCACCGCTTTCCTTGGCTTAAGTGGCAAATAAATCGTTGTGTACATCCCGGTTACATCTTTCTTTGGCTTAAATGGCAATAAATCGTTGTGTACATCCCATCCTTTTCCTTGCTTAAGTGGCAAATAATCGTTGTTTACATCCCGGTTACCGGTTTCCTTGGCTAAAGTGGCAAATAAATCGTTGTGTACTTACCGGTTACCGGTTTTCTTGTCTGATTGTGTACATTTCGGTAACCGGTTTCGTTGGCTAAAATTGCAAATAAGTCGTTGTGTTCATCCCAGTTACCGGTTCCCATGGCTTTCCTGGCAGCTCAATCGTTGTGTTCATCCCGGTTACCGGTTCCCATGGCTTTCCTTGCAGCTCAATCGTTGTGTACATCCCAGTAACCGGTTTCCCATGGCTTTCATGGCAGCTTAATCGTTGTGTACATCCCGGTAACCGGTTTCCTGGGCTTTCCTGGCAGCTCAATTGTTGCGTACATCCCGGTAACCGGTTTCCTTGACTTTCCTGGCAGCTCAATCGTTGTGTACATCCAGGTTACCGGTTTCCCATGGCTTTCCTGGCAGCTTAATTGTTGTGTACATCCCGGTAACCGGTTTCCTTGGCTTTCCTGGCAGCTCAGTCGTTGCGTACATCCCGGTAACCGGTTTCCTGGGTTTTCCTGGCAGCTTAATTGTTTTTATCCTGGTAACCGGTTCCCTGGGCTTTGTAGGCAGATCAACTGGCGTGTACATCCCTCGAGTTTTCAATGATTATTGAACGTTATTGAACATTCGCCGCCGGTCAATCAGAAATCTATAGCATAGAGATAAAATCATTGTCTGTCATGCACTTTAATTCCCGCAATTATATTCGCACTCTGGAAATTTATGCTCTGTCCATTTCTTGGTCATCTAGTGCAATCACATTAGTCATTTCACTTGAACCATATCGTCATGGTAATTATATCTAATGTTTTCACATTCTGATTTCCTCTTTTCCTGTAAATTAGTTTTTATGCTAGTGTCAGCACGTGTTTCATTAGTCTCAATAATTCGACTACAAGCACAGACCCATATTACATACTGACTTTTATCGATGTCCGCGAAGGGAGGCCATCGTAGTTATAGAAAAACAATGCTGCATACAATTAGTTGGGCTAGTGATTCATGTAAAAATGAACGTTGGTTGTAAAGTAACGTGTAGTTAATTTGTTCAGACGAGTTATGAATGGATATGCTATGATAGAATACATTGCATGGGGCAAACATTTAACCACTGAAATTATTGTTTTTACTTAGTTTGATTGAATGAACAGTGTAGACCCAATAAGACTGCATGTCAGGATGTTATGGGTCTGATTGCACTTCGCACTCAACTTACGGACAACGGTGATTGTTTCATGTATGTGTCTCTTGGACCTGTCGCTCAAGTTCTTGCTTTACGGACCAGTGCGCGCACAAAAGTTTTGATAGGCTGGGCGCGGGCCTGTTGCATATATTATTCTTTATAGTGTCACAGGGTGAAAAAATTGTGCAGCCAGACCGGTACTTGAACCCGGGAAACCTCGCCTACGGGGCGAGTGCTCGTCTGACTGAGCTATCGTACCGTGACTTACCTAACAACTTGGAAATTCGTTGTCGAATTCCAGAGGGTACTTTCCATAAACAATTGCGAGCGACGTTAGACATACAAACAAAACAAAATTATAATAATCAAACAAGATAATATACTTTGGAAAAACATATACTTATGATTGTTCATGATGTGCTTCACTAATAATAAACAAAATCTTAAAGACAACGAAACATACAACTGGCGTGCAGTAATGACTGATTTCTGAGCTCACTAATGCTGGTAGGAAGAATAACTTGTGATGAAGTACTTTGGCATTTGAAACGCACACGCCCCTTGGACATTTGGAAATCTACTTAGCAAACTAATTGAGAATCGTCTAAAGAACATAAAAAGAGAAACGCACGAAATTCATCAATCTTCGGCCGCCGTCTCATAAGCTACTTCCTTATTTCTTTATTTTGTCTTGCTTTTTGTTCTGTTTTCCTTACAATATTTAATCCGTTATGCATTGTGTTTTAATAGAATAACGTCGCCAAGTTGTCAGTATATTGTATAGATATGACCATTCATTATAGAGGTCCGTTCTTAAATGGTTTCAGCCAATGAGGTCGATTTGGTTTATCCATTCCACAAGAAATCATAAAATTTTATTGACAAGGAATTCCATGGTCTTAGAATGCAAAACACGAAGACAGGTAATTACTGTAGCTATTATCTGAAAACATGAATTTTATGTATGCTAGGTTTAATATTTTACCAGAAATGAAATGTTGCCAAACATTAATGTTGTTGTTTTTTTCAACTGCATAATTATACAAGAAATCAAGAGTATTTCTTGAGAGGAAGCTCAAGTATGTGAAGAAAAACAAAGTGATCAACATTAGTGTGTATGGAAGTTACGTGTTCTGTGGCGATATTCCGCTCCTGCCGAAAATCTCTTCCATAAAAACTCAGCATTGATTAGCCCGCTAACTGAATTAACCCTGTTTTTCACGTTAAACTGAATCATTTCTATAAATTGAAAATTCTTTCCCAAGATTTTCTTCAATTATTCAAATTTTCAGACTTCTGTATGGTGACCTTGATGTATAACAAAGGGCAGTCATCGATTAAAGGCCGAGCAGCGCCTCGTTGATTGTTAATGAAGCAGGTGCTGATGTTAATAAGGGGCCTGACACGCGACAGGGGAGGACAATTATTGGAAAACTCGCGGCATATCTGCCTTAAGGATCTAAAACGGATTTCAGACATTGTTAATTTAGTGTTAAATAGAAAATGTTTGTGAATTTACTGGTGACCTATAATTAAGAGCGCTTGACAAGCATTTAGTCATCGTTCATTATGGTCAGTATGGTCAGACAGGGGCGGGGCGCCGGTCCTATTGGCTGTAAACTAAACGGCCTTTAAAGGTCTTTTGTCACTCCAGAGAAAGAGAGAGAGAGAGAGAGAGAGAGAGAGAGAGAGAGAGAGAGAGAGAGAGAGAGAGGGGGGGGGGAGAGAGAGACTTGCTGATCCATCGTTGTGTATGTTATAGTGCTATTTTGGTCCATTCGCAAATTAAGAAAAAGCGTCAAGCTGAGAGTTATGAATATTTGGCCAAGATTTGTGTCTGATACTATTTTTGCAGACTATATAATATATAATTTGTTGTTTCTTGCATTCCATTGTGTTTTATCTATTGCTGCTATTGATTGCAGACGCAATTAAATGTAATTTTCATCTATTATATATAATGACGTCTTTCATGGTCTATGAGTCATGTCGGAAATGTCATTTAGTCTGGAAAAGTAGGTAATATATTTTTTATAATTTGAAAACCGTATATTCATATAATATTTTTAATGTTTTCTTTTATTCGACCAGTAATATGATTATTTACTAACACAATGAATGACTAGTCAAAGTATAAACAAGTTTTTTCCATGTTTGCGTAGTCTCATTAGAAGTTCGGCGAAGGCGTCAGCTGGGTTGTCGTTGAACAGAATCCCGAAGAGTTTTATCAACAATCAGTCTCCTAGAAAAGACTGTCAGCCGAAAATTCTGTAAAAACCTGTAGAGGGGACGTAAACCCCACTTCTCATTCTGAATAATTGTGACAGAACCAAATTGAGATGGCGGGTGCTGATAAGCCTTATCGTTTGCGTTATCTCAAGTCATTGTTTCAAAGAAAGAAAGCTGCATGACAAGTACTTTGGCAGCTGTAGTTACTTGCAAATTGACTGCAATGTACAAAGTGTTCATGTACACGTATATATACGAAGTATTATTGTAGACTGCATGTTTAAGACAGTACAGTACTTCTTGCTCAGAAAATGCAAACAAATCTTTTAATGAATACATGATCGTAAAATAAGGAATAATCAGGGCCATTCATCGGCTTTATGAGGACAGGCAAATCATTTTCTTATCTTTACACCATGCATTCTAGATTCACATTTTGTTCTTCGTTTCTAAATTATTATCCTGCTTGACAGCGGTATTTTATTAGCGCATCTAACGTGCTCAATATTTAACTTGACAGTAAATGTTAGATTTAATATAACATGTTAGGTTTGGCAGTTAGCGCTGTGTAAGATCGCTCATTTTCCAGAAAGTAGATGATAAAATAATGAGCGTATTGTTCCCCAAGGCCCGGGATAATGATCGATGTTCGGCATTGCAGATGGCACACACCACAATAGAACTGTAGCTCGCTGAAGGTCTTTAAAGTAGCTAGTTAACCGATTGGTTTAAATAAAACTTAAACATGTGCAAAAAAGGCCCCGGCATTTCACCTTTTAAAAACAGTAAAAATAAAACTGGCATTTTATCTTTTGGTGAAAATACTTTTTTCACTGAGAAAAGTCTATAATACACCCCCGAAAACATAATATAAATAAATAGGCATATTCGCATATTGCATATTGCCCATGGGCACAAGATCATAAAACATAAGTTTGGAGACCGGTCGCCATTTCAGCCAATCAGATGCTTGAGATTTGAGACTGGTTTCCAATCTCAGTTTTATTATCTTCAGCCTGGACGTCCTATGAAGATTCACATTAGCTGAATGACGTTCCAGGCAATCGACCGGAATACATTTTAATTTTTGCTAGGAAAAACATGGTTAGCTCTAATATGAAATTAGATGTATGAATGAACACATCACAGGCATCATAATCTGATTGCGCAATGCACGAACCTGCAAATTTTCATCTCAAAAGCGTTTGTTACTGCCTGCACGATTGATTTTGGTATTAGTCTGGAAAAAAAGTTATATATTGCAGTAATTTTCGTATCCATGGACGTGAGAGGATGAGCTGGAAATGTTCAGACAGAAACATGGCGTGATATCACGCATAATATATACTAGTAATGATATTTCGAAAATACAACGGAATTATTATAATGTCAATTCATTGCTAGTTTTTTTCTGAAAAAAAACAAAAACAAGAAAAAATGAGAGCTTTGACATTAATACAAATGTGCAACCTAAGGAACGTATGCTCATCTACTAGTAATTTGTTACCTGTGAGGCTGTTCTCTGCATCAAATCTGAAACTGCACACATTTTTAATGTTTTCTTGGTTTACATCTCTTTATTGCCAAACCTGAAATTACGGTAACGGGTTTCTTGCTTGCCGGCTGTGCACCTCGTGTACTGCATTGCTAAATCTTACATTTCACGCACTGCTACTTGTATCTTGCTTGCCCAGCTTTGCATTTCATGTACCACATTGCCAGGCCTGACATTACACTCATCATTACTGGTTTCTTGTCCGGCTCTCCGCCTCGTGCATTAAATCGCCAAATTGACATTTCAAGGACTGCTATTGGCTTCTCGTTTGGCGGCTGGCGCATCGTGTAACTGACACGCACTAATACTGGGTCTCTAGCTTGCCCGGCTTTCCGCCTCGTGATACATCACCAAATCTGACACTGCACGAAAACTTGATAGGCTTCTTGACTGCTTCTCCTCGTGTGCTCATTCGTCATACGCCTCTACTACTTTAGCTTTCTCGCTTGCTAAAATTGGAAGGGTGTTTTATGGCCGAGTTGCAACATGGACACCGTCATTGTTTTTTCCTACCGTAAGCAGTTCTTGGTAGGAAATACGCCTGAATACCATTAAGCAAACGCTGCGCCTCATGCAAATCGGCATATTCACATTGTTAGAGGATTTATTATCTTTTAGTCAGACAAAGCACATGCTGCACTTCCTGGTCACAAGGTTATAAAACTGAGAATGGAAACCAGTCTCAAATCTCAAGCATCTGATTGGCTGAAATGGCGACTGGTCAGATGCTTGAGATTTGAGACTGGTTTCCAAGCTCAGTTTTATAACCTTCAGCCCAGGTCAAACCAAATGTCACATACTTTTCTACGGCATACTCCCTCGCTCCCCTTTTTTGGCCGGATCTTACAATAAATGCATGTACTCTTACGCCAAAACATCGAGTAATGCTGTGTTTCTATCTTCAAGAGTATTTTCAAAATTTCATTTGTGCTCCGACATTACTTGTTTTCCTACATACCCATGAAACTCGTAAAATACTTTGTGAGTTTTCAGTATATTTTTTATTTTTAATAAATACAGTAGGTTTACTTTGTAAAGGCATGTAGGTGTCTATGCACAACTTCAAACATTTTAATTATATTCCTGGTTTTAAGAGATAAAAATAATGAAATGTGAACTAATAGTTTTTGAAGCCAATTAAAAATAAAGCCCGCCCCTAAATAAGAGAAGACAATCATTAAAGATGCTAATTGTTCAAAACTATATCTGTGCTGAAAGCTTCTTGCCAACATATTCTCTAATATCCCTCATCCAGATCAGGGATGCAGAAACGCATTAACTTCAGACGGAATGATTTCTGAGAGGCGGTATAGCGCGTGTAGAGACATTTTACATTGTAGAAAGTTAGGAGGCATAAAATGTATGCAAAATACATAGCATTCCTCATGTGTTTCCAATTAGTGACGGTAAAAAACTTAAGACCTGTCAAAGGTGAAACGAGAGCAACAAATATAATGTCAAATATTGCTTCCATTTCCCTCAAAACCAGGTGCGCGATTGTTACAGTTCATCGTGTATAGAGGCTAGTGAACGTAGGTTGTTTAGAAAAACATCTCGTTACTGCTACCCCAAATGGAAAACAATTTTCTATGATGGTGGACGCTACACGTGAATGTAACGCTTACAATGTGAAATTAGTCCCCTACCAGTCTATCAATGTAGATTTTTGAAATCACAAACTCGTCTGCTGAGAATGCTAATGAACACACTGGCCAAAAATCATCAAAACTAAGACCAGTCTCAAATATCAAGCCCATTCGGCCATTACTGCCATCGTGTAGATTTTGTTCTCAGAATGACGACGGTTTTAACGGTTGTAAAACGTTCATAAGATTTGCTTTGGTTTTTAATTGCAAGATTTGACGAAATGCTCTACCATTCTTATCATAGTCTAAATAGAGAAAGACTCACGGTTCACAAAACCGTTTAGAACACTACGGTCGTACTTTGCCCAGCAGTCTGGAAGCATGTTTATATGTAGTTTTGATAGTAAGTAAATATAGTTAATTATCTTTTTTCAGGCAATATGAAGGGTGAGCTTCCCGGCTGTCCAGTGGCCCCAGTGGGAAATTCCAAAAACGCAGTAATGTTCCTGAAGCGTACAGAGCGCCCAGAAGTCTTTGAAGTAGAGTTTAAACCTAACGTGGGAGCAGTTGAAATCATTCTGGACGATATCTCTATAAACTGTGGGCTGGAACTGGAAGAGGACTACGGTAATGTTTTATTATTGTTGGTTTCCGTTAAGATTTCAGTTTCAAGAGTTCAAAAGTCACATTTCGACTATATGCAAATGTATACTTAATTTATGGGGGATGCGGGGGGGGGGGGGGGGGGCGGTGCGGGTACGCTCATAGAAATTGGGTCCGTCTTCAAAGCCCCTATGAATTTAATTGGTCAGTGAGTAGTCTATTGGCTGCACGATGATATATCCCGTGTAGCCCCATGGCAGTCCATTGGTCACCATTGGGAACAACTTTGCTATTTTATAAGCGTTTTCCCCCACAACCTGCCGGATTCAGAATCCTTTATGTACAGCTAGCTTGTGGTCGTTTAGCGGTTCAACCCAAGTGCCCTCTTATGCCCTATGGCCAAAAAGGAAATATTTGATCTTATATCAACATTAGCAGTGAAGCTCCACATCCCACAGTATGCACTCGAATGAGGGGTGGGGGCAGGTTTTAAAGGAATTATATCATATGTATCATTCGTAGAACTTTAAGGTGAAAGATTCCTTTAGAAAATATAGGAAATTGATATCAAAAATACTTGTCTACAAAAGTAAAGGAAAATGTTATGTAAGCGTCGATCATTTACTGCATTTATATCTACGTGAGAAAACATGCTGAATGCATCTAACGAGTGAACAGGTCCCGATGTTATGATCCAGTCTCAAATTGAAAGTATCTGATTGACTGCAATGGAGTCTGATTTAGATTTGAGACTGATCTCCAATCTCCAATGTTGTGCTTTCTTTTAGATGAAATATGCACAGACTTTGAAGTCATAGAGGAGGATTGTGTTAAATGGACTCCAATCGTAGTCGACACAGAAATCGAAGACACTACACCCAAAGTAAATAACATAACGCCGCAAACTACCAAAAAAACAGGTAAATCTTTGTTATGGATAATGGATTATGGATTATGCATACCAGATAGTATTGCCCGTGTTTTCACCAGCGCTGAAGATGATAAAACTGAGATTAGAAACCTGTCTCAAATCTCAAGGACCAGTCGCCATTTCAGCTTATCAGATCCTTGAGATTTGAAACTGGTTTCCATTCTCAGATTTATAATCTCGGTGCCTGTGCTGGAAAAAGTATTCTCAGTCCACAACCTACCTATGAGCAGGGTCGAATGCAAAATTTTCAGAAAGCGGGTTCGCTTGGAACTGTTTTTTATACATGATAATTTCCAACTTTCTGGCCAACGTCGCCATTAGAATTACTTATTGCTGGCTAAAAGGGAGAACCACTTTGGATCCGCCCTTGTGTGAGCCAGGCTCGCGCTCTTACGTTTAAAACTATTATAAATAAATGCACAATCATTTACTATACTAGCTTGTTGATAACGTAGTGCTACTATAAAAATGAGTTCGGAAACTAAAAATTAATTGTGATTGATATAACGTGAGAAAGAACAAGTATCTTTCATAACCCTTTCGAATTGCAATATCCTTTCTCCTGACATCCGGCAGAACCTAGTTACCGTCCCTATCCTCCAGTTGTCTGGTATATGCTGAAGAATATTAAACTGAGATATGAAACCAGTCTCAAATCTCAACTCAATTCTCGAGTTTTGAGACTGGTTTCCAGTTTCAGTTTTATGTTCTTGGGACCTGATCATGTTCAAATACGATGTGACTTTTTTCAGAAACTACGAAAAAAGTGATTGATATAGATGTAAAACCCGAGCCAGAAGATAAAAACAACAACCAGTCTGATCAAAGTTACGAAACGAAACCGGAAGGAAATTCCAACACAGACGGTAAAGCGGGTCAAGTCAGCGGAACAAAGACCGGTGGTAACGGCGCCTCAACTGTATCTGCAGCCACTCTGCTACTTACCATCCTTCCGGTTCTCCTTGCTGTTCTAGTCTAACAGATTC
The DNA here is from genome assembly GCA_038501625.1 of Corbicula japonica. Classification (NCBI taxonomy): domain Eukaryota; kingdom Metazoa; phylum Mollusca; class Bivalvia; order Venerida; family Cyrenidae; genus Corbicula; species Corbicula japonica. The sequence goes on along the minus strand of JAZAYU010000039.1, from coordinate 2,283,222 downwards.
TCTAAGATTTAGCTCTATGACATTTAACAAATTGGATTCAACATTAACAACTTGAGACTGTTGCAAGCGATTCTTACAACCAACATCATTCCTCCATGCTTAATGTGATACATGTAGGTGAACACGTGACAGGGCCGGGGAATCACGTGATACACAAGCGGCAAGAGGACTCTAGCAACTGGCTTGCTTGATTATTTGAGTATCGGTTTTTCTCACAACAGCTATCGAAATGATTGATGAAAAAATGTTTAAGTACTTTAAAACTATTCATGAGTTGAAGGTGACGTCGTAAACACAACTAGAACTAAAATGACAACATTAAAACAGATATGTTAAAACGGAAACTTTTCAGCTTCCTCGGGCAAGACCCAGTATGACAGAGATAATTCGCCTTACCAATTATTTAAGCGAAATGACTTTCAAAGTTGTGCATTTTTGTCAAATTTTGCATTGCTGCATAAAAATCATGTCATACCTTAACAGAACTAAGAACTATCAACATTTTGGCAAAAAGTCGGTTAGACTTTGGTCAAGCTTGTGTGCTAAAACTTGCAAACTGTTTTGAAAAACGTTTGACGACATCCTACGAAAGTATGTTAGAGAAAACAAAAACAACATGTTAAAAAATTATCTTCATTCAAATATGTTTATTACAGTATGATAAACATAATTTGCATTATTTTCGTATTATGTAATCCTGCAAATAATGCAAAACATAATTATAATAAATTAACAAAAATGAAATTGTATGTTTATGGGTATTGAAATGTCAGTATATACGTAAAGAGTTGTTTGCTTTAGGAAATTTGGCGCCAGGTGTAGGCCATGCACAATCACAGGCGAGTATGGAAAATATCAGGTCCCATGATCATAAAACTGTGATTGTAGACCAGTCTCAAACCTCAAGCAGCTGAATGGTTGAAATCGACCACAGTCTAAAACTGAAAGATCAGGGCCAAAGCTCATACAATTAAGATTGTAGACCAGTCTCAAATCTCAAGCATCTGATTGGCTGAAATGGCGAGCATTCAACATTTCAGTCAATCAGATGCTTGGGATCTGAGACTGGTTTCCAGATTTAGTTTGATGATGTTGGTCACAGCAGCTGGAGTTTAGAGCTTGGTCTCCAATTATAAGTTGATGATACGGATCCCAGTCCGGGTTGCACTTACTTCACGTGCAGTAGGACATAGGTTCGAGTTGCTAAGATGGATGAATACGAATTGGATGCAATTGAATGTACTTGTGTTTTGTAATATAACAGCAGTTAAAATAACAACAACTTATAACTGATATAAAATTTCTGCTATAGTAAGGCCGCATTTAATACCAGTCTCAAACAGTGATTTGGTTGAAAATGAGATCTTTTGCAGTATTGATCAATCTTGATAAGAAATTCGATTTTGAAGACTTTTGGGGAGTAGTATATTAAGCAAAGACAGTGCTGTATTCAACACAAAATGCAGGTACATTCTCAATAAACTTGTATCACCTCAATGTCTATACCTCTTAATGTTAGCAAATCATTAAGTTTATTGAAGGGTTTAACCCTTTACTCCAATGACAGGACTTTTAATCACAATAGCAAACAATGTAGATCCAGATCAGCTGGCACATCCGTACCCTCTGATCTGGATCTAAACTGTTGGCTTTTAGATTCACTTCTGACCAAGACATGTATATCTAAATGAGATGGCAGAGATGTGCTGGCTGATCTGGATCTGTACTGTTCATACACATTATAAAACCTGTATATATGGTGTAAAGAGTTAAAGCACTTATATGTATCATAAATACCTAATGTAAATGAGATGTGTTATGAAATCCTACATTATCCTGAAAAAGGAATTATTATTCAAATGCATCTTTGTTCATTCAAAAGTTCTACAACTTACAAGGCATATGTCTAGCAAAACTACACAATTCCATTGTTAAAATTTGTCGTTTTAAAAAGGGAAGCCTTAGAACTTGGCTCCATATGTCTAGGATTTATTGCACATGTGATCCTTGTAGATCCAGATCAGATGGCACATCCATGTCATCTCATCTGAATATACACAGGTCGCTTCTTGGTAAAAAAATAAATTAATGAATCTAAAGCGAACAGTGTACATCTTAATCAACCCTTTCCTTGATATATACGCATTTTTACGCATGTGCGACCAGTGTAGATCCAGATCAGCCGACACATCCATGCCATCTGATGAGGATCTGCACCAGTCGCATTTTGGTCAGAAATAACCTAATGAATCAAAAAGCGAACAGTTTAGATCCTGATCAGATGGCACGGATGTGTCGGCTGATCTGGATCTAAACTGTTTGCCCTAGCAATAAAGGTGTGTCTATACAGGAAAGGGTTAAATCTACACTGTTCACCTAGGGGATAACAACCGTACCCATGGAGTAAAGGGATAAAATAATTTTTTGAAATCAGACATTTTTGACTTCACTTGAATATACATTATAGTTAATCTAAGTAAGACTCTGAAATAACAATTTACTCCATATATATGAATTTTATCACGTGTGACCAGTTTCAATCCAGATCAGCTAGCACCTCTGGGCCTTTGATCAAGATGTGTGCTATTCATCTTTTGGTCAGAAAAAAAAACCTAATTAATCAAAAAGCGAACAGTGCATATCCTAATCACTTGGCATGGATGTGCCAGATGATCTGGATCTATACTGTTTGTCCAAGCCATATTTGAGAATATATGGAGGAAAGCGTTAATTCATGTATATATAAAGTAAGGTAAGTGCATGTTCAAATTTACATGACCGCTCTACTGGTGTGAATATTGTCGGATTCCATATTGTGCTATATAACGTTATTTATAAGTTTTTGTAAATACATGTATTTTTGTTTTATGAAAAAAAAATTTGGAAATATAAGCATTTGTTTTCAATATGTATAGCATTACATTCAGAAGTTACCTTTTGCCAGCAAAATACTTGTGTAGCTGTGCTGAATAAAAGAACAGTTTTGGAAAAAAAAATTTCCTCTGCATTGTCATTTACTTAAACATGTTTAAACCATTCTGCATAAATATGCCTGTATGGTGTGGGTGAGGAGTATAGATTTAGATCAGCCGGCACATCCGAGCCATCTGATCTGGATCTGCACTGTTCGCTTCTTTTGGTCAGAAATAACCTAATACCTGTAAATAAAAAAGCAAACAGTGCTGATCCTTATCAGATGACATGGATGTGCTAGCTGATCCAGATCTACACTGTTCACCAATGCCATAAAGGTGTATATACGGAGGAAAGGTATATGCTTGATATGCTAGGTGTGCTTTTATGTGTAAAACATGCTACTATGTGTAATGAACGCTTGTATATATGAAGTGTGTTATTTAATCTATGCTTAAAGTTATGCAACAGATCCACATAATTCTTAAATCAGGTATTGCATACTATACAAACCTTGATGAAAAATGATCTTAGACTTTAATCCAGACAAGATGTGATTGAGCATCCTTGAATTACTGTTACCTGGGGCACGTCATGGATAAAGGTACCATGTCGCGGGTAAAGGAAGCTTCGAACATTTGACATGTGCCAGTGAACTGACGTTATAACATTTAGCAGACAACATTTTTATTATTCATTTCATGGTAATAATGCCACAATATTTTCAAAATGTGTATCAAAATCACTTTTTATTTATGAAAAAATAATGGAATAATTGGAAATTCTTGGATAATAACAGGTGAGAGTTAATGGTTTTGCATTTTCGTCATCTGTACTGGTTGCAACCATACTAGCTCTGAACCAGACACTGAGCCAGGGCACAGTCAATCAGAGAGATAGAGAGAGGGAAGCTCACTTCACAACTGATGTAAGGCCTGAAGGTTATAAAGCTGAGATTGGAAACCAGTCTCAAATCTCAAGCACCTGATTGGCTGAAATGGCGACTGGTCAGATGCTTGAGATTTGAGACTGGTTTCCATGCTCAGCTTTATAACCTTGGGCACAGGCAGTTTTAATACTTTACTCCATGGTGTTACCCATGGGAGAGAAGTGTAGATCCTAATCAATTGGCACATCTATGTCATCTGATCAGGATCTACACCATTTCCTTTTAGATTAATTAGGTAATTTCTTAAAAAGAAACGATCAGTGTAGATCCAGATCATATACCACAGTCGTGCCAGCTGATCTGGATCAACACTGTTCACACTTGTGATAAACTGGTGTAATTATATGAAGTAAAGGGTTACCTTAATTGCAGTTTCTCATGTTGAGGAACGAGACAGTATGTGTGGGAATCCATCTAGGAATATTTGTAAACTGATTCTATTCTTTATAAGCTGTCATATTATAAAATGAGAAATATACAAGAATATGTTAACCTTAACAAAAAATGCTTATAGTAAAACAAAATGTGAACTACATAGTTCCAGTTTTTTTTCTAGTCATATATGAGTTTTTTTCCTGCATACCACAGTAGAAGATCTATTTATCTACTTCACCACAGAGAGTTTTTTTCACAAAAAAGCCATTCAAACTATTTTCTCTGTTGTTCTATTTGTGCGACTTCTGTCTGCAGATTACTATCTTGAAAACTGAAATTCCCCAAAAATTGGGGTATCAATTAATCTTAATACATGTGTTAAAGCAATTGGGAGATATTTTTCTATATTTTTTTAACCAAACAATTTCAGAACAAAAAGTGATTCTTTGCAGCCAAAAAAGCTTAATATAAGTTACATGTTCTTGCCTTAGATTTGATATTATTGTTTATTTTTTGTGTTTCATAACAGATTAAGTATTATAGCGCTTTTTTACATTTAAAGTGTAATCAAACATGTAATGATAAGGTCTTTTAACCCTTTCCTCCATAGACACACCTTTATTGCATGGGCGAACAGTGTAGATTCAGATCAGCTGGCACATCTGTGCCATCTGATCAGGATCTAAACTGTTTGTTTTTTTATTTGTTAGGTTATGTCTGACCAAAATGCGACCAGTGCAGATCCTGATCAGACGGCAGGGATATGCCGGCTGATCTGGATCTACACTGGTGGCACATGCGTAAAAATGCGTTTATATGGAAGAAAGGGTTAATTCAGCTGTTTTCTGTGCAATATTTGTGTAAGTTCATTTCTGTATTAGGTTTGAGCATGTACTTTTGAAATTTTCAGAGTTTCAAATAACTATAGATCTGAAAAAGAGTGAAATATACCTTATAAAATCTGGCTAAAATTAAGTTATTTATACCATAATTTCATTCTTCGTCCAAAAAATAAATTCTCAACTGGACATAGTAACCAAGATCTGTTATGAAACATACAGATAAAACAAAGGATGTAAATATTCTAGCTACAAAAAATATAAGTGACCATGACTTGGAGTCTGAGAAACATAGCTTAACTTTTATCAATTACTACCACTATGCATCATTTCTGAAATCAGGGCACCATATGCGATCTGATCAATAACCGTTTACTCCATAATATATGCGTTTTATGGTATGTGCAACCAGTGTAGACCCAGATCATCTGGCACATCTTGCCATCTGATCCGGATCTACACTGGTCATTTTTTAATCAGAAATAACCAAATGAATCATAAGCAAAAAGTCTGGATCACAATCAGAAGGCATGGATGTGCCAGCCAATCTGGATCGACAATTTTCACCCATGGAATAACAGCCATATCTAATGGAGTAAAAGGGATAATTCATAGCTCAATGTTTAAAACTTGTTATTAATTACTTTTAGATTTAACAACATTTTTCATATTTTAACACTTTCATCCATTGAGAACAAAAATTAATACAACATTTTTAAAATCCAACACATTTTCAGTATAAAATTACTGGTAAAGCCTTAAATACGAAACTTAATTATGCTGAATTGTTTTTCTGAAACTATTTATTATACTATGGTGAAGTTCATGTGATTCCTTTGGGTTTGTACTGTGGTAATGTACATGTGCTTCCTTGGGGCTTTTACTGTGTTCATTACAAAAGTTGGAAGGTGCCATGATAAGGAAACTGCTAATCAGCTGAGTGGTGAATAAAGTAGAGTTGTTTCTATGAAATACAATCCTTAAATGTTGTATTGTTTTATTTATTTCCATGATGTTGTTGAAAAACATAGAGAAATACTATAGCCAGATATCCTAATGAAACTGAATTGTTACAAAACCTCAGAACATGCATTGATCATGTATATACATGTATAAGATATTTCACAATCAAGTGCAATAACATTCTGTGTTGTCATTTATATTATGCTCAATTTTTGTAGACAAGCTAGCAGAGTTCTCTTTTCCTGATACAACGTTAACTCCCTTGGAGTGGTAGTAATTATGTCCCTTAACTTAAGGCTTAACCCTTTCATCCATATATATGGGTTTTATCACATGTGCGAACAATGGTGCTGTCTGATCAGGATCTACATTGTTAGCTTCTTGTTCAGAAGTATCTGAATGAATCATAAAGTGAACCTTATAGATCCTGATAAACCTGCATCTACAATTTTAACACATGCAATAACAGCCATATCCCATGGAGTAAAGAGTTAAGTGACCAATGCATGAAACAGATATACATGTGTTTGGAGTAGCAGGGAAAGTAAGAATTGATTCTGATATGTATTTATCAACCCTTTCCTCCATATATACACATTTGTACCCATGTGTGACCAGTGTAGATCCAGATCTGCACTGGTCGCATTTTAGTCAGAAATAATCCAACGAATCAAAAGGCGAATAGTTTAGATCCTGATCAGACAGCACAGATCTAAACTGTTCACCCAAGCAATTAAGGTGAGTCTATGGAGGAAAGGGATAAATGTTTATCATTTAGTTCAGAACAATCCTTCTGCTGCAAGTACCAGTAGATGACTATTTCCAAGTTAAATGTCAGGAAAGGACGGCTGCTTTAATAGGCTAGATTATCTGCTTGTTTTCTGAGAAAGTGAGCTGTTTACAGTATGTAACATAAGGGTTAAGAAGTAATAGTTCATTCAAACATTAAAAAACAAGATTGATTATTTACAGCAAAACTGATTGGTTAATGCAAGGTTTAAATATTTTGTTTAGTGGTAAATGTTTCACAAAAACGGTTAACTCATTAATTTTTGACAGTTCATATTTAACAAACATTAGGATTTTCAAATTTTCAATGTTAATGCTTTGTAATAAACTAATATTACATGTTTTGTCTTTTTATTTAAAATTAAAAGTTTTAAAGCCAAATTTGTTGTTCTCACTCTTTGACAAATGTGACGTGGGGTCCTTGGACAACCAGATTTAGCCCCCTATTCCATGGATATGGTTTATATACCATGCACAACCAGCGTAGATCCAGATCTACCTGCAGTCTACACTTTGAAATGATAGTGCCTCTGGCTGGGAGGGAACCCGCACCGTCACGGCGACAGCGCCTAGCCCTGCAATTCCTGCGACGCAACCAATTAAGCTAAGAGGGACAACCCTTAAAAGGTTGATTGAATAGCCCTGATATAGGTAGCAATTACTGCATGACATCGGTAACGGGTTATTTTACTGATAACAGTACTGACTATATGTATGGGGGGACCTTTACGGCCGCCACACTGCACAAATAGCGCTACTGTGAATTTCAAATGATAGTGCCTCTAGCTGAGAGCGATTAGATTATTCCTGACCATGAGGGAAATGGTTTTAATACAATTTTTTCTTAAATTTTTAAAGTATATAAACAAGTAATCCATAGAGAACATTTATATTTCTAAATAAATCATTGCTGATGTTCATTTTTAGTGTGCCTCTAGCTTGTTTACATTTTGTTGCATATACTGATCTTATATTATCTATAGAAATCAGGGGAAGTAACTCCAATTCCTGTCCTATTAATAGTAACACATGTCAATGGACTAAGAATTACATTGTGCGACCTGCTGTATACATTGATCCTGGTCCTAAAACTTTCCAATAGAACAATAAAATAATGTAAACAAGAACTTTGCAGTAATTCTGTTCAAGGAAGTATTTTACCTGTGTTGTTAATGTTTAATTACTTCTTACACAACAGTAAGTGTCATTGAGCCATAGTTCTGTTCAAAAATTTCTGTTAAAATGGCTAATATGCATCAATGTTGGCTGTCTCAAAAACATTTTGCTTTCCTCCATAGACACACCTTTATTGTGTTGGTGAACAGTGTAGATCCAGATCAGCCGGCACATCCATGCTGTCTGATCAGGATCTGCAGTGTTCGCTTTATGATTCATTAGGGTTTCAATGTATTTCTGACCATAATGCGATCAGTGCAGATCCTGATCAGATGGCATGGATGTGCCGGCTAATCTAGATTTCACTGGTTGCACATGCGTAAAAATGTGTATACGTATATGAAGGAAAGGGTTAAAATTGATATTGCTTATATCCACTGTTCTAGACAGAGCTAAGGCTCAATTAACCGTTTACTCCAAAGATATGCCTTTTATCACATGGGCCACCAGTGTAGCTTCACATCAGATGGCATGGATGTGGATCTAAACTAGTTACTTCTTGGTCAGGAATAATATAGTAAATCTAACAGTGAACAGTGTATATCCTGGTAAGAGGTGACAGATATGCACACTGATATGAATCTACTCTGGTCGTCCATGTGATTAAGTCATATGTCAATAAGTAAAGGGTTATAACTGCCAGAAACTGACCACCCCCTCCACATCCCATAACTGTTTACCAAGCCAGTCAGGACTTTTGAACTACTCTCTTGAAGAAAAGAGAACTGAACTAACTTATCTTTTCATGAAAATATGTTTGTTATTGTTACAAAATCTGTAGCGAATCTAGCTGAACAAACTCTAGTCTAGAACTTCGAAGTTTGAAGCTAGTTGTGACATGTTTGGAAGTTTGAACCAACATCACATTAAATTTTTGTCCAGTGATGAACAAACATCTGTACTCTGCAAGCTGGGCCCTTTTCAGCTCATCAGATGCTTGAGTTTTGAGACTGGTCGCCGTACTCACTTTTATTATCTTGTTCTCTGTCAGCAGTTAAACATCACTACATTGAATGTGGGGAACCAAACACTTGCAGAACATTCCACTGACTGGGCCTATCTGAAAAGCAACTGGACATCACTCCAAAATGGTTTTGGTGACTTTGTCGTTTTGCTGAGTTACGTTTGGCTCTGCCTTGAAGATTAGTCAAGTGATGTCAAACTCCTTAAATACACTGATGACTTCCTGTTTGATTGCAAGCTGATCAGGACTGGTACCAGCATTGTCAGGTTTACATTGAGAATTCTTCTCCAACAGAACACGGACACAGTCTGCATGCTGGGCGCCAGCTGCTATATGGAGAGCTGTAATAAACAATACACAATATATACATTTATAGTTTGCTGCAGATGCCTGGGCGGGCGATCATAAAACTAAAACTTGAGACCAGTCTTAAATCTCAAGCATCTGATTGGCTGAAATGGCGACTGGTTGCCATTTCAGCCAATCAGATACTTGAGATTTGAGACTGTTCTCCAATCCTACTTTTATTATCTTGGGCCCAGGACAGAATCACAATGTGAAATTGTTTCTGTAGACTGCAGACTTGTCTCAATTTCAACCAATCAAATGCTTGGGTTTAACTGGATTCCAGTTTTAATGTTAAAATCTTAGGCCCAAAGATATCAGTAATGATATCACTTTACCGATCAAAGAGAGTTACAATAAAGCATTATTTTGGAATTGTCTTCCTCTCATACACTTCATTGTGCCAGAAAATAAACACAAATGACAGAACACAAGTGCCCAAGGTTATAAAACTAAGCATGGAAACCAGTCTCATATCTCAAGCATCTGATTTCAGCCAATCAGATGCTTGAGATTTGAGACTGGTTTCCAATCTCAGCTTTATAACCTTCAGCCAAGGTCATCAAGCTCACCTGTCCTGCCCTTACTGTCGGTTATGTTTACATCTACACCCAGGTTCAACAAGAAGAGCAGCACCTCAGTGTGGTCTTCCTGTAATGATTTACACATTTAATTAATCTGATAGTTAAACTAAAGAGAACAACTAACTGGCACATTAATATGTCAATAGATGATACATTTCTGTTGCTATCACTTGTTAAGGTTAAAGCTGCATAAACATGTAAAGCATTTTTTTCATCATAATCAAAATGATAGACATCTATTCATGACATATATGTATTTTAGAATGTAGCAAGTGGCATCTCATGGGTAAAATGATATATGCTTACAATGTGGGTAAGCCTCTCACGATATACATGTATTCCTATACATTATAAATCTGCTATGTGACTTATTCATTTTATTAAAGACACAGTCTGGACAAGAAACAACATTACAGGTTATAGTCATTGTTGGGACCAGTGTAGACAAAGATATGAAAGTGATCAGATTCTAAACTTATTGCTGTTTAGTCATAATATTTACTGTTAAACCCCTATGAATAATAAATACTTACATAAATCTTACTTCAAAGGAAGGTACCGGTATGTTAATTAAACAAATGCAATACATTTTGAGTTGAAATTAAACTTAATGTATAAATGCATATATTTATGCTTACCTTGGCAGCAAAGTGTAAAGTCGAAGCTCCACTCCCTGAACATGTGACAGCAGGGTTAACACCCAGGTCTTCAACAAGGTACTGAATGGAGCCCAAGGCACCTGTCTGGGCAGATACATGCAGAGCCTGTCTTCCTAGGTTATCTTCCGAACTCACATTTACCTGAAATATACATAGGCATTTAGTAATCCATGCAGTCTGATCTAAATCTCCACTGTACATTTTTTATCAGAAATAACTGAATTTATTATACTGCAAAGAAATTTCCTTGAATTTGATTGGATAATTTGCCGCTGATGTATACCCGTATTTACGGATCGGCCGTAGATATGAACTGCACGTGCCTTAATTTCCCCGTCTGGCCTCTCACCTTTTGTTGTCGTCCGCCATTTTGTTTTGAATTTCCGTAAAAATGCATAATTTGAAGCCGATCTTGTAAATTATAAAGCGGAATGCTTAGGGATTACTAAAATTGTTACAGAAAATATTTCTGTTATGTTTTTAACGTTGAAAAAGATCAGATTATCTTCAAATTTTGTGAATAAAAATCAAATGGATAGTCCATTCAATTTCTATAGAAGTGACGTCATGCAGGTAAATTAATGACGTCAGACATGTAATTATTGAGGTTCTCAAGGGGGAATTAAGCCGTTCGGCATAAAATAAGCGAAATAATCGAAAAATGGATGTTTTCTTATTAATTTTGTCTGAAAAAGTCTTAGCAGTATAATAAAACATTTATTTGGTTCCTTGAAAGGGTATGTGAGGATATATTGCCGGCCTGGGTGTCATATTATCCCTCGCCTGCGGCTCGGGTAATATGTCACCCAGACCGGCAATATATCCTCACATTCCCTGTCAAAAAACCAAATAACTATATAGTATCTGAAAGCAAACAGTGTAGATCTTGATCTGGCTACAGGGATGTGCAGGATAACCTGGATCAACACTGGCATCACATGGGATACAAGGGATGTCCACTGAGTCAAGAAGTGCGAAATGACAATACATGATTTGGTTAACATACACAATGAGAAATGATACAAACCAATTGACATCATACTGTTATTATGTTCCTTTTATTATATACCCTTCTCGCTAAAAACAAACTTCAATACAACAAACAACAAAATTTCAATTTACAACTGCTTTCCAGAATAGTAGTAAAACAACAGGGATGCAATAATGGTTGATGAATGGTGTATGAAAATGGTTATAAATAGAACAGCTACAGATGTCGTTAAGCAGTAGATACAGCGAAGAATAAAATTAATAAGACCTGAGCCAAGATATTGTATGCATACTGTCAAGCATCCAAAGTCAAATTTTGGTTTCTAATTTACTCAACAGTCAAATAAGTTTAAAGCATAGGGCCCAAGATCTTAAAACTGATAGTAGAGACCATTCTCAAATCTCAAGCAACTGATTGGCTGAAATGGCGACCAGTCGCCATTTCAGCCAATCAGATGCTTGTGATTTGAGACTGGTCTTCAGTTTTAGTTATATGATCTTTTGCCTGCTCTGACCTGTTGTTTGTCTAGGAGAAGCTGAGCAATCTGAGTATTTCCAATTCTGAGGGTGTCCATGAATGGTGTAGATCCACAACTGTCCTTGACATCTGGCTTATAGTGGCCTGCATTTAACAGGTACTCTACCACTTCATAATGACCATGTAATGCTGAAACAATGCAGTTTATCAAAATCACAATATATACATTGGTGTGATTTAAAAATGGTGCATAGTATATATATATATATATAAATTGTGCATAGTAGGCCTATACATAATATGCATTTTATAATACTTACTGTTATTTACATGTATGCATGTCAAATACATGAAAACAGGTTTGAACAACTGTCCTTACATGTGATTTTTTTTCCAAAATGATTTTTCCATAAGTTCTATGATTTTTGCATTAAATGATTAACATATTTTAACATTTTACCAATAACCATGTGTGTTTCCCATGCACAGTTTTTAACCCTTTCTTTGATATATACACATTTTTATGCATGTGCGACCAGTTTAGATCCAGATTTGCCAGCACATCTGTGCTGTCTGATCAGGATCTGCACTGGTCGCATTTTGGTCAGAAATAACCTAATGAATTAAAAAGCAGATGTGCCAGCTGATCTGGATCTAAACTGTTCGCCCTAGCAATAAAGGTGTATCTATACAGGAAAGGGTTAAATCACCTCAGTATATTAATCAGAACTAGCACAGTTAATAGCAACTTAACTTTTTTTTACCAGAAGTAAAATATTTCATAAGGGAACTGTGGGTAACAATTAATGATAATCATTTAGGCAAAGTTTGAATTGTAGGCTATGTAAACAGACAAATGTCTTCATTTCTTCCATAAAGAATAAAAAATTAAGTTTATATTACCAATGTGTAAGGAAATTCTTAGAAGTTCTAAAATGTTGATCAAAATCTTTTGCAAAACCCTTGACATAATGAAGTTCTCCCATTTTATTCTTGCTGACAACCAGCATAAAAGAACTGCATATATCACATGCACAACAATAATGTTTTACAATTTTTATAACTCTCAAAGAAAAACAAAAAAACCCCATAACTCATGTGTATATGTCTCAAACTGAGCTAATCACTTAAAACAAATACCTTTCAGTAACAGGAGATATTACAACTTGGATAAGTGTGGATAAATGGAATTGCTCACATTCTGACTGACTACTCCAAACAAAGAACACCAAACAAAGAAAATTAAGGATTGAATCAGTATTTTGACGCATTCATAAAGGTATGGAAAACATTTGGTTGTTTAAAGTGTGCGAAGACCAAAGGGCTTCATGCTTACTATAAGCAACCCCCATATTGTTCACTGCCTGATAAAAATGATAAAATATTGATTCAATAGTTATTTTTACTCTCTTCTCAGTTATTACCAAAATATTAGTACAGCCATATTGATAACAAAGCGAATTATGGCATGCTTTTTGGCAACAACTTGTGGTAAATTGTTCATGCTTGTTGACAACAGGGACATGGCTCTTGCATGTGACCTGTTGTCTTCATTTGCCTAACATGACTGTCTCAAGTTATTTTCAGAAATTAATAAAAAATCTTATAAATGAGATATGCAAATGGGTATGTCATATTTCAAAATTAAGTATATGTTAGTGTTTATTTAAGAGTATTTACAAAATTAAACTGTTTTAGCCCGACATTTTGAAAAAATGTACCCCTAATACTGCCTTATATTGGGAATGAAGAGCATGTATATTACCTGCAGTGTGTAATGGAGTTCTCCCATTCTTACTGACTGTGTCCCACAGGGAACTATCTTGCTGCAACAGGTATTGAATCACTGGTAAATATCCCTCTCTGAAACATAATACATTGTTCTTTGTAAGGGGAATTCTACCCTAACTGGTCTCTCTTTGTAAGGGCAATACTTCCCATAACTGGTAAGTTTGCAAAGGTAATATTGCCCAGAACTTTGTAAGGGCAGAACTGTCCGAAACTGTCACTTTCACTTAACATAACTGGTCACTTTGTAAGGATGAAACATGTAATTCAGTAACTTTTTATTGTTTTGATGGTAAATTTATTAATGGTTAATGCATAAAAACTGACAAATGCTGACCAAGAACAAATAGCAAAAACTGAATTATTTAAAGATGCACTTCACGGACCTTACTGCAATGTGGAAACAATTCCAGCCGTCCTTGTTCCTCAAGCACAAATTAGCCCCGTGGTCCACCAAACATTGAATCACTTCAATGCTATCTTTTGTACATGCTAACATCAATGGAGTCCTGTAATAAAGTGGTGATTCTCATACAAATTTAATAGAAATATGCCAATCATAAATTTAGAGCTGTAAAATTGATTACATTCTGCATGTTACTAATCCAAAACTACAATTTATTTTGAAAACATGATGACAAAATTGAGCTATTTTCACACCAGTTCCTATGTCAACATACCAACAAAGTCTAACAGGCTATTTTCAAATAAGTTCCTGTGTCAACATTCCAATTAGCCCTGTTGGCTTTTTAAAATCCCAGTTCCTGTGTCAACATGCCTACTGGCTATTTTTCTCACCAGTTCCTGCATCAACATGCCTACGCTTATCTAGCCTAACTGGCTATTTGCACACCAGTTCTTGTGTCAACATGACTACCAAGCCTGAATATTTTCACACCAGTTATTGTGTCAACATGCCTAACCAGCCTAATTGGCTATTTTCACACCAGTTCTTATGTCAATATGCCTACCTAGTCTAACTAGCTATTTTCTCACCAGTTCCTGTGTCACATGTTTACTTAGCCTAACTGGCTATTTTCTCACCAGTTCCTGTGTCAACAAGCCTACTAAGCCTAACTAGCTATTTTCACACATGTTCCTGTGTTATCATGCCTACTTAGCCTGGCTTTTTTTACACAAGTTCCTCTGTCAACATGAAAACAAAGTCTAACTGGATATTTTCACACCAGTTCTTGTGTCTAGATGCACACTAAGCCTAACTGGCTATTTTCACACCAGTTCCTGTGTCAACATGCCGTCTGAGCATAACTGGCAATCTTCACACCAGTTTTTGTGTTAACATGCCTTCTAAACCTTACTGGTTATTTTCACACCAGTTCCTATGTCAACATGCCTACTAACCCAAACTGGCTATTTTCACACCAGTTCCTGTATCTACATGTCTACTTAGCCTAACTGGCTACTTTCTCACCAGTTCCCATGACAAATGTCTCCTAAACCTTACTGGCCATTTTAGCATCAGTTTCTGTGTTAAATGCCTACTAAGCCTAATTAGATATTTTCTCAACAGTTCCTGTGTCAACATGCCTACTAAGCCTAACTGGCTATTTTCACACCAATGCCTGTGTCAACATGCCTACTAAGCCTAACTGGCTATTTTCACACCAATGCGTGTGTCAACATGCCTACCAAGCCTAACTGGCTATTTTCACACCAGTTCCTGTGTCAACATGACTACTTAGCCTAACTTGCTATTTTCTCACCAGTTCCTTGGCCTACCTAGCCTAACTTGCTTTCATCACAAAGGTTCCTGTTTTAACATGCCAACTAAGCATAACTGGCTTTTTCTCACCGGTTCTTGTGTTAACAAGCCTACTAAGTCTAACTGGCTTTTTTGACACAAATTGCTGTGTTAACATGCCTCCTTAGCATAACTGGATATTTTCACATCAGTTCCAGAGTCAATATGCCTACTTAGTCTAACTGGCTATTTCACACAAGTACCTGTGTCAACAGGCCTACCAAGCCTAACGCGATCTTTTCACACTGGCTATTTTCACACCAATGCCTGTGTCAACATGCCTACCAAGCCTAACTGGCTATTTTCACACCAGTTCCTGTGTCAACATGACTACTTAGCCTTACTTGCTATTTTCTCACCAGTTCCTTTGCCTACCTAGCCTAACTTGCTTTCATCACAAAGGTTCTTGTTTTAACATGCCAACTAAGCATAACTGGCTTTTTCTCACCGGTTCTTGTGTTAACAAGACTACTAAGCCTAACTGGCTTTTTTGACGCAATTGCTGTGTTATCATGCCTCCTTAGCATAACTGGATGTTTTCACATCAGTTCCAGAGTCAATATGCCTACTTAGTCTAACTGGCTATTTCACACAAGTTCCCGTGTCAACAGGCCTACCAAGCCTAACTCGATCTTTTCACACCAGTTCCTGTGTCAATGTCAACATATCTGCTAAGCCAAACATGCTTTTTTCATTCAAGTTCCTGGGTAAACATGCCTACTATGCGTAACTTGCTATATTCTCACCAGTTCCTGGGTCAACATGCCTGCCACACGAGGGTCGCGTTCTCACAGCGATCCCACGGCGTTCAAGAACACCGAGGTGAGCGCAGTTCGATCGCAAGCATCGCCGCAGCAATGCAGTGGCATCGCCAGAAAATGAAGTAGGATCGCATAGAACGCCGACCGACAGGGCTCACTTTGAGCATGCACTAAACAAACACCGTCGCTCTGCGTTCTGAAAAGTGCGCAGTGGGGTCGCCGTACGATCGCCGTAGCAGCGCAGTAAGGTCTCCTACAACGTCACACGTGATCCGAGGGCGCGCACAGAGGTCGCAGTGCGAACGCTGTAGTAATCAGTGGCGCTAGCACGGAGATTGAACGGCGTTGTCTAAGATGTCACTGCGACTCTACCGTGCTTAATGGCGCGTCTACTGTGCTTATACGGAGTGTTAATTATTTTGCTGCGCTCTTTCAACAACTGAACGAAGTTGTCACGGCGATCACTGCGCTTCCAATGCGCCTCTACCGCGTTGTCACGGCGACCATTGCGCTCCCTTTGCACTTCTACCGCGTTGTCACGGCAACCATTGCGCTCCCTATGCGCTTCTAGCGCGTCCATTGGTGATTGCATGAAAATCACAAGAACAAGAGCTGTCACTTGAAATTGACATATGCCCCCGAAATGCAGCTTTGAAATCGAATTGGTATATATATGTAGTAAAAATATGTCTGTGGAAGAGATGAAGCATACTGCATGCATATAATGTGAAAGATGGAAAGGATCATTTGGTAAAAGTCTGTAGATGTGAAGTTTCAATGAAATCCTCCAAGTGGTTTTGGAGATTAGGCATGGACAAGATTTTAATATAGAAGTTAAATAGTAAAGAGTTAGGGCCCATAACCCTTGCAACAAGAGGGTCCATAGGACCCTGGGTCGCTCACCTGTCAACAACTGCTGAATGGTTGCAAGAGTTGTGTGCAACATTGGTAAAATCAAGTGAAAAAATAAAGCTGCTATTGTGGAGAAAAGGTCAAAATGGCTTACTTTGGCTCTTTCAAGGGCCATAACTCTGGAACCCATCATGGAATGTAGCTGGTTCAAAAAAAGGAACCTAGGTCTTATAGTAACTCAAATATTGTACAAGTCTAATTAAATTCAAATAAAAAATAAAGCTGATATTGTGCAGACAAAGTCTAAATAGTTAATTTCTGCACTTTCAAGGGCCATAACTCGAAACCCATCATGCAATATTGCAATTTCAATAAAAGGAACCAAGATCTTATGGTAATGAAAGTGAAGATCAGACCAAAATTAAGACCACTAGTGTGCAGACAAGCTTTTATTACAACTTGAATTAGTCACCTAGTTTTCAAGGTCATATGACCCACTTCTGAACTTGACCTCGATATCATTGAGATAAACATTCTGACCGAGCTTGAAAAGGAGGACCAGAATTAAGACCACTAGAGTGCTGACAAGCTTTTTCTATAATTTGACCTAGTGACCTAGTTTTCAAGGTCACATGAGCCAGTTTCGAACTTGAACTAGATATCATTGAGATAAACATTCTGACCAAGCTTGAAGAAGATCAGCCATTAACTAAGACCGCTAGAGTGCTGACAAGCTTTTTCTTTAATTTGACCTAGTGACCTAGTTTTCAAGGTCACGTGACCCAGATACGAACATGACCTAGATATCATTGAGATAAACATTCTGATCAAGTTTAAATAGATCAGACAACATTAAGACTGTTAGAGTACAGAGAAGCTTTTACAATAATTTGACCTTGTGACCTAGTTTTCAAGGTCACATGACCAACTTTCGAACTTGACCTAGGTATCATTGAGATAAACATTTTTACCAAGTTTGAAGAAGATGGTAGCAAAATTAATACCACTAGAGTGCAGACAAGCTTTTTCTATAATTTAACCTAGTGACCTAGATTTCAAGGTCACATGACCCATTTTCAAACTTGACCTAGATATCACTGAGATAAACATTTTGACCAAGTTTAAAGAGGATGCCACCAAAATTAAGACCGCTAGAGTGCAAATAAGCTTTTTCTTTAATTTGACCCAGTGACCTACTTTTAGAGGTCACATGACCCTGTAACAAATTTGACCTACATATCATAGAGATAAACATTCTGACCAAGTTTGAAGAAGATCCGACCAAAATTAAGACTGCTACAGTGCGAATAAGCTTTTTCTTTAATTTGACCTGGTGACCTAGTTTACAGGTCACGTGACCCAATTACAAACATGACCTAGATATCATCGAGATTAACATTCTGACCAAGTATGAAGAAGATCTGACCAAAATTAAGACTGCTAGAGTGAGGACAAGCTTTTTCTATAATTTGACCTAGTGACCTAGATTTCAAGGTCACATGACCCAGTTTTGAACTTGACCTAGATATCATTGAGATAAACATTCTGACCAAGTTTGAAGAAGATCCCACCAAAATTAAGACCGCTAGAGTTCCGACAAGCTTTTTCTTCAATTTGACCTAGTGACCTAGTTCTAAGGGTCACATGACCCAGTTAGAAACAGTACCTAGATATAATTGAGATAAACACTCTGACCAAGTTTGAAGAAGATCCCACCAATATTAAGACCGCTAGAGCGCAGACAAGCTTTTTCTTTAATTTGACCTAGTGACCTAGTTTTCAAGGTCACATGACCCAGTTACGAACTTGACCTAGATATCATTGAGATAAACATTCTGACCAAGTTTGAAGAAGATTGGATAAAAATTAAGACTGCTAGAGTGTGGACAACAAGTTAGGGTTAGGGTTTAGGGTTAGGGTTAGTTAAAGACCTTAGGGTTAGGGTTAGGGTTAAAGACTTAGGGTTAGGGTTAAGTGAAAAAGCCCATATCTCGGCCAAAATAAGCAGTTTTGAAGATAAAGCATGGACAAGATTTTAATATAGATGTTAGGGATAGGGTATGGGTTAGTTAAATACCTTAGGGTTAGGGTTAGGGTTTAGGGTTAGGTGAACAAGCAAATTCGTTGAATTTATATCCCCCGCCGAGTACTGGTTATTACTAACACAACAGCTGAAGTCATAGGGCTTTATTTAGATATTTATTATGGATGGCAAAAAAGGTGAAAAAAAACTTCAGATGGTGAAAAGGGTTGGGCAGCTCACCAGAATATAAAAATGAGACAAAAAGTCTTCAAGTTGTTGAAATGAAGAATGCAGTAGTAAAAATATAGTGCTGTATTTAAAAGAAATCTATGCAGAAGTTGCATAGAAGTAGCATATAAACGAATACTACTCTATATGCATAGTGCATAACTTATCAAAGGGCCATAACTCTGTGTTAAACGGTCAGACCAGAACAGGACAACAATATGGGCATCTTGTCTTGGTATTGATGGTTTCCATAGATTCCTGCTGAGAAATAGCAAGGAAACAAATACTGCTCTACAAGCAAAATGCATAACTTATCAAAGGGCTATAACTCTGTGTTAAAGGATCTGACTGAATCAAGATGACAATATGTGTGTCTCCTCTTGGTATTGATGGTTCCCAGAAAGTTTCATTAAAATCCATCCAGTAGTTGCAGAGAAATAGCGTGGAAACAAATTCTGCTCTATTTGCATAAGGTATAAGTTATCAAAGGGCAATAACTCTGTGTTAAACAGTCTGACCGGAACAAGATGACAAAATGGGCATCTCGTCTCAGTATTGATGTTTCCCAGAAAGTTTCATTTCAATCCATCGAGAAGTTGAAAAGAAATAGAGCGGAAACAAATACTGTTCTATTATGCATAAGTCATCAAAGGGCAATAACTCTGTGTTAAACAGTCTGACTGGAACAAGACAACAATATACACATCTCTTCTTGGTATTGATGGTTCTCAGAAAGATTAATTGAAATCCATCCAGTAGTTGCAGAGAAATAGAGGAAAAGAATACTGTTCTATAATATGCATAATGCATAAGTTATCAAAGGGCCATAACTCTGTGTTAAATAGTCTGACAGGAACAAGACAACGATATGCGCATCTCCTCTTGGTATTGATGTTTTCCAGAAAGTTTCATTGAAATCCATTCTGATGATTCAGTAGTTGCAGAGCAATAGCATGGAAATGAATACTGCTATATATGCATAATGCATAAGTTATCAAAGGGCCATAACTCTGTGTTCAACAGTCTGACTGGAACAAAACGACAATATGCGCATCTCCTCTTGGTATTAATGGTTCTCAGAAAGATTCATTGAAACCCATCGGCTAGTTACAGAGAAATAGCGCGGAAATGAATACTGCTCTATATGCATAATGCATAAGTAATCAAAGGGCAATAACTCTGTGTTAAATGATCTGACCAAAACAAGACAATCATATGCGCATCTCCTCTTGGTATAGATGGTTTTCAGCAAGTTTCATTGAAACCCATCCGCTAGTTACAGAGAAATAGCGCGGAACAAATACTGCTCTATATGCATAATGCATAAGTTAATGAAGGGCAATAACTCTGTGTTAAATGGTCTGACCGGATCAAGACAAAGATATGCGCAACTCCTCTTTGTATAGATAGTTTTCAGCAAGTTTCATTGAAATCCATTCAGTAGTTGCAGAGAAATAGCGCGGAAACGAACACTGCTCGATATGCATAATGCATAAGTTATCAAACGGCAATAACTCTGTGTTAAATGGTCTGACTGGAACAAGACAACGATATGCGCATCTCCTCTTGGTATTGATGGTTCTCAGAAAGATTCGTTGAAATCCATCCTGTGGTTGCAGAGAAATAGCTCGGAAACGAATACTGCCCTATATACATAATGCATAAGTTATCAAAGGGCCATAACTCTGTGTTAAATGGTCTGACCGAAACAAGACAACGATATGCGCATCTCCTCTTGGTATAGATAGTTTGCAGCAAGTTTCATTGAAATCCATTCAGTAGTTGCAGAGAAATAACGTGGAAACGAATACTGCCCTATATACATAATGCATAGGTTATCAAAGGGCCATAACTCTGTGTTAAATGGTCTGACCGGAACAAGACGACGATATGCGCATCTCCTCTTGGTACTGATACTTCCCACAGAGTTTCGTTGAAATCCATTCAGTAGTTGCAGAGAAATAGCGCAGAAACGAATACTGCCCTATATACATAATGCATAAGTTATCAAAGGGCCATAACTCTGTGTTAAATGGTCTGACCGGAACAAGACGACGATATGCGCATCTCCTCTTGGTACTGATACTTCCCACAGAGTTTCGTTGAAATCCATCCAGTGGTTGCAGAGAAATAGCCCGGAAATGAAATTCGGACGGACACCGTGACACCTTGACGGACGGACAACGCCAAAACAATATCCCCCTCCCGATTTCATCGGCGGGGGATAAAAAGCCCATAACTTGACCAAAAATAATCCGACCAGAAATTCCTGACGATATGCACAACTAGGCTTGGTGACAAACACTCCTGTGAAGTTTCAATGAAATCCCTCAAGTGGTTGAGGAGAAGAAACGAGGACAAGATTTTGCTAATGGCCTATATCTCGGCCAAAAATAATCAGAGCAGAAATTCCTGACAATATGCACAACTAGGCTTGGTGACAAACACTCCTGTGGAGTTTCAAAGAAATCCCTCAAGCCGTTTCGGAGAAGAAGAGAGGACAAGATTATTTCGGACGGACTGACGGCAAACAATTGATAACGATACCTTGGATGCTTCTTGGAAAACTATATTAACAAAAGTTTATTAATTATTAATTTTTTACAAGTGGGGCCGTATTTAATAAAATCAAAAATATGGTTTACACATTTTGTGTTTTCCTTACATGGTGGTAATATATTTCTCTGGGTCCCTTAGTATATAAATTTAGTCATCACATTTATAGTTCACAATTCTTGAACCTTTCGATCATGGTGATATTAAAACTATCAAAAATTGACTCCCTGTGTGATTACAACCAGATTCCTTTCTCATGTAGTGTTGCAACGACACTTTGGCTAATAATTTTTGACAAACTTAATGCTGGTACGGCAATATGGGTAACGGAACTACTAGGGGGTAAATACAGTAGCTGGAGAAGGTCAACGGACCATCGTTGTCATCGGTTGCAGTTCAATCATCTACCCCTGTATCCAGGGGGAATTCTGCGAACCCCACACAGACATGTTCTGTTAGACAGTTGTAGGCCATTGCTGAAGTGAAAGCGTTGAAAGAGCGCCGCGAAAGCGCAGTGCACACAGTGGAAACGCCATAAGAGCACCGTGGAGGCGCAGTGCACGCAGTAGAAGCGCCGTTAGAGCGCAGGCAATCGCCAACAAGAACTCCGTGGGAACGCGATAGAATGCCATGTGAGCTCCGTAGCAACGCCTTGGTCACAGTGAGGACGCCGTGACATCTCCATCTTCACGAGAAATATCATATTTTTCTTGCGATCTCACGGCGTTCTGGAAAATTAAACAACGCCGTTGCAACACAGTTAAACGCGCTATAGTGTGACAGGGCCTTAAGCCAAAGTGGCTTTTTCACACCAGTGCCTGTTTCATCATCATGCCTTCTAAGCCTAATTGGTTATTTTCACACATTTTTTCTGTGTCAACATGCCTACTTAGCCTAACTGGCTATTTGAACACCAATTTCTGTGTCAACATGCCTACTAAGCCTAACTAGCTATATTCACACCAGTTCCTCAGGTAACATGTATACCTGCTAAGCCTTATTGGCTGTTTTTCACACAAGTTCCTGTGTCAACATGCATACTTCGTCATACTGGATATCTTCATGCCAGTTCCTGTGTCATCATGCATCCTAAGCATAACTGGCTTTTTTCACACCAGTCCTGTGTCAACATGCATACTAAAATTAACTGGCAATTTTCACACCAGTTTCTTTGTCAACATGCCTCCTAAGCATAACTGGCTATTTTTATACCAGTTCAGATGACAACACGCCTCCTCAACCATACTGGCTATTTTCACATCAGTTCCTGTGTTTACAGTCTTTTTAAGTGTAACTGGCTATTTTCTCACATCAGTTCCTGTGTTTACAGTCTTTTTAAGTGTAACTGGCTATTTTCTCACCAATTCCTGTGTCAACATGCCTAGTAAGCCTAATTTGCTATTTTCACACCAGTCCCTGGGACCGATCGACATACCTACCATGCCCTACTGGAATTTTTTCATTTCAGTTCCTGGGTCTACATGCTTCCTAAGGCTAACTGACCATTTTTTATGAGAATGTATTAAATTAGGATTTAAATTTTAGATACAGTATAGCTTTGATCATTTTATTTAAAAACAGGGCTGTTATGTGATAAATTCTGTAGATTTTGGAAAAAAATATTGGACCCTCAAAATTTAAAATGGTTTACCAGTCTGCACGTTTTAAACAATCACAATTAACACCACACGATAGGAGGAACTTCAAACAATCATATTGTGAGTACTGTGCAGCCTCATGCAATGGTCTCTTCCCATCAAAGTTTCCAGTTTCAAGTTTAAACCCTTCTTGGACAAGAAATGTCAGTAGGTTCAGGTGGCCATGCCTTGCGGCGTAATGGAGAACAGTATCGCCAGATTTCTGATGAGTGCCTGTTAACACCAAGTTTTGGAATGATTCTGTTGAAAAATGTTCTTTAAAATATCCTAAATCACCAATTTGTGCAGCTTTCAAAATTGTATGAAACTGCATCCTATGTTGCCTCATTGGCTGGCTTCCTGTAAGTTATTACAGCCAAGAACCAGTATGGAACGGTTAGGATAGATATGCAAATGGAGTCCCTTCATACCGTAAAGGTCAAATGATTCAATTGACTGTTTCACTGCGCATGTCTGTACTTTCAGCAGACAGCGACAGTAGTAAACCAATTTTGTCTGGCGATTATAGTCGCCAGAGAATCTTTAGCGAACATTAGTTATCTTTCCTTGAGGTTTAAAATAGGAGGTATTCTCCACGCTCACAAGTAAAGTACATTCTGCTGCTGGAGATTAACAACACCAGTTAGTGTTAGATTTAAAAATACAGCGAACTCAGAGTCATATTGCAAGATGTATGTTTACCATTATCCCAGCAGGGTTGCTGATAGCAATTTGATGCCACTTCAATGTCGGTCACTGATTTATTGCCACTCATATGTTTGGAATGCATATTATGCTGAGATATGCATCTGTATTGTTACGACGCTTGTAACCACTGGGGGTTTAAATGTTAACCCTTTGAGTTGCACAAATGCTGCACAATGTTTGCCATATCCTGCCGTTCAGGGCGACGTTTACACCTTCTTGATGCTGGTTTAATAAAGTATCAGATGTACCTCTTCTTTTCTTTATCACAAATGGATTATTTTTACTCTTTATTCATGTCAAGTGTTATGATGAATTATTGTAAAGAGCAATAGGCCTAGTTGATAAGAAGCTGGAGAGAAAATTTTAAAATAGATACAGTAAGCAGGCGTGACGTAATCCAGCAGCCAATCAGAGGCCTCTAGTTTTTGGTTTACAACAGTCGTTTATTTTCTGATAACGACGGAGCTAGAAAGAGTCTAATGATTCAAAAAGTGAAATTGCGAAATGGTTGGTAAAATGTGCAAAAATGTGCCAAATGATAAAAATTAGATGGGTTATAAAAAGGTGACAAAATTTATTACAAATTAAAACATTTTAAGGATATGTATATAATACATGTAACATGTTCGTAAACAATCAGAAAAGGTAATAAATAGATCTGATCAGTTAAGTTCACTTCTGATTTCATTTAAATACTTATCGCCCAAATAAAGATGCTATACAAAAAAGTAAAATAGACTGCAATTCATACATAATAAGCAAAAAAAATATTGACATCAGTGCAATTAAAATGAATGTTCAATTGCCGAATATTTGTCAAAAGACACCTGCAGTTATTTTATCTCAGTGGAAATGAAAAAAAAAAAGAATCATTTTCAATAAAATAAAATCAAATGGTAGCTGGGGTTTATATGGAACTCTTGTAAAAGAACGTTGAACCTCTTTCAATTTCTTTAATCCCCGACCCCATCGTTTTCTTGCTGATGTAACTCCTGGTATTCTAGTTTTAATAAGGTCACTGACTACTACAATTTTTCGCCTGACCATAACATTATGTTTTTACGTTTTCTATGTTGTGTGTATCACATATCGAGTTGATAGGTAGGTTGGAGTCAAATTACCTGGGCAACATTGTTAATGATCATTTGATAAACAATAATTTAACTTATAAGAAAAAAATATTTCAACCGAGTATTTTGTTTCCGTTGCGATGTCTGTTTCGTTGCTGTATATATTTCCTATGCATATTTTAGCCATACCGGCTGAACGGTGACGCAGTGACATTTCTACCCGAACAACAAGTACAGTACAACACAACCACCCATGGCAGCGGTGAGTTAAGAAGTTGGGTGAAGTTAGCGCAGCAAAACATCAACGTTTATATCGTTATTGAAAGAAACCTAAGCCCGTAGTCAAAATTGAGCGACCTTTATCGGTTGTCATATTTGAAAAAATAAAGAACAATATGAGTAAATTAGTCAATTAACTTCCTGGTTTCTGATAAGTGCAGTGGTATTTCTTAGAAACTCATTATTTTCCTCAGTTATTGGTTTATTTGACATCTTTTACTTTATTATTTCCGTGAATTTCCAGAAGAAATACTGATGTTATTGCTGCATATATGTTCAGGATGTTTCACGTAAACTAGTTAATTTTTTGGTTCTACTTTCATTTTCAAAAGTTAATATTTCATATAATATTACAAGCAAATGTGTTAAGCTCAAAGGCTATCTGTGCACATGAACCAGAACTTTTTATGTAATATTTACAGAGCACTTTCTTTATAATTATAGTCGCGAACTAAAACAATAATACTAAATAACAGATAAATAATTCTGTTTTTATAATTCTGCTTTACTAAACTTGTGCACACACTACACATGGCATTATCTTGAATAGACAAGATTTGTTCTACATGTGATGTATGCAAAATACAATAATCTGGGTATGCATTATTTGTATACAATATAATATATATTTAAAAAAGTTTGCTTAAATATTTATTAGAGTTGTCGTAATGTAATTACAGCCAACACAAATTTATGATATTTCATCTCCAGTTTTATCACTTAACAACATATTTTCATTTTCAGAAACATAATTCTGTCCAGTGGCCAGAATGGATGAAGCCTGGGGTAAGAGTTGTGCGAGGCCCAGACTGGCGAGCTACGATACGGGACCCAAAGTCTGTTGATCTAGGCACCTTGAGTTATGTTCCTAAAAGTGCAGCTGACAACAAGGTACAGGTTGTGTGGGACACAGGACAAGAGAGAAGCTACATGTCTGGCTTCAGTGGACAGTATGAACTGAGGGCGTATGATACACAGCAAGTTGGTGAGTATGAGGGAGATAACTGCAATATTTTGTGTTTCCCATTTTTTAAGACAATTGATATGTATAGATCACTTTATCCATCAATCCGTCCATCTGTAATAAAACATAAAGTTGGATATAAATTTGATGTTGTTTAATATTTCTTCACCATACTTTGAAATATTATTGCTTATGAAAACAGGGTTGTGAAAGAGCCAAAATCTGTAGGTCAAGGTTACACAGAGGTATGCCCCTGTTTATACCTCCGCAAACAAAATTTGAAATGGTAATATAGGGGTCATCGGTTGTTTGTTCTGTTGGTTCAGCAGTCGGTCTGTGGCAAGAAAGTTTGTAAAATTTGTTACATAAACTCTTCTACAGTTTTCAAGATATTGACTTGAAACTTTAAAAATTATGTTCAGTATGAAGTGAAGATGTATAGTTTGACAAATATTCTTGAAGCTACATGTAGGTGCTTATGTTTTTTTATTGAATCCATTAATATACAATCATGTTATACTAGTACCAGTAACTCCTGTTTGATTAATAGGAACACTTGAGTATATTCATATATCATCCTGTCTGAAGAATATTTGCGATACCTTTTCACCTTATCTCTCACTTTATTACATTTAGGTATTAAACATAGTGGAAAGAAATGCTCAGAATGTTCAATGGATCCTTTACGGGGCATCAGATTCAACTGTCTGCAATGTAGCAAAGATCTCTGTGTGACGTGTTACAATAACGATAAACATGACACTAGCCACGCCTTTGTCAGATATGACACACCCAAGTCAGAAAAGTAAGTGCATTAATAACAGCTTTTGTTATGTAACTTAGAAAAAACAAAATCAAAATAACTAACAGTTCATTTTATTTTAAAGCTAAGAGTTGTCTGCCTAATCACTGCATACAGGCCTCCTAGCAAAACCTTCAAAACCCTTTAATTTGATTGCAAACCGTTAAAACCTTGAAATCATCTGGAAAAACCTTTGAAATGGCCAAATAGCCTGTACTTTTCACTCAAAACCTATATTTTTGTTCAGACTGCTTGCTGTGCCAATTTTAAGCAAGTAATAGTTGCACTACTGTTTTTCCCCCCTTTTAAGTGTTGTTGTTAAGATACTGATTGTGTATCAGTCATAATCTTCAATTCAAACAGTATGAAACTAATATGCCTATTTCTGATAACCATTTTTTTAGAGTGTGGGGTGCCTTATATAAATCAACTTTTTTCATAAATAACCAAATATATAAGGGTTTTTTTTTTCAACAAGAAATTCGACATAAATTGCTTTTATTTACTCTTTATTTATTTATATTTTACCCTAAAAGGCCTTTATTTCCATAGATTGGAGCCTTTATAAAAACCTTTATTTTTGTTCAGGCCTGCTAGGAGGCCTGTCCATTCCTTACATTTGGTTCCTTTTTATACCCGCTGAAAGTGAAGTTTGGGCAAGTTATTCTGGATTGAGCTTGTCTCTCCATCTGTCAGGTTTCTTCTGTAATTCTATCATGGTAGACAGTACATGTACTTGTTAACTGTTATTGTTACACACATCTCCTCAAGGTTTCTAAGTTTCACTGTATTAAGAAAAATAAAAGGAATGAGATGGTCTGATATAAAATCATGCGTATAAAAAAGTAATTCTGTGACTAACATGGACTTTCTTAATGAAACACTTTAATTGATGATGTCTTGTACAACACATTTTACAATTAGTAATTCTATGAATAACATGGAGAAAGAAGGAATATTGAGATTGGTGCCTTGTTCTTTCTTTCTTATTATGTAAAAGAATATTCATGTACAGCACATTTTAAAATACCACTTTTTTTCAGAGTCAGTTTGCCAGCTCGTAAAACCTCCAAACCTCTGAACTTGATGGGTGTGTTCGTTAAATCTGAAGTAATCCGAGGACCACACTGGAACTACACTGGCACTGATGGTACCCATTTAACTCATTCAAAATACAGTACTGAGCAAAAAGGTTTATGTAAAACAGTCTGTATGATAATTGACAGTCTTATAATGTAAATTTTACTTACCATACTGGTTTCATTCAGTGATTAATTCTGCCAATCAGATACTTAAGATTTGACACTGGTCTCCAGTTCTTTATAATAGGATGAAAATGATGGAAACAACAATTCAATGATCTGTTGCTTTTACTTGGGTTGGCTTGACATACATTCAAACCTGTCTTCAAAGACCACCCAGGGGAAAACCCAGTAGTGGTTTTTGAAGACAGGTGGTTTTTGTCGACAGGTGAATTTGTTCTTTAACCCTTTCCTCCATAGATACACCTTTATTGCATAGGCGAACAGTTTAGATCCAGATCAGCCGGCACATCTGTGCCGTCTGATCAGGATCTAAACTGTTCGCCTTTTTAATTTATTAGGTTATTTTTGACGAAAATGCAACCAGTGCAGATCCTGATCAGATGGCACGGATGTGCCAGCTGATCTGGATCTACACTGGTCCCACATGCTTAAAAATACGTTTTTATGGAGGAAAGGGTTAAATCAGTAAATAGGACAAACAAATCCACAGACAGTCTTTTTGTTTACAACAGATAGTCTTTGTTTACAGGTGGTCTTAAGCACAGGTTTGACTGTATATCATTATGTTTTCAGGAGATGCTAGTAAGGGTATTGTGATGGCGTTTGTGGAGGACAAGGACGGCCTGGCTAATGCCTGGGTACGTGTCAAGTGGGACATTGGCCATGATGTGAAGGAGTACAGGTTCGGTGTTGGTGGGTTTGTGGATGTGGTAGCTTCCAAAGTTAATCCAGGCGGAAAAGTCTATGTTGATCATCTACCAATGATTGGTAAGTTAACAGCGTAGTACTAGTAATACACTTTATCAGTCATGAAAGCAAGCACTACATAGCAAGTATGGCATTATGGAGTTAGACAACAATACTTCTGCAAAATAATGTGTTTTTGACTGATAAATGGGACTAGGTGTAATATTGTTATCATGGTCAATGAAACTGCAATTTTTATAACGCATTTAATTTTTCTTTGATATTTCCTATAAGAGCAGTTGTACAAATACATGGTTTTTGGCAAGAACTTCACTCGTATAAGATCAAAATTGTCTTATTTTTTCAAAAAGCTATTGAAAAATGATGTTTATAATTTTAAATAAATCACATGGAAAATATTTAGCTGCTAGCCTTTCATCATGTGCCCTAGCATAAGCCTTTGATTTGGTGCATTTTCATTGTAGATGATGAACATAATATTGAAAAAAAAAGTGCATTGAGTTTATGTGGTAGAATAGGCTAACGGTAAATCTGTGTTACATGTTATCATACCTTGTAGGTCAAGTTTTGTGAACTTGAAGAAATCCCTTGAATGTGTAGTGCATTAGTGTGAGCAAAGTCTATCCCTTTCCTTGATATATACATATTTTTACGCGCGTGCGACCAATGTAGATCCAGATCAGCTGGCACATCCATGCCGTCTGATCTGGATCTGCACTGGTCGCATTTTGGTCAGAAATAACCTAATGAATCAAAAAGCAAACAGTTTAGATCCTGATCAGACGGCATGGATGTGCCAGCTGATCTGGATCTAAACTGTTAGCCCTAGCATAAAGGTGTATCTATACAGGAGAGGGCTATATGATATCCTTGTAGGTATAATCATGGTAAAGCTGTGTGACAAGGTCAAAGTCAACATGGGAATAAAGGAGTTCAAAGATTTGCAGAACAAGAACAAAGCACAAATTCCTGGGGGCTGGAATGATGACATGAAACAGGTCAGGAAATGTCTTATGTTTTATTTCAGTAATAAAAACAAAAATATTTCATTACGTTTATGTTTCATATACACTGAAGCCTTACTCAGAAAACACAGCCTTCTCTCTCGGGCAAGAGAGAGAGAGAGCATTGCCCAAGATTATAAAACTGAGCATGGAAACCAGTCTCAAATCTCAAGAATAAGATTGGCTGAAATGGCAGCTGGTCACCATTTCAGCCAATCAGATCCTTTAGATTTGAGACTGGTTTCCAATCTCAGTTTTATAACCTTCAGCCCATAAGTTTATAACATGATCAGCTTAAAACTAAGACACTGCAAAAAACATAAAGAGAACCTGTGGGGATTGAAATAGTCATTGACAAATCTTGGAGTTTAAATCGGGCTCTAGTATGTACACTGTACTTACCTCTCTATCTCCAACAAGTTATCATTGGAACATGTTTGCACAAGTTTATTTGTTTAATTAACTGCAGCCCACTTACTTTATACTGTTGGTGATGAGTATAAAATATTTATGTAATTTGCGTTTTTATTGCATTGAAAAGTACTTAGTTAAAAGTGGTTTAGTTATGGCTTATGAAATTAAAAAAGAAAATTAGAAAAATGGCAGTTTTACACATTATATTAGATGGTTAAAGGTTAAAACTTGTGTTATTTGACTAGAAACAGTTTACTGTAAATGCCATATATGCTGTTTTCATTTCAGTGTTTAGATGAGGTGGGCACAGTGGTGGAGATACTGTTTCAAGATGAGATTGCCAGAGTGCAGTATGAGAATGGAAACATGCACCTTGTTGTCAAAGCAGCTCTATATAGGGTAAGATGTCAGCTTACTGATTTACATATGCCAAAGGTTGTAAAACTGAGCATAGAAACCAGTCTTGAATCTCAAGCTTCTGATTGGCTGAAATGGCGACCAGTCGATATTTCAGCCAATCAGAAGCTTGAGATTTGAGATTAGTTTCCAAACTCAGTTTTATAACCTTCAGCTCTAGTAAATAATGAGTGAATGAGGGGTATATGATATGTAAGTAAAAGGGAATAGATGCCAATATTAGTATAAGGGATCAGATGCCAATCTTTTTCATAAATGATTTCGTCTATGTGCCTTTCCAGTCAACAGTTTTGCAGTGAAGTACAAGTTATGTACTATGACGAAAAGGGAACTCCTCAAAACTAGGCTGTATGTAGTTTGACCAGTCTATAGCAAATGTAACTAACTAACAGTCCAATGAATTGCAGAATAAGCAGATAATAAATAAATTATCTCCCTTTATTGCATATTATCGGTAAACGTAAAACAAATCAAACATCATATAATAAATCTCTGCTGTCACATAGTGGGTAGAGGTAGCATTTCTGCCAAACTCTAAATGAATTACTGTTTATAACATTTCCCCTCACAAAATTTATCTTGCCCAAAAAGAGCACAGTACAAATTGTATGTAAAGTATGTTTTGCATCACCAAAAATAATGATGTTATTTAGAAGGAACTTCAAGAGTTTTTTTCTCTAGATGCAACAAGGAGAATTAAGTATAAATCTTTATAGTAGTAAATCATGCACATCATTATTATGTTAAAAGTGATACAAAGAAACATAGCTTAAGAATAATTTACTCATACAAAACTAAAAATAACTTTGTTGTGCTGGCTGATCTGGATCTACACTGTTTGCCCATGTAATGAATGGTGTATTTATGGAGTAAAGGGTTAAGTTAACTTAGAATGTAGTTTTAGAAAACATTTTAGAAAACATTTCAATCTGCCTTTTTCAGTTGTCTGGATTTAGAGAGAATGATGCTGTGAATATCATAAAAGACAAGAAATTGTTGAGAAAACTTCAAGAAGGTCATGGAGGTGTTTCTAAAAATACGGAGAATGTAAGTGATTTAAATATATTTGCAAGTATTTGGTGACAGATTATGCATTGGTAAGCAGAACTGCTATATCATTAAATACTGTTTGGACAATAATTTTTCTACCAGATCCCACAAGTGACTTTTGCTATAAATTTGATATAGTATATATACAGTGAAACCCCGCTATTAAGACCATCATTGGGACTGGGAAAAAAGTTGTCTTAATATAGGGGTGGTCTGAATATAGGGGTAGACAACAGTGCAAAACTGTAAAGTAGGACATCAGAATAGTGGTCATATTAGCAAGGTGGTCTTAATTTCAGAGTGGTCTTAATGAGGGGTTTTATTGTAGATATAAATTTTCAGAGTTTCATGTCATTAATATCTTTACTGAAGTGAAATTTTACCCATAGATCTTAAAGCATATTATCATCGTTCAAACTTTCAGTCTATGAGAAATTTGCCTTATTGCTGAGCCTTGGTACTATTTGCAGCAGTTGTCCCTTAGAATGATTGGTAACTTATGAGAACCTTTGATTAATTTAAGTAGTTTTTTAGAGTTGTATATATAAATTATTCCTTTTATGTAAAGGCATGTGGCAGCATGGGGCGGTTGCTAAAGATACAGAAGGATGGAGACCTACTGGTTCTTGTTGACAAACACAAACTTGTCTTCAACCCGACCTGTTGTACCCCGGTGGATGACCCTGCCCAGGCCAAGAAAGCCCCACAGCTACCTGACTCGGATGATTCTGAGGAAGAAAAAGAGGAAGAGGATGATGACCTTGGACCAGAAGGGGACTGTGTACCCGGCAAAAGAGTCATCAACATACAGTCAGATAGTAATGATGGGAAGAAAAAGAAAGATAAAGGTAACAATATCCTCTCACCTAATAGTCAAGATTAACTGTACTGTTTATAATGTTAGGATTTCCTTTACTGTTTATAATGTAAGGATTAACTGTACTGTTTATAATGTTAGGATTAACTGTACTGTTAATAATGTTGGGATTTCCTTTACTGTTTATAATGTTAGGATTAACTGTACTGTTTATACCATTAGGATTAACTGTATTGTTTATAATGTTCGGATTTCCTTTAATGTTTATAATGTTATGATTAACTGTACTGTTTATAATTTTAGGATTTCCTTTACTATTTATAATGTTAGGATTAACTGTACTGTTTATAATGTTAGGATTTCTTTAACTGTTTATAATGTGATTAACCCTTTACTTCATAAATATGGACATTATCTAATGTTCAAACAGCGTTTATCCAGATCAGCCATTCTGTCTGATCAGAGTCTACACTGTTTGCTACGAGGTCCATTAGGTTATTTCTGATCAAGAAGTGACCAGTGTAGATCCAGATTATCTCAACTTTGGCTATAACTTTGCCATTTCTTAAAATTTCATCATCAAACTTAAAAAAATTTATTGCTTATGTCAACATGGTTGTGATTTGGTGAAAATCTGTAGTTGATCAAGATCACATTTGAAATAGTTATGCCTTTACATTGTTAGCATGGTGGCATTCTGAAAGGCTCTTGTTAGTAGTAATTTTTTTGTTATTCTGACAAAATACATGAGGGTGACACAAATGTTCAACTTAACACCCATATACTGTTTATCTTATACTTATATTTAAATCTATTTTGGTTTCCTTAAAACCTTGCACTTTCTATTTTTCAAGAAAATGAATACACTGACAGTTCCTTATCGCCATATTTTGTGATCTGCCTAGATCCAGATCTACTTGAGTTCCTTATTGCCATATTTTGTGATCTGCCTAGATCCAGATCTACTTGAATGTGCACAAAACAAATCTGACGAGATTCTACACTGTTTGCTTTTTATTTAATAAATATATCTAGGTAATTCCCTATGAACACAAATGAACTGGCTAAAGGTGAGTCCATTATATTATTATAACAGTAAATCTAGTGTTAACATCTACCATGACTTTTGCTTTCCAGCATTTACCAATGCTTTCACTTCAATGTATGGTAACCTAATGCGGCATCAAGACATAGATTCTCAGGGCAGTGCAATGTTTGAAGCCTTCAACTCCGCTGAGCTCAATAAAGTGGCTGACCTTATAAATAAAAATAAAGGATTGGTAAGTTCTCTTTATGCCCCCGCCATGAAATGGCGACGGGCATTAAGAGTTGCTCCTGTCTGTCCGTCCTTCTGTCCATCCTTCCGTCCGTCCGTGCCGACGATCAATGCATTAAGTGTAATAATGTATGTAAAGGATGGTATTATGTGGTCATTTTTTCCAAAGCGGTTACCTGACAAATTGGACACATTCTGTGGAGTTGTTGTGACTTGTAGTGGTATATTAAACTGACTAAAAAATTCACCACTTAAGGATGGACAGTCCATCCTCAAAAGTCAGTAAATGTGCACGCACGATCAAGGCATTAAGTGTAATAATGTGTGTTCAGGATGGTATTATGTGGTTATTTTTCCTAAGCGGTTACCTGACAAAATACCACCTAAGTCGAAGAGCTACCTTATCCTCAAATGTGAGTACGTGCGTCTGTCCGTCCGTCCGTCCGTCCGTCCGATATTCTCGTGAACGCAACTCCTCCTACACTACTGGTCGGAATTTAATGAAACTTGACCACAATGCTTAGCCTGATATGTAATTGTGCATGAAGGTGGGGTTTCGCTCTTACATGTTCCGTTCAGAAGTTATTGCCCTTTGATACTTCCATTTACATTAGTTTTAATAGGAGTATATCTCGTGAACGCAACTCCTCCTACACTACTGGTGGGAATTTAATGAAACTTGACCACAATGCTTGGCCTGATATGTTGTTGTGCATAAAGGTGGGGTTTTGCTCTTACATGTTCCGTTCAGAAGTTATGGCCCTTTGATAATTCCATTTACATTAGTTTTAATAGGAATATATCTTGTGAACGCAACTCCTCCTACACCTCTGCTGGGAATTTGATGAAACTTTACCACAATGCTTGGCCTGATATGTTGTTGTGCAAAAAGGTGGGGTTTTGCTCTTACATGTTCTGTTCAGAAGTTATGGCCCTTTGATACTTTCATTTACATTACTGTATAAGTACTAATATTGGCGGGGGTTTAATATTTGCGATATTGGCGGTCAGGGTCAGTTGCGCCAATATTAAACACCGCCAATAAAAATCCCCGTCAATTTAAAACACCGCCAATTTGATATCCAGAAGGTAGATAACTATGATACACTAGTGCATATATTGTCGCAGTTTTCTCCCTTGATGAAGAAAGATCGTTGCATGTTCTAAATTAGGTATATTCTTTGAAAACTGAATAAAAACTAAAACAACACGAAGCAATGGTACATGAATGTGATATATATTATACTTTATTCATTTTACAAAAGAAAATGAAATATTCAAGTTAAGACAGGAAATACATTACTAGTATTCACAAAATGCAAACTTTTCATGGCATTGGTCTTTTATACATGTAGTAAATTAAAGCGAGTTTTTCAATATCTCATAGAAACCCGCTTTAAAATAAATTAAATTAAAAAGAAATTATAATATTAAATTGAACAAGTAGGTAAAATTATAATGCGTCAACAAAAGAAATATAATTAGAATATCAAACAAAGCAATCGAGAACTGTATTAGGTAGCTAGCTGCGATAATGTTTTCACACTTAAAATTTAACGTTTACTTTTTACAGGTACTCCTATAATACTATTGTGTAGTTAAACATCGCTCACGTAACATTCGCGACATAAAACCGTTGAACATCTCATTTGAGAATAAGGCCTAAACGATTGATTCTCAACAGGTTTTCCAGCTTTGGTATTATGTAAATGTTTAACACTGGGACAAGAATTACTTGCGCAATATCAAAAAGTGAAATATCCGTATCAGGCCTCAATTATTTACATTAAATATTATGAAATTAGAATATTTTTAACTATTTTTTTTTCTTCAAGGGTTTTACGGTCGGTGTTAATGGCAATTTTAGACCCGCCATTTTTCATCAAGGGTTTTATTTTGGCGATCTGGGTCGTCACCGCAAATATTTAACCCCGGCAATTTTAGACCCGCCATTTTATTTCAAGGGTTTTATTTTGGCTGTCTTGGTCGTCACCGCCAATATTTAACCCCGCCAATATAAAACACTTCAAAAAACGCCAATATTTGACACCGCCAATATAAAGCGCTATACAGTAGCTCAATAGGAATATATCTTGTTTCTTATATTTTGTGCATTTTGCCCATAACTTAAAAACTACTTGAGATACTGCCTTGAAACTTGAAATATATTTTCACCATCAAAATCTACATCATAACCAACAAGACCCATAACCATGCTTCCAATATTTTCAAATTATGCCCTTTTTTCACTTACATTTTGTGTTAAGAAAAATATACACTTTGCCCTTAACTTTGTTTGGAATGGAGGGATTTCAAAATAACTTGGCACAAATGTCCACCATAACAAGGCGGTGTGTCGTGACTGTAGGTCCGAGGTCAAGGTCACTGTTACTAAAAATTGAATTTTCTTGCAAAATCTTGTCCGCTCTGTAACTTTGTTATTTCTTATTGGATTTTTAAATAACTTGGTATAATTGTTCACCATATGAAGATGGTGTGTCACATACATGCCCAAGCCTTTAGGTCGAAGGTTAAGGTCACTGTTACTAAAAATAGAATTTTCTTGTCCGGGCTGTTACTTTGTTATGAATGGAGGGATTTCAAAATAACTTGGCACAAATGTTCACCATGACAGGGCGATGTGTCACGTACCATGCCCATGCCTGTAGGTCAAAGGTCAAGGTCAGTGTTACTTAAAATAGAATTCTCTTGTCCGGGCTGTTACTTTGTTATGAATGGAGGGATTTCAAAATAACTTTACACAAATGTTCACTATGACAAGGCAGTGTGTCCGCACAATACCCAAGCCTGAAGGTCCAAGGTCAAGGTCACTGTTACTAAAAATATAATTTTCTTGTCCAGGCTGTAACTTCATTATAAATGGAGGGATTTCAAAATAACTTGACACAAATGTTCACCATGACAGGGCGGTGTATCGCGTACCATGCCCATGCCTGTAGGTCAAGGTCACTGTTACTAAAAATAGAATTCTCTTGTCCGGGCTGTAACTTTGTTAGGAATAGATTGATTTCAAAATAACTTGACACAAATGTTCATCATGACAAGATGGTGTGTCCCGTACCATGCCCATGCCTAGGTCCAAGGTCAAGGTCACTGTTACTAAAATAGAATTTTCTTGTCAGGGTTGTAACTACATTAGGAATATAGTAATTTCAAAAAAACTTGGCAGAAATGTTCACCATGACAAGGTGGTGAGTTGTGTACCATGTCCATGCCTGTAGGTCCAAGGTCAAGGTCACTGTTACTAAAAATAGAATTTCCTTGTCCGGGCTATAACTTTGTTTTGAATGGAGGGTTTTCAAAATAACTTGGCACAAATGTTAACCATGACAAGGCGGTGTGTTGCGTACATTACCCATGCCTGTAAGTCCAAGGTCAAGGTCACAGTTACTAAAACTTGAATTTACTTGTTCGGGCTATAACTTCTTTATGAATGAAGGGATTTCAAAATAACTTGGCACAAATGTTCACTATGACATTGCATTGCATTACCACCAACTTCTTCACAGACATTTCCGTAATGAGAAGACAACAGTGCCACAAATACAAATAATTTACTTGATCATCAAGTTTATGCATATTCTTATAATAACTCGAACATCACTGTCTTTGAAATGCTATTATTCCCATCATTGCACTTTAGTATCTGGAAACAATGCATAGCGGGGGCATCCGTGTCCTATGGACACATTTCTAGTTTAATCCTTTACTCCATAAAATATGGCTGTTGCCTAAAGGCAAACAGTGTAGATCCAGATCAGCTAGCACATCCATGCCATCTGATAGGGACAGATATTGAGATTTTAAATTTTGACTGCAGAGAAAACCTGATAGGTCTGTAAGTTAACCAAAATTGCAAGTGTATAACAGTGTTACTTTGCCATATGGAATGGTTGCAATTTCATCAATGTCAAAGCTAATGTAAAAGCTGTTACTTTCTAGTGTGCTAAATGTGCTACAGGGATCCTGTTTTATCAAGTGACTTATAGTCTTTGTACTATATTATCTATCGTGTAACGTAGGTTGATTACAAGATGGAGGGACGAACCATCCTTCACCTAGCCTGTCATCAAGGCTTCAAAGATTTAGTCACCATCTTAATAGATATGGGAGCAGACATGCATGCCACGGATGAGGAGGGGGACACACCATTACACTATGCTGCTCATGGGTAAGGCTCTTTTCCAATCATCGCAAGCAAGATTTGAAAAATATTTTGCAGGAACATTTCTTTGAAGACCAACTTTAATATGGATTATCCGATATATGGATTATCAATATTCGATAATCCCACTTAAATCTATCACATAACCAATGTCCGCAGTGAAGGAGTCTATTTCGTTCGATTAAAAAATAATTATGCATTACCGACTAATCAATTGTATTCGATTTCCTTTTCCTTTCGGTCACCAAAA
Source organism: Corbicula japonica (assembly GCA_038501625.1). NCBI lineage: Eukaryota > Metazoa > Mollusca > Bivalvia > Venerida > Cyrenidae > Corbicula > Corbicula japonica. Next base: position 2,244,381 of record JAZAYU010000039.1, on the reverse strand, counting down.
CGGCAAACTAAGCTAAAAAATTGACCTTACGCTGGCCGTTTGACTGACAGTGCAATTTACCAATCAGAGTATCGCGCTGTTACTATCCACCATTTTGTCCGTCAAACTGACCAGCTTGTCTGACATCAAATGTTCAAGTTTATTTTTTAAAATTTCATTAATAATGGTGAAAAGGGCTGCTACGACCACTGCAATTCTGACACTAGATATCCGTAGAGGGAAGCGAATGGAATTAGGTTCATTCCGTTCCCTAAACCAACAACAAATGTGGAGAAAAAAAGCTAAACATATTGATTAACTGATAAATCTTGGGACTTTTTAAAAATGATTAATTAGATAAAAGATATTTAGGGGGGATAATTTATTCTAAATTTCGAATGACCATGGTTGGCTTTATGTTTTCATTTACATTGAAAACTTTATTTTTTGATAAAGCTTAAAAGCCGCATCAAATGATTGTTATAATACGATAAAGATAATAAAGATAATTTGCATCTGTCAATCGCGGGCCAGTATTATATTCGTTGCCTTCTCTAGTATTATATCATAGAGTTGTAATATTAATCAATGTAATTAAAATTATTAAAAGGTTCACCACAATTACCGTCATTAAATCTAGTTTTGTTATATCATTGTAAATCGCTGGTCTGAAATACATTCTCTCTTTTATGAAAAATAACAAATAATACTCTTTAACTATAGTATTATAGTAAAACACTATTCATTAAGGGTATATTTGGTATAAATTCTTATGATTAAATCAGATATAAATTTGTTAAAACCAGCAAAATATTGTAAAGTAATAACCATTTCAAGTGAATTAACTGGTGGTAGGGTATACTAGAAATTTGTTGTTCATGGGAGAGGTTGAAATGTCTTTAATAATATGGGTTGAAATGTCTTCAATATAAATTTAAGAGTTGAAAAATAAATATGTTTTCATTTTATGGGTTGAAATGTCCAATGGGATAGGGGTCAGGGGTTTTTTTCCTTAACAAACTGACGCAAATAGTCGGCGTCTTCCCCAGGAAAAAAAATTCCCCAACGAAAATGTTTTCCCCAACCAAAATCACTTTCCCCCTTGTAAAGTGATAATTTTTTAGCAAAACGTAAACAGATGCTTAATTTATAGTCATTTTTATTCTATTTCATCCAAAATCTGCACTAATTTCATGAATATTTGTTAGGAATTAGGTACGTACGCAACCTAGTATTATTTGTCGAATGTTACTAAATTTAGATTCGCTACGTCACAGACACTGTGTAGTGTATCCTGGTCGTCAACTTAAACATTACTGGTAATGGATTATCGTCGTGTTGGGAATAAAGGCATTCTACCTGCCAGTTTTAAGTGGATTTTACAACAGTTGAGTACTGTTAGCGAGCGTACTGCCGTAAATTACGGCTAAAATACGACCCGTCCGCCGAATTTCTCGACAACATACGTCCCGCTGACTTCCTAAAAAGAAAATCACAACCGTCAACGTAGACAGTCGTAGTAAATTTAAACCCCGCCTAAAATCTTTCAGGTCACACCGTTAAAGATAGATAGTAAAAGATGTTTTGCCTAAACAATTAGCTCCGCCCACTTTAAAAATACCAACCAGTCAAGTAAACACATGCGCGCGCCGGTCTAATTATCGCCGAGGAATGTATTCTGACACCGGGCAAAAAAGAATCTGTTGTTTTGATAATTGACAATAATTGAAGATTAACTGAGTAAATTGCTAGTTGTCATATATTGTCTTCATCGTGCTTTTAAACGGATGCGGCTTGTTTGCACTGTAAGGTAAAACGAACGACGAATAATGCAAAATACGAACAACAGAATACGGCGCCATGTTCTGTCACAAAACACAAAAATACGAATCGTCAGGTGAAACACACATTCAAAACTGTGCCAGGTAATCATTTTATCCCAAGAATTTTATATCCCGTATCTTCCGAAGAATTCATTGAAGTCCAAATTTACGATGTGACTCACAACTACAATAAATATTTAATTATCGCGACATTTAAAAGTCAAAGTACCGGCGTGTAATTTTACGATCATTTATCATCGTTCGTCGCGTGTTGTATTAGCATTTGCGTATCAAGGTGGGGTGGGGGGGGGGGAGCAGTGGAATTGCTCAAACCCTTCTTTTGAGCAGCAATATTTAATTTTCTTGGGAAATTCAGCAATTAAGTTGGAAATAATCAATAACTACCCAAGCACTGGCCCAAACAAAATATTTCTGGAAATCTTGCATCCGAAATGATTTTGATTCAAAACACACAATTAATGGATACATTTTAAGCAGGCTCCGAAAGTGAGCAAGTATAAATAAACTTATTCTTGTACTGTTTAAGAACAGATAACAAAGAGATATGCCTCTGTATGCTAAATAGACTGCTTGGTAATGAAAGCTAAAGTAAAAAAGATAGACAGAAGCATAAACTTGAGTATAAACATTCACTTTAGCTAATACAAGTAAGAGTGTATAATAAACTAAATTTTCCCCAATTTTGTATTTTTCACGCATTTTTCCCCTTTTGACCAGCGTCCAGCGTCTTCCCCTCTTCCTAAATAAAACCCCTGGGGGTTGAACAGTCTTCATTTAAGAGGTTGAAAAGTCGATGGGTTAAAAATTCTTCGTTTTGAACGATGGGTTGAAAATTATGTCTAGCGGTTGAAATGTCCGTCACCCCTTAATTCTGTTATGTTTCCGTCATCGTGTGTTATTAAATCTTCCTAGTAACATCCTGATATAAAAGCTTCTGCTTTTTGTTTCTTTCGTGACGATAAGTTACATTTTAAAGTAATTTATTCCAAGATCATCAGGTATGTTTGCGAGCGTAGCGACTCGATTAGCCATTTTGTTTGACGGACATCGGAAGAGTTGTTCCGCTTGAAAATCAGTGGGTGCGGTTATCGACGCTCCAGCGTAAGGTCAATTTGCCTTAAAAATCCAAAGATATCATGTCTCCGTAGAGGAAAATAGGAACATCCGCCCGAGGTTTAGGCTCCAAAAGAGGCCGATCTGTCAAGTATCGGTCGCCAGCTGTGGATATGCAGGAGCCGCCACAGGAATCAGGTGATGTATCGGCCAGTCGTTTACACAATTTGGTTAGGAATTCTTATCACGGCTTGATTTTGTTCGTCAGTGCCGGTAGCACCGGAGCATGTATAAGCTTTTTGATCAGATGGCGAGGCTTTTTAGCATTGCGCCTTTGGAAATCGGGGGTGTTCCCAAAGCAAAGGCCCCGTATCCTAGTCATGTGCGGTTGTCTCCTTTCCCCCAAGTAAACATATTTCCTTTGCAAGGTTTCGGCAAAATAAAAAATAAACAAATCTAAAATATGTCGAAATATTGTTTATTGAAGTGTCGTCCCTAATTGCAAGCGTTCAGTGTCCTGATGTTGCAAACTTTCAGTGACCCCGATGTTAGCACGAATATTTCACGGACCTTCTTTCAACGTCATAGCTATAAATGGTGTCAATAAATTCAGAATTATTCAGCATAAATTAATGTTGCAGAAAGTACCTGGGACTGCAGAAAATGAACCATTATTTGACGAGACACTTCTTTTTGTAATGTATTTTCGCAATTAAATGTAGCGAGGCCAGGGCTGTTTTTCAATTTCTGATCTTAACACCTTATATATATATATATATATATAAAGTTCAAATATACAAAGCTTTTCAAATTTGAAAAAGATAGTGATTTTATAAGTTATTTTGGAAAAGTTGATTTTTTCTCTCTTTTTTTTCCCTAATCCTCTGTCAAAATACAATGAATAAACAAATATGCAAAAACGTCAATCGTTTACATCTTCCTATTTTTCAACCCATATAAATACAATAATGGTCTTTGTTAAAGTGTGCCGTAAAACACAACCATGTGTTACATTGACAATAAAAGTTGGTAAGTTTAAAAAATCAAAAAAAAAATCATTCACAATTTTAGTTTATACATTAGATCTACTCAATTTTCAAAAAATAAAAAAAAAATAAAAAATAAAAAATAAATAAATATACATGTTGTTTACATAAGCTGGCATACATAGAAAGGAATCTTAAATCCCCCACGTTCGTAGTTCAACAAATAATTCATGAATGAAGTGAAATAGTTAGCAGACTTATCTAAATCATAATATTTACAATGCTATTCCGATTGCAAGGTCAAGGAATTTAACTTATACTTAAAGCTGAGGTGATTTCAAAAGAACTCAATGCAGGAACGCAGTTTTTTATAACAAATTTGACATGTTTAGGCTAATATTTTGTTACATTACTACATACATCTTAATTGCAATATCATATTTTTACCTTACTATATATTTAGCATCGAACTTTTAATAATGAAAGTAGGATTATTATTGCAGTCACACTTGTTTCAAGGGAAACATCTGACCCATGTTGAAAATTTTCTCCAGGTTATAATCAGATCGTCACGAGTCATTGTGTGCTAATTAATCTTTATTACTCATAACAATGCTTAAACTTCATTCCTACATATTTTCAAGGGCCAAATAGGTATTTATTCCAATTTTAAAATGCAATAGACAAAAAAGAAGATTTATATTTATTCTTGCAAAATTTGACCACTTCTCCTGCATCAAAATGACCCCAAGCTCAGGATCAGGACGGGTCAGATGTGAAAAATTCAAATTTGCTTGCATCAGAATGCAAGATTTTGCATCAATTGAAATCCCTGTATTCCATCAAATTATGGCATAATTTGTACAAATAAATTAGAGATTCCTAATTGGGGTCCACTCAACCTCTATCTGGAAAATTTTTATTAAGTTTGATGGTCTATTGGCCGATTCATTTAACAATGGGTATACCCTATCCAAAAATATCTAGTAAGGGATACCGGCAGTGCAGAAAGGAAAAGTAAACATGCTTCAATTTTTCTTCAATATTCATGAAGCTTATAGTTATATAACTCAGTAGTTTGTGATTATTATGATAATATAGACATATTTTAAGTGATAAAAGCTATCAGATTATGTTTTAGAGATGTGCATTTTGCTAACATAATGGCTTGAACATGTTTTGCTGTTGACAGATACAATTCAGTGTGCTAAAAATAGCTCTGGCCTCGCTATCAAATGCTCAAACTAATAAGTCATCCTATAAAGCACCATAAGCTTCCCAGTCAACTTTCTCAAAGAAAACGGAGGCAAATATATTGGCCATGTCGGTTGCATAAAATGTCAATTAGATCAGTCTTTTTCGTTGGGATGGGACACTTCTGTCAAAACCGGCCTTAAAAAACAAAACAAAAACAAACTGTTGAACCACCGGAAGGCAGTAATCATAATATTGGCTTGTAACGTTAAGCATAAAACATTTCCTATCCCGGAGTCAGATAAAAAGGAATCAAGAAGTTATTAACATTTCTTGATTGGGTATTTTTGTGGATGAAAAATCTCGTCTAGATTTTCAGTGGCGGCCCGGGGAGACAAACGGTTTTGGGGGATATTTGCCTGGCTCCTCCCTTGGCTAGACTTGCTTTAAAGCTTGCTGGTTGTGTGTTGTGTTTCAATTGTAAAGCCTTTAAGGTGTGGTGGTGGGGTAACCTTTTGGTGACATTGGTACATCCCTCCACCTCCAAGTATGGAGGGGAGGCCTAGGGCAGGCTATCTGCCCAGGACCGTTTCAGGGGTACGAGTGATGCCCCCATACAACCGTCCACTCAAGGTGTTTGCCTAACTTGAGGGTTTACGACACTATGTTAATCATAGGTCACTGTTTGTCAGTAACGTTTCGGCATTCAGGTCTCCCCGGGATCCAACAAAAAATCTTAAAGTAGTGAAAAATGTTCACAAAAGCTTAAATTTGTCTGTGCCAAATACTTTACTCCATTCTAGTAAATAAGTCAATGTATATAAGTGTTGGACAAAAATAAAAGTGCTTATAAACTGGTCGAATGCTATTTCTTGTTGTCTTCGCCAACTAACCTCGTCAATTCAATTATATTTAAACTAAAGCTGGACTCTTGGTGTGACCCCATTTTGCCTGGAATTCCCTTCCCCAATACCAGCATTCCAATAACCACCTATTTACCAAATTGTATAGCAGTGTCCCATCTCAAGTTATGTGTATTGCATTTAAAAGTTGTTAAAGACAGTTTGCTCCTTTAGAAAAAAAAACATGTTGGCCAGGGAAGCAGGGCTTGTTACATAGACTACATATAGTGAAATATTAAACATCTAGACAGATTTCCAAATATTTCACAGGAAGCTGTCCGACTGTCTAAATATTAATCTATACTCTTTTGCAGGAAACAGCCCAACTGTATACAGGAACTGTTACAGAGTGCCGCAGATCCAAATATCCAGAACAAGAACGGTCTGACGGCTCTGATGATCTCTGTGGTGAAGGCAGATATAGACTCTGTGCAGTACCTCGTTACAAATAATGCTGATGTGTCTTTAAAGGTAAACAATTCACATACAATAGATTATGTCTAAGCTGTTTAGGTCAAATTTAGATGTTGTGTGTTCCAAGTTCTCTAAATGCACGCAGTTTGCCTTAGAGAATTCTCCCACAAATCTATGTTACATACAAAAGCATGCTTTATATATCACAACATGATAATTTGTATGTATAACATAATTTGGATGTTATAACATGATCTGTATGTAAATACACAATGGGTATGTGATGATCTGTATGAGCCACATCATTAAGATAACAGGACCTAGTTGGAAGAAACTTTCTGTGGGTTAAACTACTGTAACCTTGGCAAATAAAACCATATTATTTTGGCAACACAATTTTATTTTCATTTGGAATTTGGACAGAAAGTGGGAAACAATTAAGTGTGTACATGTATTTATGTGACGTCACGTAGGATGAGGATGAGGAAACAGCCATGCATGAAGCTGTGGATCAGAAAGACGGACAGCCAGTGATCGTATCAGCCGTCCTTAGTTCCAAATCTGCCGATCATTCCATCTGTAACGGCCAAGCATTCAATGTGCTACACTATGCTGCCTTCAAAGATAACAAAGCGTAAGTTTTGGATGTTTCAAGACTCTTGAGTGGTTCATTTTAAACAACTTACTTAGTAATCGCTTTGAGTTATGTGGGATACATTTTGGCATGGTTAACACTTTACTACATATATAAAGGTTACGTTGCATGTGTGAATAGAATAGTGTTGTACAGGTTATGTTGCATGTGTGAACAGTATTATTTATCCCCCCGCCAAAGGCGAGGGGGATATTAGAAATGCCCTTCGTCCGTGCTTCCGTCCGTCCGTCCGAAACAATTTTGTCCGGAGCATAACTCCAAAACTACTTGAGGGATTTTATTCAAACTTCATACACTGACAGAGCACATTGGTAGGTAGTGCAATGTGCAAGAACAATAACTCTACCTTGCCTATTTTTAGAGTTATTCCCCTTTATCAAGTTTATTTGATAAATTTTGTCTGGAGCATAACTCCAAAACTACTTGAGGGATTTTATTCAAACTTGATACACTGACAGAGCACATTGGTAGGTAGTGCAGTGTGCAAAGCCAATAACTCTACCTTGCCTATTTTTAGAGTTATTCCTCTTTATCAGAATTACTTGATAAATTTTGTCCGGAGCATAACTCCAAAACTACTTGAGGGATTTTATTCAAACTTCATACACTGACAGAGCACATTGGTAGGTAGTGCAGTGTGCAAGTCCAATAACTCCTACCTTGCCTATTTTTAGAGTTATTCCTCTTTATCATATTTACTTGATAAATTTTGTCCGGAGCATAACTCCAAAACTACTTGAGGGGTTTTATTCAAACTTCATACACTGACAGAGCACATTGGTAGGTAGTGCAGAGTTCAAGAACAATAACTCTACCTTGCCTATTTTTAGAGTTATTCCTCTTTATCATATTTACTTGATAAATTTTGTCTGGAGCATAACTCCAAAACTACTTGAAGGATTTTATTCAAATTTCATACACTGACAGAGCACATTGGTATGTAGTGAAGTGTACAAGTCCAATAACTCCTACCTTGCTTTTTTTAGAGTTATTCCTCTTTATCAGATTTACTTGATAAATTTTGTCCGGAGCATAACTCAAAAACTACTTGAGGGATTTTATTCAAATTTCATATACTGACAGAGCACATTGGTAGGTAGTGCAGTGTGCAAGTCCAATAACTCTACCTTGCCTTTTTTTTTAGAGTTATTCCCCTTTATCAGATTTACTTGATAAATTTTGTCCGTAGCTTAACTCCAAAACTTAAAAGGATTTCCTCTCAAGGTAAATAATACGAAAGTACAACCTTCAGGTAACTTTTTTCCGGCGGGAGGATTAACCATGTGTAAATGGCTCTTGTACAGGTTACATTGCATGTGTGAACAGTGTTTTACAATTTACGTTGCATGTGTGAACAGTGTTATACAGGTTACGTTGCATGTGTGAACAGTGTGTACAGAATACTTCGCATGTGTGAACAGTGTAATACTTGTTACATTGCATGTGTGAAAAGTGTTATGCAGGTTACGTTGCATGTGTGAACAGTGTATACAGGTTACTTCGCATGTGTGAACAGTATTATACAGGTTACGCTGCATGTGTGAACAGTGTTATACAGGTTACGTTGCATGGGTAAACAGTGTTATACAGGTTACGTTGCATGGGTAAAAAGTGTTATACAGGTTACATTGCATGTGTGAACAATGTTATACAGGTTACGTTGCATGTGTGAACAGTGTTATACCGGTTACATTGCATGTGTGAACAATGTTATACAGGTTACGTTGCATGGGTAAACAGTGTTATACAGGTTACGTTGCATGTGTGAACAGTGTATACAGGTTACATTGCATGTGTGAACAGTGTTTTACAATTTACGTTGCATGTGTGAACAGTGTTATACAGGTTACGTTGCATGTGTGAACAATGTTATACAGGTTATGTTGCATGGGTAAACAGTGTTAAACAGGTTACTTTGCATGTGTGAACAGTATTATACAGGTTACGTTGCATGTGTGAACAGTGTTATACAGGTTATGTTGCATGGGTAAACAGTGTTATACAGGTTACGTTGCATGGGTAAACAGTGTAATACAGGTTACGTTGCATGTGTGAACAGTATTATACAGGTTACGTTGCATGTGTGAACAGTATTATACAGGTTACGTTGCATGTGTGAACAGTGTTATGCAGGTTACGTTGCATGGGTAAACAGTGTTATACAGGTTACGTTGCAAGGGTAAACAGTGTTATACAGGTTATGTTGCATGGGTAAACAATTTTATACAGGTTACGTTGCATTGGTAAACAGTGTTATACAGGTTACGTTGCATGTGTGAACAATGTTATACAGGTTACGTTGCATGTGTGAACATGTTATACAGGTTACGTTACATGGGTAAACAATGTTATACAGGTTACGTTGCATGGGTAAACAATGTTATACAGGTTACGTTGCATGTGTGAACAGTGTTATGCAGGTTACGTTGCATGTGTGAACAATAATATACAGGTTACGTTGCATGGGTAAACAATGTTATACAGGTTACGTTGCATGGGTAAACAGTGTTATACAGGTTACATTGCATGTGTGAACAATGTTATACAGGTTACATTGCATGGGTAAACAGTGTTATACCGGTTACATTGCATGTGTGAGCAATGTTATACAGGTTACGTTGCATGGGTAAACAGTGTTATACAGGTTACGTTGCATGTGTGAACAGTGTTATACAGGTTACGTTGCATGTGTGAACAGTATTATACAGGTTACGTTGCATGTGTGAACAGTATTATACAGGTTACATTGCATGGGTAAACAGTGTTATACAGGTTACGTTGCATGTGTGAACAGTGTTATACAGGTTACTTTTCATGTGTGAACAGTGTATACAGGTTACATTGCATGTGTGAACAGTGTTTTACAATTTATGTTGCATGTGTGAACAGTGTTATACAGGTTACGTTGCATGTGTGAACAGTGTGTACAGGTTACTTCGCATGTGTGAACAGTGTAGTACTGTTACATTGCATGTGTGAAAAGTGTTATGCAGGTTACGTAGCATGTGTGAACAGTGTATACAGGTTACTTCGCATGTGTGAACAGTGTTATACAGGTTACGTTGCATGGGTAAACAGTGTTATACAGGTTATGTTGCATGGGTAAACAATGTTATACAGGTTACGTTGCATGGGTAAACAGTGTTATACAGGTTACGTTGCATGGGTAAACAGTGTTATACAGGTTATGTTGCATGGGTAAACAATGTTATACAGGTTAAGTTGCGTGGGTAAACAGTGTTATACAGGTTATGTTGCATGGGTAAACAGTATTATACAGGTTACGTTGCATGGGTAAACAGTGTTATACAGGTTACGTTGCATGTGTGAACAATGTTATACAGGTTATGTTGCATGGCTAAACAGTGTTATACAGGTTACGTTGCATGTGTGAACAATGTTATACAGGTTATGTTGCATGGGTAAACAGTGTTATACAGGTTATGTTGCATGTGTGAACAGTATTATACAGGTTATGTTGCATGTGTGAACAATGTTATATAGGTTACGTTGCATGGGTAAACAGTGTTATACAGGTTACATTGCATGTGTGAACAGTGTTGTACAGGTTACGTTGCATGGGTGAACAGTATTATACAGGTTACGTTGCATGTGTGAACAGTATTATACAGGTTACGTTGAATGTGTGAACAGTGTTATACAGGCTACTTTGCATGTGTGAACAGTGTTATAAAGGTTACGTTGCATGGGTAAACAGTGTAATACAGGTAATATTGCATGTGTGAACAGTGTTATGCAGGTTAAATTGCATGTGTGAACAGTGTAGTGTCATGTGGTCAGGATCTACACTGCTCTCTTCTTTGTCAGAAATGTCCAAATGAGTCTAAATATGAAAGGTGTGGATCCTGATTTGGATCTACACTACTCACTTCATGATAAGAAAAAACCTATTGATTCTAAAGCTAACAGTGAAAGTTGAGATCATCTGATGACTGGTGAGGATCTACACTGTTTGCCCATGGATAATAGCCATATGGTATGGATAAAGTTTTAAACCCTCAGCTACTTTCCTTAATTTTATCATATAATCTACCTGTCAGCATCATATTTTTCCAACCAATGAAAATAACAACCTTTATTTATCATTTATATTATGCTCTTATCATTTATATCATGCTCTAAGAAATGTAAAAACATTGTGTTGTGTTGAAGTGCTGTGAAGATAGTGTTGGAGCGGTCTCCCAACCTGACAGACGAGCCTTTCTCTGAAGAAGGTTTCTCTGCTCTACATATAGCTGTTGTCAATGACCATATTGATATTGCTGTTCTTCTTCTAGGACAGGTAAGTACAACTTTATGTTCATCTGTATTCAACAGTAACATTTCATTGGCATCCATATGCATGCATATAATGTATGATAGATGTATAATAGATTACAATGCTGCAACACAAATATTTTTGGGAGTGAGGGATGGGGGTCAGTGTTGATCAAATAAGTGGTCACAGTTTTCCATGACGGTATTATATCAGTAGGTCATATGTCTGCAACACGTCTTCTGCCTAGTACATGTGGGGACAATGTGCATAATCTGCACTGATGTAAAGTATATTAGAAGGATTAGAGTATGCATTAACTGACAAAAACAATCACATTACTATAGTTGTAAACACGCAGAATCAAACAGAAGTAAATTGAGGATAGCACTCAGTGGAGTCCAGTGATGCTTGAACCTCCTTATTTGGGCAGCAATATTTAATTTTCATGAGGATTACAGCCAGAAAGTTGGAAATTATTATGTAACTCCCTGTTACTACTCTTAAAGACTGTCCCAAACTAAACCCTTTCTGAAAACCTTGCATCTGAGCCTGCCACAAATTGGAAAACCGGTAGAGACTGTATTTGTGATAGACCAAGGTGATACGTTTTGTAAATTAATGCATTAATTATGCAAAATTGTTTATAAGTGTGTTGACATGGCTTTATGTTACAGGGTGGAGCGGATCCTAACTTCCGTGACAACGAAGGAAGGACACCCCTTCATTTGGCTGTATCCCAGCAACACAGACGATCTATGGAAATGCTGATAGAAAAAAGTAAGCTGCTACAACCATGCAGTAAATGGAAGAATTAAATTAGTTGAATTAATATTTCAAATTACTGGTAAAAGGCATTAGACAGAGTATATAATTAACATTAACTTATAATTGATAATTTTCAGACTTATTATAATATGTACATGTATTGGAAAAGTCAAGTGTTATCTTGTTTTAAAAATTATATTCAATTTGAGATTAAGAGTGCTTTATTTGAATTGTTGTTGTAAATGAAACTTCTTTATTTTACACTACATGTTGTAATAATGAAGCTTGAATCTTTATTCAGCGCAAAAATTTTAAGCCTGAACATACATGTACAATACTATATATATTCCAAATCTTACAGTAGTAGTGCTTTGTCATACTGTACTGGATTGACACTGTACTTTATCATGTACCCATGGATGATTTTAGCAGAGTGCCTATGTCAACAAGAATGATACAATGTGTCAGATTAGTGTCCACTTGGTGTGATTTTCTGATTTTATATCACTACAGTTTACTGTGTTCTATGCAAAGACATAATTACGTACGATATTCTTAACCCATTCACATATGTCCTATTGCATTACTATAGTTATGATTATTATTTAGTCAACAACATTGTCGATTAAAAGTTTGTTGTTAAGTGTATTTATATTTGTTTTGAGTGAGAAGAGTATATTTCTTGCATACCAGATCAGGTCATTTGGTGTTTTCACCCGTGTAGGAAATTTCGATCCTACACCCCCCATATAGAATGAGTCACGTGAGTGATGTCACGTCTTCAATTAGCTGACGTAATATATTCAAGTTAGTGACGTCATTTATAAAAAAGGTTTGCGTTAATGTCAGTATTTCAGCATAAGGAAAATAAATTAGTTTGTATACATATACAGAAATGTTATAAACAGTAAAGGTATGCAAGAAAAAGTATCTTGCATGAGACATTCGGTAAAGATAGAAAAATCTGTCACCTCGGGTAAACTGTTTTGGGGGGAACTCGGCAGAGCCTCGTTCCCGCAAAACAGTTCACCCTCGGTGACAGATTTTTCCATCTTCACCTCACACTCATGCATGATACTTATAAAATATAATAAAGGAACATAATGACATTATGCAGTCAGTAGGTTCATATCATTTCTTGTTGCCTATGTAAACCACACCACGCTTGACCTTTGGTTGCATGATATTGTTTACATATGCAACTCAAATAATACAAACCCACATCCGGCATGCTGTTACGATATTCCTTTTTTTTTTAATGATAATGTGCCTTACAATACTGTTATTATACTGTACCATACTGTATTGATACTATGCCATACTATACTATACCATACCATACCATATTGATACTGTACTGTTTGATATTTTCTTTATCAGAGGCGAATGTGAATGCTCAGGACAATGATGGTAATACCCCTCTTCACATGTCACAGATGACGAAAACACAGAAACTTTCTGCTACAGTAAGAATATAAACCTTTCTTTTTTTTAAACAACAGAAATTTAAAAATAATCATGATCACAATAAATTTCCAAATACTGTAATATAATTTTATTAAGCTTATGTTAAAGTTTTAAATATTTCAAGCCATCATTAGTGGCGTAAGCTGAAATTTGTTATATAATGTTGAACATTCCAAACACACCACAGTACAGTTACCCATTACCAGTGCATGGAAATATAACCTGAGTGCAAAACAGGCAAAAAATCAGATCAAATGGCATTATTGTTGCATGTATATTTCTGCGTTGTGAAATTAACCTACAGTGAAAACCCACTATTAAGACCATCATTGGGACTGGAAAAAAAGTGTTCTTAATAGTGGTGTGGTCTTAATATAGGGGTAGACAACAGTGCAAAACTGTAAAATGGGACATCGGAATAGTGGTCTTATTAGCGAGGTGGTCTTAATAAGGGTTTTACTGTATCATGAAAACTACAAGAGTATCAGGATGTATGTTTAGTACTACAGGATCATTAAATGTATTTATTTGATGCAGAGGCTTGTGAGCTCACCTATGATATTCTGAGGATGCACAAATATAACCCATCCTAATTCTCATCTTTGTGATGACTTTTTAATCTGTGTGTCACAAATCAATAATTTAAAATACTACAAAACTCCATCTACCAGTATCTGCAGCTGACTAATGAAAAATGTAAGTTCTTGCGATTGTTCTTTTTTGTGACATATTAAATTACGTAGCTCCTAAAATAAAGTCTGTATGAGAAACCTGCTTGAAAGTGACATTGACCATTTAAATTGCAGAAATCAGCTAGGACCTGGACGAGTGAAGCAAACATTCAGATAGTATACACACTGCTTGAGGCAGGTGCTGATCTACACATCAAAAACAATGCTGGCGAGAGACCTGTAGATATGATCATTGATCCCAAGATGAAACAGATGATTGAAAAGTAAGCAGCTCAGTGACCAAGATTATAAAAATGAAGACCATAGATACACCTTAATTGCATGGCGAACAGTTTAGATCAAGATCAGCCGGCACGGCGTAAAAATGCATATATGGAGGAAAGGGTTAAATGATCTTAGGCCCTGATATCCAATAGATATCTTGCATTGCTTGTTGATCCTAGTTTTACAAGTTTTGAATAAATGCAACACCATTCATTTGCATTTTCTCGTGTCATCTTATGGCCTTCATTATCTCAGCAAGTCACAAAGATCACTATCTTTGAAATGGAAAGCTTTGTCAATATTTCTTTCAGGGAAACTTTTTAAATAAATATTAAATGCAATGTTGACTAGTAAGTATTGATTTGAAAAAAAATACACACTCTTCAACACTACTAATTATTTATCGATATAACTATCTAAATAACCATAATTGCACTATACTGTTAAAAGTGCATTAAAAAATTCAATATGAAAAGCCTCAAAGGGTCAGTAAAGATGTGATAATTGAATTAATGCGTTCAAAACGTACATCAAAATAACATTGAAAATAGTGTGAAAATGACTAAAATCCACTAAACACAATTATCGATTACAAAATCAGCTATAAGATTTCAGATTATAGAATGCTTTGTCACCTGATGAGATTCTCGTCCAGTCGGCTTGTTAAAACAATATTTCCTATAACCACCAACAGCGCATCTACCTGCAAGACACATTGATCTCATTGAGCTAATACAGTGCTGAATCACTTCTTTATGGAATCTTAAGCCCATTCCTGAAGAAGCCCATTTTCAAGTTGCATGGTTGGTTCCCTCGTGTTTCGTACTCCTCTTCTAAGATCACACAACAGATTTTCAATTAGATTTAGATCCAGAGATCTAAGGCACAATGGCAATATTCTGATGTTGTTCACTTCAAGAAAACGTCTGGTGTTCGCCGAACGATGACACGGTGCACCATCATGCATAAACTGCATTCATCTTTGTGTTTGAAGACGTGGAAGGACAACCGGAACAAGGACTTGTCGCTGATATTCTTCAAAATTTCAGTTCCATTGGATTAAAACTGCTACAGTCCTCTTGTGCATTGAAACACCAGCCCACTGCATTATAACTGATCACCCATGATAAAAAAATTCTGCTTCAACAATATTTTCGTGATTTAACCCTTCAACGCTGAAGGTGGCCATATGCGTCATTAACTGATATTGTGAATTTGTTTTTGGGTGTCAGTATTCTAAATGATTGTGATCAGTCAGTTGTCTGTCATTTTTTATCCCCCCGCCAAAGGCATGGGGGTTATTAGAAATGCCCTTCGTCCGTGCGTCCGTCCGAAACAATTTTGTCCAGAGCATAAATCCAAAACTACTTGAGGGATTTTATTCAAACTTCATACACTGACAGAGCACATTGGTAGGTAGTGCAGTGTGCAAGAACAATAACTCTACCTTGCCTATTTTTAGAGTTATTCACCTTTATCAGAATTACTTGATAAATTTTGTCCAGAGCATAAGTCCAAAACTGCTTGTGGGATTTTATTCAAACTTCATTCACTGACAGAGCACATTGGTAGGTAGTGCAGTGTGCAAGAACAATAACTCTACCGTGCCTATTTTTAGAGTTATTCCCCTTTATCATATTTACTTGATAAATTTTGTCTGGAGCATAACTCCAAAACTACTTGAGGGATTTTATTCAAATTTCATACACTGACAGAGCACATTGGTAGGTAGTGCAGAGTGCAAGAACAATAACTCTACCTTGCCGATTTTTAGAGTTATTCCTCTTTATCATATTTACTTGATAAATTTTGTCCAGAGCATAACTCAAAAACTACTTGAGGGATTTTATTCAAACTTCATACACTGACAGAGCACATTGGTAGGTAGTGCAGAGTGCAAGAACAATAACTCTACCTCGCCTATTTTTAGAGTTATTCCTCTTTATCAGAATTACTTGATAAATTTTGTCCAGAGCATAACTCCAAAACTACTTGAGGGATTTTATTCAAACTTCATACACTGACAGAGCACATTGGTAGGTAGTGCAGTGTGCAAGAACAATAACTCTACCTTGCCTATTTTTAGAGTTATTCCCCTTTATCAGAATTACTTGATAAATTTTGTCCGGAGCATAAGTCCAAAACTACTGGAGGGATTTTATTCAAACTTCATACACTGACAGAGCGCATTGGTAGGTAGTGCATTGTGCAAGAACAATAACTCTACCTTGCCTATTTTTAGAGTTATTCCCCTTTATCAGAATTACTTGATAAATTTTGTCCGGAGCATAAGTCCAAAACTACTTGTGGGATTTTATTCAAACTTCATACACTGACAGAGCACATTGGTAGGTAGTGCAGTGTGCAAGAACAATAACTCTACCTTGCCTATTTTTAGAGTTATTCCCCTTTATGATATTTACTTGATAAATTTTGTCCAGAGCATAACTCAAAAACTACTTGAGGGATTTTATTCAAACTTAATACACTGACAGAGCACATTGGTAGGTAGTGCAGAGTGCAACTCTACCTTGCCTATTTTTAGAGTTATTCCCCTTTATCAGAATTTCTTGATAAATTTTGTCCGGAGCATAAGTCCAAAACTACTGGAGGGATTTTATTCAAACTTCATACACTGACAGAGCACATTGGTAGGTAGTGCAGAGTGCAAGAACAATAACTCTACCTTGCCGATTTTTAGAGTTATTCCTCTTAATCATATTTACTTGATAAATTTTGTCTGGAGCATAACTCAAAAACTACTTGAGGGATTTTATTCAAACTTCATACACTGACAGAGCACATTGGTAGGTAGTGCAGTGTGCAAGAACAATAACTCTACCTTGCCTATTTTTAGAGTTATTTCTCTTTAACATATTTACTTGATAAATTTTGTTCGGAGTATAACTCAAAAACTTTTTGAGGGATTTTATTCAAATTTCATACACTGACAGAGCACATTAGTAGGTAGTGCAGTGTGCAAGTGCAATAACTCTACCTTGCCTTTTTTAGAGTTATTCCCCTTTATCACATTTACTTGATACTTTTTTCCAGAGCATAACTCAAAAACTACTTGAGGGATTTTATTCAAACTTCATACACTGACAGAGCACATTGGTAGGTAGTGCAGTGTGCAAGTCCAATAACTCTACCTTGCCTTTTTAGAGTTATTCCTCTTTATCAGATTTACTTGATAAATTTTGTCTGGAGCATAACTCCAAAACTACTTGAGGGATTTTATTCAAACTTCATACACTTACAGAGCACATTGATAGGTAGTGCAGTGTGCAAGAACAATAACTCTACCTTGCCAAGTTTTAGAGATATTCCACTTTATCAGAATTACTTGATAAATTTTGTCCGTAGCTTAACTCCAAAACTTAAAAGGATTTCCTCTCCAGGTAAATTATACCAAAGTACAACCTTCAGGTAACTTTTTTCCGGCAGGGGGATTAACCATTTGTAACATGGCTCTTGTGCATATTGTTTTACTAATAAATCAGTTAGTATTACTTGCATGTTTTATTGAAAGTTTTAGAGCAATAACTCAATTATCAAGCCAGTAATGCCCTAGTATGCAGGTGTATACTGAGAAAAGTTGTTAAGTGTATATGTCTTTGGTTTGAAATGGCCATAATCAAAGTGTGTGTGTTATACTTGCCAAGTGTAACAAATGACTGAATTTTGTTTACGAGACATATCTCGTTAATTGACAATTGACTGCAAGACTGAATGTTAATGTAGCAAATAAGGCCTTACCAGTTTGTTCATGATAAGTTGTAAAATAACCGCAATAGAAAATTAAAGAGCAGAAGTACCACTTACCATTAGTTGCCATTATTCAAAAAAAATTCTGTGATGCAGCTTGACAGAATCCTTTCATTATAACAAATGTACATTTTATGTACTGAAACCTGATATGTGAGAATTATTGACAAATTCTTTATTAACAATAAACCAAACAGGTAGTCAGGGGTGGAAAGAGCTATTTCCCCATAATATTGTACAGTTAGATATAGAACTGTCTGGATGTGACAGCTGATCTGGATCTTCACTGTTTGCACATGCAATAAAACCGGTACATATGGAAGAAAACGATAAGTTACTGACTTAAAACTGAAGATATTGTTATCATCATGATCATCATTAATCATCATCATCATCATCATCATCATGTGAAGATCATTATTACACCATTTTTTGATGTTTCCTCTTTAAAGACATATTGCAGGGATATTAATCATGCTCAGTGTTTATCATCAGTAATGGAAATATTAGATCTAGAATTTATAAATAAAATCAGTATTTGCATTCCAGACTGACAGCAGCGTACAAGGCAGGTCCTGCCAAATCTGTACAGGGGGTCAGACTGCCGATGCACTGGAAGCACATGAAGGTCACAGATGTTGAGATCGTAAAGCTCGACACGTCTGATCCAGCACAGAAACAGGAGTTCCATGGCGTAGAAAAAGAGTTTAAGAAATCTCTAGATTGTGAAATAGGCAGTATTAAACGCATACAGAATGCTCTGTTGTGGGAGCACTATACACTGTAAGTATACAAACAGAATCCTTGTGTGGTTGTTGTACAGTGAAAATATCTTAATTAAAATTAATACGCTTGCGGGAGCACTTCACGCCTAAAGATCTTTTTTTCTTTCTTTATATATAACTCCCTCCTAGGAGCGCCTTTGGTGAGGTGGGGCTATGGACATGGTTTTAAGACTTTTGGATGAGGGCCTCTTATGAATGTTATATGTTTAATAAAAATTGATCAAGCCATTTTAAAAGAATAATTAATGAATTAATGACAGAAGCTTGACTGGTTCTTTGGACTGGTAGATCTATGTATTCTTCTAGTAGGATTGTTTCCAAACTTAATGGTGGCAGATAAGAAGTGTTGATATCACTTGGATCTTCTTATAACTATTAATCCTTTCTGTCAGTTTGCTTTAGATCACATGGGCAACCAGTGTAGTTCCAGATCATGCTGCGGATCCTTGCAGTTTAATCTGGATCTTCACTTAATGCTTTTAGTCAGAAATAACTTAATGGATCTATAAGCAAACAGTATAGATCTGGATCTACAGTTATGGCCCATGGGATGTAAGTCCTATCACATGGAATTTAGACTTAAGTAGATTTTAATATTGTGGAATTCCTCCAAAATTTTGACAGTTTTACATTTTCATATGAACAATATCATTCAGAAAGTTCTTATATTTTACAGAAAAAAGAGAGAGATGGAATCAAAGAATGGTCAGGGAAGTTCTCACGAGTCACTGTTATATCACGGCACAAGACCAGATCTTATCGAACAAATTTCTCACGAGAATTTTGACTTCAGAATAGCTGGATCCCGAGTGGGTGCACTTTATGGTGACGGTTCCTATTTTGCAACTACAGCTAAATATTCGGACCTTTATGCTTCAGCTAATGACAATGGTTATAAAATAATGTTTGTTGCCAAAGTACTAGTTGGGAAATCGTGTCTCGGAGCGCCGGGGTTGAAGAGACCACCAGAGATCGATGCTAGCGATTTCAAGAAAGGATTGTATGACTCGACAGTAAACAATGTCCTTAATCCTACTATATATTGTGTGTTTGATAGGAACCAGTATTACCCGGAGTATGTGGTAGAATACAAGTGAACAATCAAATGATAGTCTTATCAAATGATTTTGAATTTATGTATTTCTTAACCCTTTAATCCATATTCATATGGGTTTTATCACATGTGCTGTCTGGTCAGGATCTAAACAGTTCACTTCTTGGACAGAAATAACCTCATGAATCTAAAAAGTGTAGATCTTGAACAGATGGCAATTATTTACTGGCTGATCTGGATCTACGCTGTTCATGCTTATGATAAAAGCTGTGCATAATGGAGTAAAGGGTTATTGTAAAGAAGGTGATTTTACAAGTCCTCATGCAGTAGTTAGTTACGATTCCAACATGTACTGCACTTTTTTTGCCAATAAATTGTTTACTTGATAATAATTTAACAACAGGTTCCGGTAGGATTGCCCCAAAAATCAACATTTTCACAAAAGCACATAGGGCAAAAGTTTTGGGGACCAATCACATAAAACAATAATCTTAAGCAGGGCTGAGGTTGGTCAGTTGGAAAGGTTTATTACTAAGGTCCAGTGCCTAAGGTTATAAAACTGAGCATAGAAACCAGTCTCAAATCTCAAGCATCTGATTGGCTGAAATGGCGACCAGTCGCCATTTCAGCCAATCAGATGCTTGAGATTTGAGACTGGTTTCCAATCTCAGCTTTATAACCTTGGCACCAGGATGTGTAGTGCTGTTACTTGTTGGGTGATGGAACTTGAGTGAATGTCTCGATATTTTCTGTTAAGGCTTTTGTTATGGTTAATAGTTTACAATTTAAAACAGTCCATGTTGCTTTCGAAGATATTCTGTGATTTTTACTGAATGTATTTATAGACTAATAAGCTCAATCCTCTACATATTATTGTCCTTTTCCATGATTTTCTTTTTATGTGTATGTATCCAAAATCACAATTTTTTCTTCTTGCAATGTTTAATTTGCAGTGGAAAAGTACAGGAGTAGATTTTCTTGTTGTTTTGGTGGTATTGGTTACAGTTTCCTTTCAGTTTCAAACCAACCAATCTCATGAGAGTTGAGTTCTTTCTTCTTTGTCCAAGGTTATAAAACTGAGCATGGAAACCAGTCTCAAATCTCAAGCATCTGATTGGCTGAAATGGCGAGTGGTCGTCATTTCAGCCAATCTGATGCTTGAGATTTGAGACTGGTTTCTAGTCTCAGCTTTATAACTTTCAGCCCTTGTTATTTTGGTTTGCATATCACATACTGCACGGGTGATGTGTGTATTTTAGCAGTAAGTCGGCCTAATATCAAAACCTCGTGTGGACCAAATTTGATTGTTGTCAACTCAGGAATACAGAAATACAAGTGCGAAATCTGTCAAAATCTCACACCTCTTTGCCAATGGGAAAGGTTAAAGATAGCCATATATGTTTAAATTAGATCTTCTGATTGGTGGATATTTCATCAATTAAAAAACCTTGTTGATATTAGGCCCATGAGTTGCTGATACTTTTTATAGAATATTGGAGAGATGCATTTTAATCGAAACAACCGATCAAACAGCTACAAACTTGCTACATTCAGTAGGTGGAATTGTTGGGTCAAGGACAAACTGTAAAAGTTGCATATGTCACAAGTTTGATCTATTTGATATGGATCTTGTAAAAATGTTCAATCCATCATATCAGTGAGTTGGAAAAAAATCATGTTTACATTAAAGAGCAGAGGGATAAGGAATAGCTTACACTACTGTTTATAATTTAAATGTACATGACCGTATATATATATTTTTACTATAGCTGTGATAAGTTTAAGCAACTGTATTGTATTCTATGTATAGCTGTTTGTATGCATTAACATCAGTCTTTTCTCCATATATACTGGTTGTAGCGCATGTGTGAAAAGTGTAGATCCAGGTATGCAAATCAATGAGGTCTGATCTGGATTTACATTGATTCTTGGTTAGAAATAACCTAATAAATCTAAAAATGAACAGAGTAGAAACTGATCAGAGGGCACAAATGTGCAGGCTGATTTGGATCTACAATGTTTGCCCATGCAATAAAGTTGTATATATGGAGAAAGGAGTAACTAAAATCAACTCGTTGTACTTGGAACAATCAACTTTCTGGTGTTTAAGTTACAGTTGACCTGTGCCCAAGTTTATAAAACTGAGCATGGAAACCAGTCTCAAATCTCAAGCATCTGATTGGCTGAAATGGTGACCAGTCTCAGCTTTATAACCCTCAGCTCTGATTATTGTACCCGAGTAATAAAGTTTGAATGAGGTATATAATACTTAAAATAGCAGAGCTGATTTGGTCAAATTAGTAGTTCCAGTGTTACTGGAGCAATTTGTTTGGTTATAGAAATGATTCGGATATTATGGCCCTAACCATTCTGACCAAAACCCTTTATTTCATACTATACACCTTTTTTATACATAAACGACCAGTGTAGATCCAGATCAGCTTGCACATCTGTGTCATCAGATCAGGATCTGCACTGTTCACTTTTAGGTCAGAAATAATCTAATAAATAAAAAAGTGAACATTTTAAATACTGATCAGAGGGCACAGATGTGCCGGCTGATCTGGATCTACACTTTTCACACATGCCACAAAGGGGTTCATATGGAGGAAATGGATAAGATTGAATTAGTACAAGTAAAGTTAGAGGACAGACACTTTTTTTAGGATGTGGCCTACTTGCAAAAGCTGTTCTCATATTAAAATTTAATCCTGTTTTTCAAACTGTCATATAACAAGTGTTCACTAAAGTGACAAAATTTTCAGATTATGTTGGACGTGGCAGTGGTTTGCTTGATCGTTTGATTGTAATTATTTAAACAGGGTTCAAAATTCATGTACTGGTTTGAAACTTCTTTGATTATATTTATGCACCTGAAACAATTTTGTAACTCCCCGTCCAATATTAACCAAAGGGTTGGTGGCAGTTGAATTGCAAAATCTTTCAAAGGTCTATGGTGTTAAAGGGGAAATAATCACTCCAGTGATAGATCTTGTTAATGCTTGATGTTTTTGTGAACCTTTAAAACTAATTTTGACTCCATTGAATAACTAAAAATTGTGTGGACATCCTTCCTATCTGAGGACTTAAAATATAAAGTCAGATGTGGTGCAGTAAAACTTAACTCTTTCCTCCATATATACGCATGTGTGACCAGTCTAGATCCAGATCAGCCGGCACATTCGTGCCGTCTGATCAGGATTTGCACTGGTCGCATATGGTCAGAAATAACCTAACAAATCAAAAAGCGAATCAGTGCAGATCCTGATCAGACGGCACGGATGTGCCAGATGATCTGGATCTAAACTGTTTGCCCACACAATAAAGTAGTATCTATGGTGGAAAGGGTAAATAAAGAGAAAACATTATTTAAAATTGTCAAGTTTGGCTGGTTGGACAGTAAAATCATATATATCATGATGCAAAGTGGTATAACTGATTTTTTACATGTGTATACCTTTTAACATACAGCTTGTGTAAGTCAAGATTCTATCAGTGAAGTCTGGGTCTTTGTATCGCACTAGGTTTGATCTGGCATTCCCAATTAGATTTAGCACAAATTTGCATTTGTTTTATTTTAAAAACAATCAAATGCTTTAGTCAACTATGGATACCATTTATCTATAAAATAATTACTATTATAACAAGAAAGCTGGAAATGATGGATGCTCTGGGCTTTTGGAGCCATTAACCCTTTCCTGTATAGATACACCTTTATTGCTAGGGTGAACAGTTTAGATCCAGATCAGCCGGCACATCCGTGCTGTCTGATCAGGATCTAAACTGTTCGCTTTTTGATTAACTAGGTCATTTCTGTCCAAAATGTGACCAGTGCAGATCCTGGTCAGAAGGCACGGATGTCGGCTGATCTGGATCTACACTGGTCGCACATGTGTAAAAATGCATATATATCAAGGAAAGGGTTAAACCAATGACAAATTGTCAAGAATTGTATTTGAGACACAGATATGATAAATTGAATGTTAGAATTTTATTAAAATATATATGCAATAATGCAAGTAAAATAGTGATTTCTATGTCTTAGTTCTTTTTCTTCAACCAGAAACTGAGTGAATATCAATAAACAAAGATACCAACCTTTTTATTTCAGGTATCCCTTACAATTAAAGTTTACAGGGGGTGTATAGGAGTAGTCGTCCAGTTTATTGTATATGTCCATCATTAACTCTTAACTCCATAGAGATGATTTTGATCATGTGTGATAAGTGTAGATCCAGACCATCCAGCACATACATGTTGTCTTTATCAGGATCTACACTGTTCACATATAGATTTATACGGTTATATCTGACCAAGAAACGACCAGTATATATACTGGTCAGACAGCACAGATGTTCTGGCTGATCTGGATCTATACCAGTTGTCCATGTGATAAAAGTGGTATCCATGGAGTCAAAGTTTAAGTGAAGATGTGTGCCTATCTGTACAGTCTGATCATGATCACCAATGTGCAGGCTGATCCGGATCTACACCGGTTGTCCATTTGATGAGAGATGTATTCATAGAGAAAAAGGTTAAGTGAAGATGTGTGTCAATCTGTACAGTCTAATCATGATCACCAATGTGCGGGCTGATCTGGATCTACACAGGTTGCACATAAATAATTCAAGGAGTAAGGATTATGACACGATTAAGAAGCACTGGGTCTATCAAATTAATATAAGTCCTTAGCCAGCCAGTCACAAATTCAAATTTTTCTTTCTGAATAAGCTGTCGTGCAAGTGAAGTATATATAGTAGTACATACTGGCATACAGCCAAAATCCCTTTAAAACAAATCTCTTTAACTAAATTTGCAAAAGTTGACAAAATCCCTATCAAAACTTTGTATTTATTTAATAATATCAGTGTTTGTCAAGCCCAAATGGGGACAGCTGTGTGTGTGTGTGTTAGTGTTTGTGACCATAAGTGTGTCCGGCTGGATTTGTCAGGCCCATAACTTTAACTTGGATTGAGCAATCTTCTTTATATTTGGACTTAAACAAAGTCAAGGAGACAGTGTCACATGCACACCCGAGATTCTCATCTCACAGGTCAAGGTCACATTTAGGGGTCAAAAGTCATGTGAAAGCGGGCTTGACATGTTTCCAACAGGCATCTAGTTTTATTGGAAACATTTTTTTTTCTTAATTTAATTTTATAATTTAATAATACCCAATATATAAACAGATAATTTTACAAGAAGCGCCGCAATGCGCTGAAACCAGGTTTTCAACGACGGAGTATTGACATCTAAGTATTGTCCAGAGTTGCAT
The DNA here is from genome assembly GCA_038501625.1 of Corbicula japonica. Classification (NCBI taxonomy): domain Eukaryota; kingdom Metazoa; phylum Mollusca; class Bivalvia; order Venerida; family Cyrenidae; genus Corbicula; species Corbicula japonica. Next base: position 2,219,005 of record JAZAYU010000039.1, on the reverse strand, counting down.
CATAATATAAGCAACCCCACACCAAGTTTTGTGTCAATTGGTCAAAGCAAACTCAAGTTATTACCCAGAAACTGAATTTCTATTTTTAGGAAAAGTGATTTTTACCTTTATCACAGACATCTAGGTAGCAATCAGAGGTTGCATCTTCATATAAACTACCCAAATACAAAGTAAGTTGTCAATAGGTCACAGCTAACTAAAGTTATCAGCAGACACTGAATTTCTATTTTTAGCAGCAGGGACCATAACCTTAGTCAGAACCCTGAGTATCAATCCTGAGTAGGATCTTGTTATAAGCTAACCACACACTAAGTTTGGTGCCAATAGGTCAAAGCAAATTCAAGTTATAAAATGGAAAGGAAATTTCTATGTTTAGAAACAGTGACCTTAACCTTGATCACAGACACCTGGACAGCTATACCAAGCTGCCTCTTAATATCAGCTACCAACACACCAAGTTTGACGTCAATAGGCCAAAGCAAACTTAAGTTATTAAGCAGAAATTGAATTTCTATTTTAGCAACAGCACCTTGATCACAGACACCTAGGTAGTAAAATCAAGCTGCCTGGTGATATAAACTACCCATACAACAAGTTTTGCATCAATTGGCCAAGGCAAACTCAAGTTATTGAGAAGAAACTGAATTTCTATTTTTAGCAACAGTGACCTTGACCTTCATTAAAGACACCTGGGTAGCAATCCCAACCTGCCTCTTGATATAAGCTACCTGTATACCAAGTTTGGCTTCAATAGTTCAAAGCAAACTCAGATTATTACACAGAAATGGAATTTCTATTTTTAGCAAGAGTGACCTTGACCTTGATCACAGACACCTGGGTAGCAATCCTAAGATGCATGTCGATATAAGCTACCCATACAACAAGTTTGGTGTCAATAGGCCATGGCAAACACAAGTTATTGAGCGGAAACTGAATTTCAAATTTTAGCAACAGTGACCTTGACCTTTACCACAGACATCTGGGTAGAAATCCCAAGCTGCCTCTTGATATAAGCTACCCATGTACCAAGTTTCAATAGGCCAAAGCAAACTCAAGTTATTGAGTGAAAACCAAAAGTTGACGGCCTCCCGCAGACTACAGCATTACAATAACCAGTTTTTGTTGAAAACCTGGTTAATAAAGGGATTTTGTCCTCCTATGTAAAATTCTGTCACAGTTTTCTATTAGGGGGGATTTTGCACTACACTCATAATTCACAAGTAAAAAATGCAAATTTTCCATGATTTTAATATCTCATATCAATGGTATCATGTCAAACAATCAAACGTGTGCAACAGACATAAATCAATCATCAATGACTGACACAATGGAATCAGTATCACAGGCATAAATATCAGACAGGCCCACATCAATAGGTGCATAGTGAAAACATCTAACAGTCTATACAAAAATCTCTTTGCATAACAATACTCAAAAATAACATAAGAGTGCATATACCATAACAACACGTGCAGCATAAATAATGAATTCGTTAAAACAAGTTACAGTTTCAAAACTTTCTAATTAGGTTCAAAACAACTGTACATTCAAAAGTTTATAAACAAACTAAACAAAAAACGTAATTATCTAGAATACTCTTCTTAGAAAACAAAAAATGGAAGTCGTTTTTAAACAAGAGGGTCCATAGGACCCTGGGTTGCTCACCTGTCAACAACTGTTCAATGGTTGCAAGACTTGTGTGCAAGTTTGGTAAAAACAAATAAAAAAATAATGCTGCTAAAATTTACTATATAACAATATGTAATAAAACTAGTGACCCCTGGGGCAGGGCCATTTTTGACCCCAGGAGAATAATTTGAAAACAAGTTTTGTAGAGGACCACTACATGATGACACATACCAATACCAAGGTTCTAGGCCTTGCAGTTTTAGAGAACAAGATTTTTTAAGTTTTCCCTACACAAGTCTATGTAAAACAAGTGACCCCTGGGGCAGGTCCATTTTTGACTCCAGGGGGTTACTTTGAACATTTTTAGTAGAGGACCACTAGATGATGCTCTATACCAAATATCTAAGCTCTAGGCCTTACGGTTTCAGAGAAGAAGATTTTTAAAGATTTACTATATAACACTATGTAATTAAACTAGTGACCCCCGGGGCGGAGCCATATTTGACCGCAGGAGAATAAATTGAACAACTTTTGTAGAGGACCACTACATGATGACACATACCAAATACCAAGGTTCTAGGCCTTGTGGTTTTAGAGAAGATTTTTTTAAAGTTTTCCCTATATAAGTCTATGTAAAACAAGTGACCACTGGGGCAGGGCCATTTTTGGGGAATAGGTTGAACAATTTTGGTAGAGGACCACTAGATGATGCTGTATATCAAATATTAAGGCTCTAGGCCTTGTGGTTTTAAAGAAGAAGATTTTTAAAGTTTTTCCTTTCCGTTGCCATGGCAACCAGAGTTCTGCATGGAATTCAATTCTTTGAACAATTTTCAAAGGGGACCACCCAAGAAAAATTCCTGGGAAGTTTGGATGAAATTGGCTTAGCGGTATATGAGAAGATGTCGTTTAAATTAAAAGTTTACGGACGGACTGATGCCGGACAAATTGCGATCACAAAAGCTCACCTTGTCACTATGTGACAGGTGAGCTAAAAACACAAAACAAATGGTATTGCATAAAACGAGCATAGAAAAATCTTTTATTTTGATCAATCCTAAAAACTTATAAAAATCAACCTGGAAGTCCAATTAAAACAATTCTCGACAAAAATGAGTTCTGTATCTAGCTAAGCTCATAGTAAGTACAGGTTTTGGGGTCATAGTAACAGTTGAGTTGCGAGTCATAAAGAAGATCCAGTTCCTCTTCACTATCTGTGGTCTTTGGTGATTCACCTGCAAACATGATATATCATACTTAATATACTAAACATAGACTGCGCTAATATTCTAGAGGGAACAACATAGGAGAATTGTCTCCCAGGTTTCTACAACTTCTCCTTTTATTGGTCCTGTAAGACATAGGATGAAGGTTTTAGCTTCAAAACTCACATATACAAGGGATGTTGGAAAAGTAATGTAAAGGTCATTTTGGTATTAATGTTGATGAGTGTACTCACATTATATTCAACATGCTGTCAGTATAACCCTTTATCTAAGAGGCCGAAAGTTTTGTTTACCTAATTCAAAATAAGCACTTTATAGAACTTTAATTAAGGTATGCTGGATAACACTAGCCTTTTTTTTTAGATTAAGCAAATATACGTGTCATGGATGATATAATTATTAAGATAAAATTGCTTATAAATTTTGAATACATCATAATGTAAGGATATTCATCAGTATAATGCTCAATACACTTTTCTTGTGCACTTTAATGTCAGCAAGGTAATACAATAACAGAATTACAATTATCAAACTGCCAGACCTAATTTTTGATAGAATTGGGCCCAAGATCATTTATTTAAGTATGATTGGAGACCAGTCTCAAATCTCATGCATCTAAAAGGCTGAAATGGTGACATGTCGCCATTTCTGCAAATCTGATTTGCAAATTGTAATCAATCAGGCACAAGATGGTTCCCATACCTAAGCCGGAGACTGGTTTCCTCGGAGAGTTATTGCTGAAGGTGGAGATATCATCCAGAGAGTTGGAAACAGGAACACCATGTAACACTGGTGGACTACACACGCCACTCCATTCTCTGTAAACAGCATAAACAAGTGTATAAAAGAGAAATGATACACAAAAACGACTAAATGTTAATTAACACTGTTTTGTACTGGTTAGTGCTGTCAGAGTTCTGGCTATCGTATCTGAACTATGATACTTACCTCAGATTCATATGAACTGAACACTGTAAATATTAAATAAACTACCTCGTATTAATCTGAACAAGTTACGGTAGATGTTACACTCACCTTGGATCTGTGAAGGTATCTGAACTGTGTCGGATCTGCATCTCTGGATGATAATTGTGCAACTTGTGAGGCTACAATTGTTAAGAAAGATGTTTTAACCCTTTCCTCCATAAACACACCTTTAATGCGTGGGCAAACAGTGTAGATCCAGATCAGCCGGCACATCCCTGCTGTCTGATTAGGATCTGCACTGTTCGCTTTTTGATTTGTTAGGTTATTTCTGACAAAAATGCGACCAGTGCAGATCCTGATCAGATGGAACGGATGTGCCGGTTGATCTGGATCTACACTGGTCGCACATGCATATTTATTTAGGAAAAGGTTAAAGTGAATAAAAACTAGATTGATGTTCAGAAAAACATTTGTGTGTCCCTCTAAAACTTGATCAGAATGATAACAATCTAAATCAAATCTGACCATTACTTACTCAAGGGTGACTTTTACCAAAACATCATAAAAAAATAAAACCCAGTTGTCAAAGGTAACATACGATTAAAGTTTAAAGAATAATTATATGACCAAATTAAAGCCAATGTTAAGTTTCCATCATATATTAAGTTAGAACTTCACTTTATATTTGCTTGTTACCATAAGTAGTAAATTTTTTAAATTTTATAAAATACCAGTATTCAGAAATGGCAACATTATAACCTATGGAGTAAAGGGTTAAAGGGTAAATGGCACTTGACATAACTAACAGGGGCTATAAGAAAACATGTATTCCTAATAAATCAAACTGGCAATGAGCTCACCGGCGCTTTCCATGTACTGAAGCTGGTGTCATCTTCATCACTTGCCATAGTCGGTGAATCATTGTTTGTCTCCCGGCTAGCTCTCCCCTGAGTTACGCTCATTCTGTTCACCTTCATCTCTGACCTTGGTTTAGGAACCACCGTCACTTCTTCCTGGAGGTCAAGTCGAGGCTGAGTGGGAACAGGCTTTTCACAAGCAGAATTAGTTTTATTGGAGTCTATAATGTTTTCTGGTTCAAATTCAGCACTTCTGGCTCCCTGGATGGCAGCCAGCATAGCAACTTCATCCGACGCAGTCAAGTCATCTTGATAGGCATACTTTGAAAAATCATACCCATTCTGAAATAATCCAATACATTTAAACTAGCTGTTCAAGTCTGAATGTTTAACCATTTACTCCATATATACATGTTTTTACAAATGTGCAACCAGTGTATATCCAAATCAGCTGGTACATCTGTACCATCTGAGCTGGAAAACAATGGTCATATCTTGGTCAAAAATAACCTAATGAATCTAAAAGCGAACACTAGATCCTGATCAGACGTAACAGATGTGCTGACTTATCAGGATCTACACTGTTCGCATATGCAATAAAGGTGAATCTGTGGAGTAACAGATTAACAAATAAGTGAGAAAATCTCATTGCTTTCAAATGTTTTATAAGTAAATACAAAATCAAACAGGAACTTCAAAACTGATACAGAAAGTCTTCTGAAATTAGAATGGGAGGGAGGTGTTCATGGCTAATTCCCTTGAAATAAATGTTCTTAAAGGTTGCAGCTTATTTCCAAAAAGAAATTTGATCTTGTGCAAGTCTCTTATTGCAAGTTCCAATTACTAAATTATTTGTAAGGGTGGTGTGGAACTCTATTGGCATCAGTGTATCCAATTGAAAAATTATGGCAATTATTCAATTAAGTAAGCATGTAAGTAACTAGACTGTGTGCCAGGGACATTGGGCATCAATGTCTCTACCCTACTGCTACAACACAAAGGGCCACAACTCTGGTAAAATGGTCATTGGAAAAAATCTTTTCTTAACCAGACCTGCCAACTTTCCCGAATTTTGCGGGATTCTCCCGAATTTAAGTGAGATTTCCGAACTCCCGGAATCACTATACAATCTCCCAAAATCTGGTTTTCCCCATGCAATTTTAGGTTAAGGCCAAATTTCCATTTATTTTCTTTGTTGTCTTTGTATATTCAGTCAGGATCCTCCCCAGCGGGAGCGCTACGCTTTGATCTCAAAACTGTACATCCGCTAAATGCTTTAATTATCCCATTATGTCATACCGTTTATTGAAATATAAACACGTGTCTCCTCTCAAAATTAGCCTCTGGCTACTTCCCCATAAAGAAAGGGTCACTGAAAGGCTGTTGTTAACACAAATCATTGTCCAATCGACGAATAGAGAGTAGGTGGGAGGAGTTAAAGATCGATTTTGGGGGCCTGAAAATTTTACCGAATTTTGCAGATTATTCTGGTTTTGAATGAAAAATCACACTAATCTAACAAATAATCTGGGCTAAAAAATATTTAAAATGGTGAAAGTTTTGAATTTTATGCTCGATTTTATATTTCTTTTGTTGACAGATTGTTGTTGTTGTTGCCGTTGTCGAGATCGTGATTTAACTTTAGAAAATAACATTTATGAATTTAAAGATGGTTTCAATGGTATAACACAGTAAAATATTTCAAGATTAGTTGATCTGTCTATTTTAACTTTAATTAAAAGTTGTTCTTGAGTTTTCAGTTTAGAATGAAACACTAGTTGGAAGAGAAATATAAAAGTCATTAGTTTTCGCGACCATGCTTTACAAGTTACAGATGACTTCTAACTTTAAATTGTAATTTTTATTTATCTAGGATATAATTAGTTTTGAAACACAATTTTCCTGTCCAAATCACCAGCCACAGTTTGTGGAATAGATTTATTTCACTTAATATTTAGTTCAAATCTCCAAACTAACGATACTGTAGCAGCTAGTCCAAATACTTTAGACTTCATGCCATTTTATATTTTGCCCTTTACTATCTGACATAACAAGAAAATGAAAAAATGATAAATAAGTTATGTCAGGTCTTATTTATAGGACTACTGTAGCCGCATAATCAGGATCCCCAGACCCCTTGCTTTACAAAACATTTTAACTTCTACATCAAAATTTAGAAACAGATATATCTATAACACGAAATGAATATATAAAAGATGCATATTTATCTTAATACAAATAAATATCAGTTGTTTTTATTGCATATAAATGAACATTAATTTCTCATTCTTAATGGTTCCAAAACTACACAACTAAACTTGATACAATAGTTGCAATAACTTGTTGGTTTTATGTTGCGAAACGCAAGTCACGAAAAATCTCCCTCATTGGGATTTCAAAAAGTTGGCAGGTCTGCTTAACAATCATGTACACATCCTGCTTGATCATCACTGTGCAAGTTTAAAAGAAATCCGCCTGATAGTTAATGAGGAGTTGATGCCACAAGATGTTGGGGACGTATGGATGAGAGTAAATATGCCTCCCACTTTGTGGGGGCATAAAAAGTATAGTAAGGCCTAAGTTCCAACACAGCTGAGCTCCTGATTCTAACTGTTCACTCAAGATTTTTTTATTTATACTGCACAGAAGAAATTAACAGTCACTAGGAGAAAATAACAGAAACTACCATTCCTTGAATCAGTAAAATTTTGAAGGCTTATGAAAAACCAAAGTTAGTTTGGCACGTAGAACTACCGGTATATAAAAACTAGAATGTGTCCTTGGACACTAATGCTTCCACTGTTGCAACAAAATTTGTAATAACAAAGGGCCATAACTCTGGTAAAAATGGTCGCAGGAAAAATTCCTTTCTTAATGATCATCTACACATCCTGCTTGATCAACTGTGCAAGTTTGAAAGAAATCCGCCTTATAGTTTAGGAGGAGTTGATGCCACAAGATTTGGGGACGTACGGACTTTGTGGGGGCATAATAAAAATAGTCTTAAAACTCACATCATCAGCATTAGTTTGAGAGAATCTTGCATCGGTCCGAGGTACCTCCTTTAATGACTTCTTACTCATTCTTGACACAAAACTTCGGTCTGTGACACCCTTTGTAAATGTAGGGCTGCTCCCTGGGGCCGGGGCTAGTGGATCACTATCCTCCAATCCATTGGGTAAACCACTCAACCTGGGAACCGGAATACTGTCTTCTAGTCTTGATGTTTCAATAGAATTATTGTCATTAAAAACAGCACCATTCTTATGATCTGTAGAGTTTACAGATGTAGATATTACACTGAGATTTTTTAATGCAGATCCTGAACTTGAGTTTGATCTGGAATGTGTCCGACTAGCACTAGTTGGCCTAGCAGTGTTGCCAGGCCTGTTACCACTATTTGGTCTGCTTCCAGAACCAGGTCTCGTACCACTATTAGGTCTTGTTGCACTATTAGGCCTGGTACCACTATTTGGTCTACTACCACTGTTAGGACGGGAACCAGGCCTGTTGAGACCTCGCTGTTTATCATCATCACTCTCTGTAGAATCATCGTTGATAAAATCGTCCTCAGGTCGAGGACCTCGCGACTTGGAATCCTTGTGACGAATTTTAACACCCTTTGGTGGTGTAGAAACAACCTAAAATATTAAAAATACTCACATGTTAATAGAAGTAACTTAATCGTTTCAAGGGAATATTTAATTTCTTTTCTGTTTTCTTTACTTTATACATCTTAGTGAAACTGCGTAAGACATCAAACTAAGAATGGCCTACCAGTATATGAATTATGGGAGAAAATGTCTTCTAAAAGCTCTCCCTTCTGAAAAGTTTCATATACAAGGCTAAGAAAAACTCCCTATGACAACCTAGGCATATCACTGCTATAGGTCAACTGACTTGAAGATATCTCCCTATCTGCTTACCTGGTTTCTATTATGTATTTGAGAATGTTTATCTTAAACCAGTGTCACTTATGTCTATAATGAAATCAGTAGAGAATTTGTGCTTGCTCCTCTATATCTAACTTTAACCCTAGCAGAGTGACAAACTTTTACAGCATAGATCTAGATCAGCCAAAACTTAAGAATACATGAAAATACAAAACATGTTTTCAACCCATGAAATCATGACAAATTCACTAGTACAAACTGTGCTAACCTTTTTGTCTTCATTATCGTGGAGATACTGTGAAGGGGAAGCATTTTTCTGCCTGGGAGCAGGTTTAGGTTGAGATACAAACAGATACATCTCATCTTGGTCCTCCTCCCTGTAATACAGACATCCATCCATGACAGACTTAGCCATCATATAGAACTCTATCAAATTTGCAGACATACACTGTCCAAAAATGGTTTAAACTGTTTTCTAGAAAATGGTGACAGGAAATAAATCCTTCATATGAGACCATTTTTGCCCAAGATCATAAATGTATACTAAATCTGGAGACGAGTCTCCATCCTCTAGCATCTGTGACCAGTCGCCATTTCAGCCATTCAGATGCTTGAGATTTGAGACTGGTTTCCATGCTCAGTTTTATAACCTTCAGCCAGGATTTGATAAACATTAATTGTGAGATAGAGACAAGCTTGAACAAGAATACCATCCGCCCCCTACCCTTACTTCATTTGTTATTTGCATGTGGTAAATACTGGGGCAAAGGTCCAACATCAACAATAGAATAAGGTTATTTCTCAACATTTATTAGATAATTTAACCCTTCAATCCATGGGATACCTCTGTTATTCTATGGGCGAACAGTAGAGATCAAGATCAACCAGCCCATCTGAGCCATCTGATCAGAATTTGCACTGTTGACTTTAGATTTATAAGGCTATTTCTGACTAAGAGGTGATCAGATGGCATGGATGTGCTGGCTGATCTGGATATACACTGTTCACACATGCTTAAAAGTGAGTAAATATAAAGGAAATGGTGAAGCAGTGTACTAACTCTTCGCTGTCCTCCCCATCATCTTCTATTTCCTCCTCAGAGCTCTGTCCGCCATGTAGATTTAAGTTGTTACGTAATATCTCGATCACATCAGCCACTGATTCATCAGCCTCGGCCCCATCAGGCTGATAGTTAGCCGGATGATATTCTATAATAACAATCATTGTATCAGATTGTTTCTGTTTGTCAATCAATAAGTTACTTAGGTTATACATGATTGTAGAGGGGTTCTATTTGTCATTTGTATAAATACTTATGATGCATCATCTGATGTTGGTCTACAGAATTTTTAATGCATTAAGGAAACAGTTTAGATCATTCTGAGTCATATGTTTACAATTGATCATGGTGTGTCACAATTCAAAAATTTATCTGCTTCAAAATTACAAATTCAAATTAGGGAAACAAGCATGGCTCTTGAGGTTCTGAAGATGCATCTCACTATAGAGCGTTGGTCCTAGAAAATTGATGTTAAATGAAACTTTCACATGTGAATGACTCTCATCAAGGCCAACATTCAAACAGACATTTGGGCACAATGGGTGGATAAAATAGGAATAAAGGTTAAATTGAATGGTGGTTAATAACAGGATGGTGGTTGAAACAGAAATAGTGGTTAACTAAGGAATGGTGGTTTATACAGGATTGAACATTAACAACAGGAATGATGGTTAACATTGGAATGGTGAGAAAATAACAGGAATGGTGGATATAATGGGAATGGTAGTTAATACAGGAATGGCGGATAAAACAGAAATGATGAATACTAACAGGAATGATAGAAAATACAGGAATGGTGATTAATACTGGAATGGAATAAATTTACCAAGCTAGCAAGCTAGAACTCTGTTACCTTTTCTCTGTGGAGTTTTAATCTTCCTGTTAACATCTACTGGTGGCCTTCTCACATGCTCTGCAGATTTCTGTCTAGGACCCGAGTCAGTGCTGCTACCACTTATGTTAAGAATCTCCCCGTCGGAGACAAGCCTCGCCCGACGTGTCTCATTGTAAGGGCTTTGCTGATTGGAGGACACTAATGATGCACTCGTACTTGTTCCTTCGTCTGAAATCATCAACTACAAGTAATTATTTATCACATGCTCATCCTTGTATCCCATGTAATACACCCATCACAAATACATTTATCTTACACACAAGTCAAAATTACTCTGGCCAATAGAATTAGAAATTCAAGTTGTTGTGTTTTATTTACCTTTTCCTCCATAACCCACCTTTATTGCATGGTAACAGTGTAGATACAGATCAGGCGACACATCCATGCCGTCTGATCAGGATATAAACTGTTTTTGCTTTTTTATTTGTTAGGTTATTTCTTACCAAAATGCAACCAGTGCAGATCCTGATCAGACGGCACAGATGTGCCTGCTGATCTGGATCTACACTGGTTGCACATACGTAAAAATGCGTATAGAGCTAATCATGTGTCAGTTGGCCCCTCTCAATTACCACTTCCTTTGTTAGTCAATTATCGGACTGCTGTTTATTCAGCGACGCTAACTGACACGGGACCCATATGATTCACCTATCTGGATCAGTCATAACGTAATTTGGCATGTAAGTTGCGTACCCAATTTGGTTCAAAATTGTCAATTTATGGTAAAACAATTATTCAAAAAAAGGTTTTTTAAATTATAAAAAAAATTTTTACGTATCAAAATAAACTGAATGAGATGACAAAGATACTGTCTGGTAGAACATGACCTGTCCTGACCTAAATGCATGGACAAAATATTATGTCATTACAGTTTTAAAATGACATTAAAAATGTTATAAAAGAAGATCGACAATAATAACTAAGTTAATTTCCTTTATGAATAAAATTATTCAATACCTCAAATTTATATCAAATAGCTATACGGGCAACTTAACAAAAATTGTAGATCCATTCGGACATTAAGGTTTTGGATATGTATGTGGAACTAAAGTATATAGTTAAATTTTGGCTTAGGTTTTAAATTCACGCACTGGCCCGAGCGCGAAATACGCGAAAATTAAGCCATCGCTAAATAAAATGATACCACAGTAGTGTTTTGTATTGCTAGATCCTAAATATATATCCTGTGATCATCATGTTTCTTATCTGCTGCAACAACAAAGAAATTAGCTGCATTCCATTCCACAACAGTATTAGTAGGTTGAACAAGACGTACCTTGATTTAACTTATTCTTACTGATGCCAAAATGTAACGCATTGTTGGCGTTCAAATATTTTAAGGAACCTCCCAGTTCAAAAGTCTCCTGTCATTTTTTTATAACAGGAAAACAGTTCAAAAGTCTCCTGTCATTTTTTTATAACAGGAAAACTTATCTGAATAATGATTGTGTGTAGTCAAAGAGTCAAACAGCTACCATGTGATACAATTTAAAAACAACAACAACAACATTCTTATGTGTTACATAAAACGTACATAAACATATAGTATAAGAAGCAACAAGAGTCTAAAACAGTTATTATATCATTTGTATTCTAGTCAATAATGATCCTTAAGAGACTCAATTTTACCTTTCTGAGAGCTGGCACTGGACATTCTGTCTTTCCCTGAGCTGTTACTTTTGAAGCGTGCAGGCCGACGTCTCACCCGTTCATGTGATGGTTCTCTTGGTGGATGGGGTTGCACCATAGATACCTCAGACACAGCATTTTCTGTACAATTAGCATTTTCTTTTTAAAAATTTACATTAGTTGCATAAACATAAATTTACTGATATTATGTCTATTATACATTTTATAACAAAGCTCAGGGCTGAAGGTCATAAAACTGAGAATGGAAACCAGTCTCAAATCTCAAGCAGCTGATTGGCTGAAATGGCGACTGGTCGCCATTTCAGCCATCAGATTCTTGAGATTTGGGACTGGTTTCCATGCTTAATTTTATAATACTTGGACACTAATCTTTTTATTAAAACAAGAGGGCCCTATATCGCTCACCTGAGTACAAAAGTACTCTCAGCTTCTGGTTTCAGACAAGAAGATTTTTAAAGTTTTGCCTATACAAGTCTATGTAAAATTAAGTGACCCCTGGGGCGGGGCCAATTTTGACCCCAGGAAAATAATATGAACAATCTTTGTAGAGTTCCATTTGAGGATGCTAAATGCCAAATATCTAAGCTCTAGGCCTTGTGGTTTCAGACAAGAAGATTTTAAAAGTTTTTCATATATAAATCTATATAAAATGAAGTGACCCCTGCGGCAGGGCCAATTTTGACCCCAGGGAAATCATTTGAACAATCTTTGTAGAGTTCCACTGGAGGGTGCTAAATGCCAAATATCTAAACTCTAGGCCTTGTGGTTTCAGACAAGAAGATTTTTAAAGTTTTTCCTATATAAGTCTATGCAAAATAAAGTGACCCCTGGGGTGGGGCCAATTTTGACCCCAGGGAAATCATTTGAACAATCTTTGTAGAGTTCCGCTAGAGGGTGCTAAATACCAAATATCTAAGCTCTAGGCCTTGTGGTTTCAGACAAGAAGATTTTTAAAGTTTTTCCTAAATAAGTCTATGTAAAATGAAGTGACCCCTGGGGCGGGGCCAATTTTGACCCCAGGGAAATAATTTGAACAATCTTTGTAGAGTTCCACTAGAGGGTGCTAAATGCCAAATATCTAAGCTCTAGGCCTTGTGGTTTCAGACAAGAAGATTTTTAAAGTTTTTCCTATATAAGTCTGTACATAATGAAGTGACCCCTGGGGCGGGGCCAATTTTGACCCCAGGGGAATAATTTAAACAATCTTTGTAGAGTTCCACTAGAGGATGCTAAATGCCAAATATCTCAGCTCTAGGCCTTGTGGTTTCAGACTAGAAGATTTTTAAAGTTTTTCCTATATAAGTCTATGTAAAATGAAGTGACCCCTGGGGCGGGGCCAATTTTGACCCAAAGGGAAACAATTTGAACAAACTTTGTAGAGTTCCACTAGAGGATGCAAAATGCCAAATATCTAAGCTCTAGGCCTTGTGGTTTCAGACAAGAAGATTTTTAAAGTTTTTCCTATACAAGTCTTTATAAAATGAAGTGACCCCTGGGGCGGGGCCAATTTAGACTCCTGGGAAATAATTTGAACAATCTTTGTAGAGTTCCACTAGAGGATGCTAAATGCCAAATATCTAAGCTCTAGGCCTTATGGTTTCAGACAAGAAGATTTTTACAGTTTTTCCTATATAAGTCTATGTAAAATGAAGTGACCCCTGGGGCGGGGCCAATTTTAACCCCAGGGAAATCATTTGAACAATCTTTGTAGAGTTTCACTAGAGGGTGCTAAATGCCAAATATCTAAGCTCTAGGCCTTGTGGTTTCAAACAAGAACATTTTTAAAGTTTTTCCTATATAAGACTATACAAAATGAAGTGACCCCCGGGGCGGGGCCAATTTTGACCCTAGGGAAATAATTTGAACAATCTTTGTAGAGTTCCACTAGAGGATGCTAAATGCCAAATATCTAAGCTCTAGGCCTTGTGGTTTCAGACAAGAAGATTTTTAAAGCCTTTCCTATATAAGTCTATATAAAATGAAGTGACCCCTGGGGCGGGGCCAAATTTGACCCCAGGGAAATAATTTGAACAATCTTTGTAGAGTTCCACTAGAGGGTGCTAAATGCCAAATATCTAAGCTCTATGCCTTGTGGTTTCAGACAAGAAGATTTTTAAAGTTTTTCCTATATAAGTCTATGTAAAATGAAGTGACCCCCGGGGCGGGGCCAATTTTGAACCCAGGGAAATAATTTGAACAATCTTTGTAGAGTTCCACTAGAGGATGCTAAATGCCAAATATCTAAGCTCTAGGCCTTGTGGTTTCAGACAAGAAGATTTTTAAAGTTTTTCCTATATAAGTCTATGTAAAATGAAGTGACCCCTGGGGCGGGGCCAATTTTGACCCCAGGGAAATAATTTGAACAATCTTTGTAGAGCTCCACTAGAGGATGCTAAATGCCAAATATCTAAGCTCTAGGCCTTGTGGTTTCAGACAAGAAGATTTTTAAAGTTTTTCCTTTTGGTTGCCATGGCAACCAGAGTTCTGCATGGAATTTATTTCTTTGAACAACTTTGGCAGAGCTTCATGCAAGGAACATCCGTGGCAAGTTTCATCAAAATTGGCCAAGCCGTTTCAGAGAAGAAGTCGATTGAAGCAATTGTTGACGACGGAGGACGCACGACGGACATCCGGCGGTCACAAAAGCTCACCCTGTCACTTTGTGACAGGTGAGCTAAAAAGTGCATAACAAGTATGAAAGATGATAATAAGAGCAATGTCTTAGACAATGTGGGGAAGTTCAAGCACTTACAGATAATCTTTCATTAACTTTCAAGAAACTTCATCTTAATTCAAATCTTGGCACCACAGAATATTGTTAAAACTTTCCCCCATTTTATTGTCAATAATTTCTCCAACTACCTAACTAGCAGCAAGAGCAAAATTCCAAAATAGAACACAAGATTACATGTCTCAAGGCACTCGTTTGGCCATTTTTGGGGCCAAATATGGGTACCATTACCCTCTTAAAATAGTATGTTTTTTTCCCCTTTCTGAGAATCAAATTCCCCTCAAAAATAAAAACAAGAGGGTCCATAGGACCCTGGGTCGCTCACCTGTCAACAACTGCTCAATGCTTGCAGGAGTTTTGTGCAAGTGTGGTAAAATCAAGTCAAAAACGTGGTAGACATCCACTAGACAATGCTACATACCAAATGTCTAAGCTTTAGGCATTTAAGAGGAGATGTCGTTTAAAGTAAAAGTTTACGGACAGACATATGGACAGACGCCGGACAAATTGCGATCACAAAAGCTCACCTTGTCACTATGTGACAGGTGAGCTAAAAAATTGAAACAGACTCATGAAATAGCATGACTTTATTCGCAAACATTTTTGAGTGCAAAACCCAACAAGAGGGTCCATAGGACCCTGGGTCGCTCACCTGTCAACAACTGCTCAATGGTTTCAAGAGTTGTGTGCATGTTTGGTAAAATGAAGTCTAAAATTTAAAAAAAAATTAAGCTGCTATTGTGGAGAAAATGTAACTAGATGATGCTCTATACCAAATATCTAAGCTCTAGGCCTTACGGTTTCATAGAAGAAGATTTTTAAAGATTTACTATATAACACTATGTAATAAAACTAGTGACCCCCGGGGCGGAGCCATTTTCGACCCCAGGAGAATAATTTGGACAATTTTTGTAGAGGACCACTACATGATGACACATACCAAATACCAAGGTTCTAGGCCTTGTGGTTTTAGAGAAGAAGATTTTTTAAAGTTTTCCCTATATAAGTCTATGTAAAACAAGTGACCCCTGGGGCAGGGACATTTTTGACCCCAGGGGGATAGTTTGAACAATTTTGGTAGAGGACCACTAGATGATGCTGTATATCAAATATTAAGGCTCTAGGCCTTGCGGTTTTAAAGAAGAAGATTTTCATGTTTTTCCTTCACAACTATATGTAAACCAAGAAGACCCTAGGGCGTGGCTGATTTTGGCCCAGGGGACATAATTTGAACAAATTTAGTAGACATCCATTAGACAATGCTACTTACCAAATATCTAAGCTGTACACATTGTGGTTTGTGAGAAGAAGATTTTTAAAGATTTCCTATATAAGTCTATGTAAAATGAAGTGACCACTGGGCCGGGGCCAATTTTGACCCCAGGGAAATAATTTGAACAATCTTTGTAGAGTTCCACTAGAGGGTGCTAAATGCCAAATATCTAAGCTTTAGGCCTTGTGGTTTCAGAGTAGAAGATTTTTAAAGTTTTTCCTTTAGGTTGCCATGGCAACCAGAGTTCTGCATGGAATTGATTTCTTTGAACAAATTTGGAAGAGCTTCATGCAAGGAACATCCGTGGCAAGTTTCATCAACTTTGGCCCAGGGGTTTAAGAGGAGATGTCGTTTACAGTAAAAGTTTATGGACGACGGACGCCGGACAAATTGTGATCACAAAAGCTCACCTTGTCACTACGTGACAGGTGAGCTAACAACAAAAAGCTGAAGCCTTTCTTCAGTAATTTAGATTTTGACAATAATTCTGACTTGGCTACAAGAAGTAAAAAAGTGAAATGGTGCCTGACAATCTACTATTTTAAGGAATAAAACAACAAGATAAAGATTGTGTTTTTGCATTTTAAATACGAAAAAAAATCAAAATAAATTGTTTAATTTGTAAGCCTAGTAACAAAATATACTAGCTATTGAAATCAGTGGTAGAAAACTGTTTTATGAGCAAGTTTGACACTTCAAAGTCAAAACATGCATAGATTACTTAAAATTCCCCTTTTTTATTTTTTTGTCTTAGAATAAAATTCCCATTCTTGAGGGTATGGGTACCAGTCCCCAAAAGGTGTCTAGTGCTCTATGTCTTTAAATAATTACAGGATTAAGTTCATTATGTTTTTGCAGTGAAAGCAGGGGGGTGGGGTGGCGATCTGCTGTAATAACACATAGAAATAAGAGACCCAATCAGAGCCATTTCATCATAAAGATATATTTTACTCTATTTTTCCTCTTATTAACCCTTATAGGTCATAAAAACATCATGTTTTAATGTCTCAATGTCTCAATTGTCAGTATTTTACCAACGAAATTGTAGCAAATGTGTATAGTTAGCATGAGTACTCACTAGCAGTTTGTTCTATCACAGTGGAGGGGTCTGAATACTGACGCTGGTGCCCTAACCTCACAGATGCTGGCTTATCTGGGGGATTGGGAACCAGCTGAGGAACATCCTTCTTGGAACTGCGTGTGAGCCCTGGTTCCCTGTCCCCTCCCCCTGGATCCCGGCCAGTGTACAGACTGTCCCGGCTAACAGACATATCCTGGTAACCAGAACTTGTTACCCCATCTTCAAAATAAAGAGCATTTTAACTTTACAGGCTACAACCTTATACATCTAAGATTGATTTTGTAAGTATTCTATGCAATCGGACAAAATATTTCAACTGAAATTAATATCAGTATCAGATTTATTTATTAAATTTTAGAACTGATATGCTTTTGGTAATGTATAGGTCTTCTAAAGTTTATCTGGAATCATTCTGTTTAGTATTTGCCATTACTTACCTAATTCGTTTGCTGGATTTACAAGATTTACAAGAAGCCAGATCTAATTTGCTGATCTAGAGTTAACTAAGCTCTAATGGAATGTATCAATGTATCAACACTGGGATTTAAAACAAAATTTTACCAGATGCTAATAGCTAATATTTAACCCTTTCCTGAATAAATCTGCATTTTAACACATGTGCGACAAGTGTAGATCCAGATCAGCCAGCACATCCGTGCCGTCTGATCAGGATCTGCACTGATCACATTTTGGCCAGAAATAACATAACAAATCAAAAAGCAAAGAGTTTAGATCCTGATCAGATGGCACAGATGTGCCGGCTGATCTGGATCTAAACTTCACCCATGCAATAAGGGAGTTTCTATGGAGAAAAGGGTAAATTATTTTTAAGCTTGCATGAAGTTTGGCTGGTTACATCACTTACAACAAGCATACAAGGACAAACAAAGTGGTGATTTACCTTCTGCTCTAGAGTGACTTCTCATACTTCTATTGGTCAAGTTGCCTCCAGCCTAAAACAATTACTTAAAATATTATCCAACCAATGAAATCAACACAACATGGGTAATATCACAGACTGTCAAGTTATCTTCAGCCTCTGAACTGCGGTATACATTAATAAATACATTTAACCCTTTCCTCCATTAATACACATTTTTAGGCATGTGCAACCAGTGTAGATCCAGATCAGCCCGCACATCAGTGCCGTCTGATAAGGATCTGCACTGGTTGCATTTTGGTCAGAGATAACCTAACCGGATGTGCCGGCTGATCTGGATCTTAACTGTTCGCCCATGCAATAAAGGTGTATCTATGGAGGAAAGGGTTAAGACTTTACTATGATAAGTTGAGGACTTTGTAATACAAGAGCTGTCAGAGGAGACAGCATGCTCGACTATTCGAATCATTTGAAACAAATGCAATTTGAATATTAAAACAATAATAACTATGGCCATACATTCATGTGCAATCAGGAAAAATATTAACAAGTGAATGGTACGGGAGAAATTATTTTCAAATAACAGAAATAATTCCTAAATGTACCATAAATATTAAACTGAATAGGGGAATAACTATGAAATATTTCTGAATTTGTTAGAAAACTTGTTAGTAATTTTTTATTAGAGACATTTACTTTTAGTCAAATATCAATCACTTCAGTAATGTTACAGAAAAAGAACTGAAATGAAAATATAATGGTAGTTTGAAGTTGATACCTTAAGTATTTGCAAAGTTATCGATGAAGTGCACTTAAGTGAAAATATAAGTGAAACTAGAAATGTGTCCATAGGACACGGATGCCCCGCTATGCATCATTTTCAGACACTCAAGTGCAATGATGGGAATAATACGCGATACACTGCCCTTTCATGGTGAACATTTGTGTCAAGTTTTTTTTGAAATCCCTCCATTTATAATGAAGTTACAGCCTGGACAAGAAAATTCTATTTTTAGTAACAGTGACCTTGACCTTGGACCTTCAGGCTTGGGTATTGTGCGGACACACTGCCTTTTCATGAACATTTGTGCGAAGTTATTTTGAAATCCCTCCAGTTATAACAAAGTAACAGCCAGGACAAGATAATTCTATTTTTAGTAACAGTGACCTTGACCTTTGACCTACAGGCATGGGCATGGTACGTGACGAACCGCCCTGTCATGGTGAACATTTGTGTCAAGTTATTTTGAAATCCTTCGATTCATAACAAAGTTACAGCCTGGACAAGAAAATTCTATTTTTAGTAACAGTGACCTTGACCTTGGATCTACAGGCATGGGTATTGTGCTGACAAACCGCCTTGTCATGGTGAACATTTGTGCCAAGATATTTTGAAATCCCTCCATTCATAACAAAGTAACAGCCAGGACAAGAAAATTCTATTTTTAGTAACAGTGACCTTGACCATTGACCTACAGGCTTGGGCATGTACGTGACACACTGTCTTGATATGGTGAACAATTATACCAAGTTATTTAAAAACCCATTAAGAAATAACAAAGTTACAGAGCGGACACGATTTTGCAATAAAATTCTATTTTTAGTAACAGTGACCTTGACCTTGGACATACAGGCATGGGTATTGTACGCAACACACCGCCTTGTCATGGTGAACATTTGTGCCAAGTTATTTTGAAATCCCTCCATTCATAACGAAGTTAAGGGCCGACTGTATATTTTGCTTAACACAAAATGTAAGCGAAAAAGGGGCATAATTTGAAAAATATTGGAAGAAGGGTTATGGGTCTTCTTGGTTATGATGTAGATTTTGATGGTGAAAATATATTTCAAGTTTCAAGGCAATATCTCAAGTAGTTTTAAAGTTAGGGGCAAAATGCATATTTTGCTTGACACAAAAATTCTATTTTTAGTAACAGCGACCTTGACCTTGGACCTACAGGCATGGGTATTGTACGCAACACACCGCCTTGTCATGGTGAACATTTGTGCCAAGTTATTTTGAAATCCCTCCATTCATAACGAAGTTAAGGGCCGACTGTATATTTTGCTTAACACAAAATGTAAGCGAAAAAGGGGCATAATTTGAAAAATATTGGAAGAAGGGTTATGGGTCTTCTTGGTTATGATGTAGATTTTGATGGTGAAAATATATTTCAAGTTTCAAGGCAATATCTCAAGTAGTTTTAAAGTTAGGGGCAAAATGCATATTTTGCTTGACACAAAATATAAGAAAAAAGGGGCATAACTTGAAATATATTGACAGCAGAGTTATAGGTCTTGTTGGTAATGATGTAGAATTTGATGGTGAATATATATTCCAAGTTTCAAGTTGCTATCTCAAGTAGTTTATAAGTTATGGACCAAAGTGCATATTTTCCTTAACGCAAAATTTAAGTGAAAAAGGGGCATAACTTGAAAAATATTTGTAGCAGAGTTATGGGTATTGTTGGTAATGATGTAGAATTTGATGGTGAATATATATTCCAAGTTTCAAGTTGATATCATAAGTAGTTTTCAACTAATGGACCAAAGTGCATTTTTTGTTTAACGGACGCCGACGCCGACACCGGGGCGAGTAGGATAGCTCCCCTATTCTTCGAATAGTCGAGTTAAAAATCAGTGTGTCTTCACAACAGTGTCCAAGGTTATAAAACTGAGCATAGAACCAGTCTCAAATCTCAAGCATCTGATTGGCTAAAATGGCGACTGGTCGCCATTTCAGCCAATCAGATGCTTGAGATTTGAGACTGGTTTCCAATCTCAGCTTTATAACCTTCAGCCCAGATGTGTATGAGATTAAGAATGAGGCAGAAACCTCATCTTCTAAAGAGATCTTTATGAGAAGAACAAGGCACAAAACCTAGTCTATCTCCAGATAGTTCTACATGACAAGAACAAGTTTTGCATCTTTAACCAGTGTGTACAGATTGTTTAAATGCCTAACTACTCAGAAAAGACTTTAAACATATTAATAGACTAGTACATGTGTTTAAGAGTATCTGAAAATGAATTTATTACTAATCTTTTATATATACAGATTTTTCAATGTACACTATGAGTAATCAACAAAGCTCTCTGCCAGCAAGCATTAAACTTCTTTTAGTATTAGTAATATGCAAACATCCATAGTAAGTCTTGCAATATTTTCACAATTCAAATTTTATAATTAAAAATATTTACAATTTCAAGGAGCAAACTATGAAACTTAATATATGTACATTTTGATCCTGAATGATTCTTAAAGTTAGAATATTTGAAATATTTTTTAACACTGTGTTCTATTTTTAAAGACTCCAAACTCCTTATGTGACGGCCAAAGTTGTGCTATTTTTCAATGTCTTTGTTAATAACATATCTATATTGGTACATTTATTTATGTCTTATGTAAAAACGAGTGGCAACTCTGAGTGCCCTTCCGCCACAAAAATCTGTGAACCTCAGCAAAACCAAACAAAATTTATTGCTTAAAAATGAAAGATTTTTTAAAACACATAATAACGGATGAAACAGATCCAATGCCATTGACATCAGACACACTCCAAATAATCTTAAAGCCTATACAGCCAACAAGAAGACGTCAATGACAGACAGTATCCCACCCTGCCAAAAGAATTATTGTACACCACTCATGACCTTCAGTGTGACCATGACTTTTATATTTTTAGTACTGTCATGTATCAGAAAGTCCTGCTAAGTATGCACTGACTGTCTGATGGGAAAATATATGTCAAGTTATTGTACATAATAAAATGTGTTTTAAACCTCGCCCTGTTGCCCAAGACCTTGCTGAAGTTTGGTATGGTCGTATAAGAATATGTTGAAAGTTAAATGAAAAAATATAAAACCAGAATATGTTGAAAGTTAAATGAAAAAATATAAAACCAATGACAAAGTTCTAGAAAATGTGTTGTTATTTTAACCATATGGATGACCTTGACTCGACTTAAACTACATACCTGAGTGTAGCTATGACAAGTATCAAATGAAATTGATATCCATTAACCCTTTCCTCCATATATACATGTACGCATTTTTACGCATGTACGATCAGTGTAGATCCAGATCAACCGGTACATCTGTGCCATCTGATCAGGATCTGCATTGGTTGCATTTTGTTCAGAGATAACCTAACGAATCAATTTTGTTCAGAGATAACCTAACGAATCAAAAAGCAAACAGTTTAGATCCTGATCAGACAGCAAGGAATAAATAACAAGAAAAAGTATGTGTGCAGGATTCAACTCCCCACCCCCACCATTCTCACACATACACTAGCACAAACACCCTTGAAGCCTTACATAGCCACAGTAGCGAGATCTAGCAGTTCCCGACAGCTGAGAACACTTTCCTATTGTACTTCTACGCAGTAATCTTGAGCTTCCAGTCTTTAAAATATGCCATTTTACTACTTATTCATTTACAGTATACATAAACATCACAGTGACATTATTTGTCATAAAAAGACTTAGTAGCTTGTAACTATTCTTGGCTAATAAAACAAGATGATGCTGCAATGCAACGAAACCAGGTTTTCTTCTTCAATTTTAAGTGAAAAAGTGGCATTACCATGACAAAATATAGCCAAGATTTATATATTTTTTCTGATTATTGCTAAATTAAATGTGACCTCAGACAACAATGTTAAGCTTCAAAGCTCTATCCTGAACAGATACTGAAAAAAAGTTTTTTTGTAGCATTTTTTCTGTGTAGTAGTAAATTAATGCTCCATTACTTTGTAGCAACTTCAGACATATTTTAAACCTGTAAACACTTCAGTCAGTGCATCCCCACAGTGTGACAGGGGACTACATTGCTAGCTTTTCATATTGTTCTTGTTCTTCATCCATTTATCTGTTCAGCTGCTGTTAAGTAGTGTTGATATATTTTATTTATGTATAATATTGCCTAAACACAACATGCAAGTTTCTAGCTTAATACAAGGTTTCATAACTTGTTGGTCTAACAACATATCTTAAGAGGGTCGCGTCATAGGAAAAGGTACCTTCAGAAAGTTGACATCAATTCTTGAAATAATGTCTTGAAGCTGAGCAGACAACATAAACTGTTAGCTTTTGAGCTGTTAAAATACCATTAAACTGTCATCATGTGTAATAAAATCACCTTTTAGCTATGAGAAAATAATAGGTCATTATAAATTCTTTCAAAATATGGCAAAAACTAAAATGTCTAAAACTATTCCCGAAGACACCTTTTCCCATGACATGTTCCAACTGTGCCCAAGGTTATAAAACTGAGCAAGGAAACCAGTCTTAAATCTCAAGCATCTGATTGGCTGAAATGGCGACCAGTCGCCATTTCAGCCAATCAGATGCTTGAGATTTGAGACTGGTTTCCAAACTCAGTTTTATAACCTTGGGACCTGAACTTGCATTTGATGAGTTTCCTTACATGCAAAGGCTAACTATAGATATAAAGGCACTTGAAATGTTTATACGAACTTCTAAGTTCACACTGAAAGTATGTGCCTCAGGCTACTG
This sequence comes from Corbicula japonica, assembly GCA_038501625.1. Taxonomy (NCBI): domain Eukaryota; kingdom Metazoa; phylum Mollusca; class Bivalvia; order Venerida; family Cyrenidae; genus Corbicula; species Corbicula japonica. Next base: position 2,195,384 of record JAZAYU010000039.1, on the reverse strand, counting down.
AAAGAGAATCTGTTCATGTAATTATCACTTACTTCTCTTGATGACTTCTTAGATGATGATTGTGAAGTTCTTACACCAGCGATTTTGGATCCAAATGCTATATGGAAAGAGTCACTAGAGTTTGCTGAAGATCTTCTACCACTTGCACTTAGATCTGTTGTACATGAAATAAAGAAAATATATCATCCCTTTACTCCATATATACACATGTTACAGAATGTGTAACCAGTGTAGATCCAGATCAGCAAGCACATTCAAGCCTGATCAGGATTTGCACTATTAATATGAGAACCTGGGATTTGTGCATGTTGCTCTGTATCGCTGATGTAAACATTCATGCCATATACAAACAAGATTGCTCAATTTTTGTAAAAGTTGTGGTCCAGACAAGCTGTGACATGACCTTTGGCCCCTTACTGTGACCTTGACTTTTGAGATGGGAACCTGGGGTTTGTGCTCAACAATCTGTCTCATTGAGATTAGCATTCATGCTAAATATAAACAAGGTTGCTCAATGCTAGTGAAATTTATGGGAAGGACAAGATCTGACATGATCTTTGACACCCGACTGTGACTTTGACCTTTGAGATGGGAACCTAGAATTTAAGAACCACATTCCGTCTCAATGAAATTAAATATATGTACAGTAAAACAAACAGATATGTATTGTGAAAAGGATTTTACCCTTTACTACATACATACATGCTTTAATGAACCAGTGCAACCAGTGTATATCCAGATCAGCCTGCATGTGCAAGCGATCAGATCTGGATCTACACTGTTTGCCCATGCAATAAAGGAGTATCTACAGAGTAAAGGGTTAAGACTGCTAAATGGAGTAAAGAAATGCTATAATAATGTCTTACAGACGGTGTATTACTTACCAAGATCTAAGGCACTGTTGACAGAACCTCTTACGTCACCACCACCGCGAAGCCTCTCTGCATGACGAATCTTGTCTATTGTCACCAGCTATAGAATTATAAATAGTACTCATACTCACAAATAAAATACTAAGCATATTCCAGACTATATGATAAAAAATGTGCAGTGGAACTCATGGGTTTTGCACAAGTCTGCGCATCATAGCAAACCTTACTAACATCAACCTAAATGTTTCATTCTCATGTGCAAAACATATTCAATCAACCATCTGCAAATAATTGCTCAAAACAATGTTATTAAATGGAAAGACTGGACAATGAAAAAAAAAACACCAACCTATACAGTACCCCTGAAAGTTCAATGAAGTTAGAAATGGAACAAAAACTGAAGTGGTTTATTGAAAAACCTTATATTAAACCCTGTATGGGAATGGGATAAGGCTTTTATCCATGGGAAAACAGTGTAGATGCATGTCAGCCAGCACATCTAAACTGCTCCCTTTAAGATTCATTAGGATATTTTTAACCAAAAAGCGTATAGTGCAGATCCTGTTCAGACAGCATATATGTGCTAACTGATCTTGATCTATTCTGATTGCACATGCAATTAAACCTGTACATATGAAGTACAGGGTTAACATTAACAGAAGGTACAAAGCTGACTAATTTGATTTAATCAGTAACAAGAAGTATCACCTGTGTGAGATGAGTAACCTCGGTAGCAAACTGAAAATTCTTGGGAATCTGATCCAACTCTCCAGAGTTACTAGGTGAACAACCATACAATTCTGTAAACAAATCAAAAACAACAATACAGTTTTATAAACCAATCAAAAACAAGCATACAGTTCTGTAAACCAATCAAAAACAAGCATACAGTTCTGTAAACAAATCAAAAACAAGCATACAGTTCTGTAAACCTATCAAAAACAACCATACAGTTCTGTAAACCAATCAATAAGAACTGTTCAGTTCTGCAAACCAAGTAATAATAAACATTCTTTAAAACACTGCATCTTTATGCCATTCTGATTTGTGTGTGTGTAAAAAAGTAATCTAGTACCCAACATGATATGTTTTTATAATTATGTCTAACTATATGCCAGATCAAATCAGAATCAGCTGGCAAATCAATGTCATTTAATCAGGATCTACACTTTTATAGTAATAAGGTTATTTCTGACAAAGAGGCAAGAATGGTAGATCAATAAAAGATTGCAGACTGGCATATTTTTGTCAGCTGATTTGGATTTACACTGATTGCACATGCGAAAAAACATATAAAAGTATAAAGAAATAAACACCATCATCTCCAACTGTATCTGGTGGCTGAGATTTCATAGTGAAGATCCTGCGTAGCCTACAGTTAGCAGAGACAGTAATACTGTCCAGCATCTTGTATGTCTCTCCCCGCCAGGTCTCACCAACCATCGACACCAGATCCAAACACAAGTTCAACCACTGAAAACAATCAGTGAACAAATTATCGAGTTTAAACAAATCAAGCATAATTACAACATGAACATCGAGGATTATTATATGACATTTTAAAAAAATCACTGAGATAAAATTTGTCTACATATAGGAGTACTTAATTGACATATATCTATTTCAGGAGTGAAGGTCTTACAGTTCTAAGTTATAATCAAGCTCACCTAAATATCATTAAGGACAGAGGAATAGACAACCTTGACACAATACATCCTATTTTAAAACCAACGAAACAAATCAGCCATTTCAACAAGAAAACATAAACACTAAAACTGACACATGAGCTAAACAGGTCTAACAGCTGATTGTTTTATTTGGTGAAAGACAAGAAATATTGTAACTGCTATAATAATAAAGATTTGATGATGATCATTTTAATTTCTTAAACCAGTACAGTAGTAAGAAATAGAAAAAAGGTAGACTGGGTTTTTAACCCTTTACTCCATTTGTATGGGTTGTATTAAATGTGAAGTGTAGATCCAGATGAGCCTGCACCTCAATGCTGTCTAATCTGGATCTACACTGTTTCCCGGTCAAAAATAACTCAATGAGTCAAAAGGTGAACAGTGTTGATCATGATCAGACAGTACAGATGTGCCAGCTAATCTAGATCTGCGCTGTTGACCCATGAACAACTGCTTTTTTCCATGGAGTAAAGGGTTTACCATATTAATAAAAAAATGAAATAATTTACCACTCCTGTTTTGACAATCTTGATGGGAAGTTTAGCATGGAGAGGTGTGATGTGAAGCTCTTTCTGTGCCATGGACAGCATGATACGGCGCTTGCCATTCTTCAGGTCAGACACTCTGAAATCATGTTTAATGACTTATATTTAATGTATTATAATGAAACAGTGTTTGTATTTCTCATGATCTTGCTGAATGTGACGAATGAATGTCAAATTTGATAATGCGATCACTTAAACTTATCAATAAAAACAGTCTGTACTCTTACATACCCCAGTTCCATGCTAAAGTCTATACTCTTACTTACCCCAGTTCCATGCTGAAGTCTGTACTCTTACTTACCACAGTTCCATGCTCAAGTCTATACTATTACTTACCCCAGGTCCATGCTGAAGTCTATACTCTTACTTACCCCAGTTCCATGCTAAAGTCTGTACTCTTACTTACCCCAGTTCCATGCTAAAGTCTGTACTCTTACTTACCCCAGTTCCATGCTGAAGTCTTTACTCTTACTAACCCCAGTTCCATGCTGAAGTCTTTACTTTTACTTACCCCAGTTCCATACTGAAGTCTTTACTCTTACTTACCCCAGTTCAATGCTCGAGTCTTTACTCTTACTTACCCCAGTTCCATGCTTAAGTCTGTACTCTTGCTTACCCCAGTTCCATGCTGAAGTCTGTACTCTTACTTACCCCAGTTCCATGCTGAAGTCAGTACTCTTACTTACCCCAGTTCCATGCTAAAGTCTATACTCTTACTTACCCCAGTTCCATGCTCAAGTCTGTACTATTACTTACCCCAGTTCAATGCTCAAGTCTGTACTCTTACTTACCCCAGTTCCATGCTCAAGTCTGTACTCTTACTTACCCCAGTTCAATGCTCAAGTATGTACTCTTACTTACCCCAGTTCCATGCTCAAATCTTTACTCTTACTTACCCCAGTTCAATGCTCAAGTCTGTACTCTTACTTACCCCAGTTCCATTCTAAAGTCTATACTCTTACTTACCCCAGTTCAATGCTCAAGTCTGTACTCTTACTTACCCCAGTTCCATGCAGAAGTCTTTACTCTTACTTACCCCAGTTCCATGCTGAAGTCTATACTCTTACTTACCCCAGTTCCATGCTAAAGTCTGTACTCTTACTTACCCCAGTTCCATGCTAAAGTCTGTACTCTTACTTACCCCAGTTCCATGCTGAAGTCTGCACCCTTCTGTAAGGCAATCTGCACAATCAGATATCTCTGCACCAGATGTACTGTAAATTATAATATACATTAAATAAAAAGATACACTAATGATTAAATCTAGAAAAAAAAAGTACTGAATGCATACTAGTCTTAATATGCACTTTGTGATTTCATTGAGGGCAAAGACCACATATATTCATGACAACAAAAATAAATTATGAAAGAATCATTGAACAAAGACAATTTTTCAATACTTAAACTAAGATTGTACATTAGTTTAATGCAGATATGTTTAAGTTTAGTTTCTGGAACTTTACCCATTATTATTTCATTATTATGTTTTTTTTACACTTATGATTGCCTTTCTGTTGGAATAAAGATTTATTTTCATCTCCGAGTATACCATGGTAGAACTGCAAAACTGAGCAAAGAATCACAATATAGTGGTTCTTTTTCTTGTGGTACCCAACTTAGGATTTCTCTATTTGCTTGCATAAATGAATACAGAAAAATTAAACTCCTTACTGAATTCAAGCTTTACCACCTGGCAAATGGACTATTAAACTCTCCTATAGGCTTTTCTGCATGATACATGTATCTGTTTAAATAGTGAGCTGCGCTCAGCCCAGGGCTAGGCAGTTTCAAAAGTAATATGCATTTGCATTACTGCCCATGAACAGGCTCCATCAAACCAATGCCCAATGTTATAAAACTGAGCATGGAAACCAGTCTCAAATCTCAAGCATTTGATTGGCTGGAATGGCGAAACTCAGTTTTATAACCTTCAGCCCAAGCCAGCATCATTTTGATTATTTGTCATGTCTGGTGGCTTTCAGAGTTCCTGTTTCCTCTATTCTACATTGTATATACATACATGATGTTCTAGCATCCTTTGGTATCTGCATCTTTGTGGTGGCTGTTGATCCTTCTAATGTGTAGCAGTAACTTTTGATTTCTTTGTCATAATTCTGCAACAACAAATTCAGAAATTGTTAAAATCTGTACTTGCTAAGACAGATGATGAAAAACACTCAGTGTCACTATACAAACTTTCAATTTAAAAATGTTTAAGGCTCAACTTAACATGCCTCTACTGCAAAATTCCCCAGTTATTTATACAAGCACTGTAAATATGACACGGATGATTTTGGTGAGAATTTTTATGTACAAATCATTACACTTTAAAGTCCAAGTATCTACTTAAGTTTGGCATAGGATCATGTTTCTAGGTAACATCAAGGTGAAAATCAATGATTGGATTTATTTGACCTTTAAGGTATCGCAAACATTACAAATGGCAAAGACAGGCTAAAATTTCAAAAAATGAATTTTGGGGGAAATACTTATTGCCACCTAGATTTTAGTAAATAAATGGATTTAGCTATGGATGTAGTAAATGTTTGCAAGCTCAATTTAGTCTAATTCATGTTCTAATTACCCAGCACATACTAAAACAAAAGAAAAAACATTTGCATGAGAACTCTGAAATTAATGAACAATATACCAAAGCAACTCATACCTGAAATAAGTATATGCTGGTCTACAATGTTTAGTGCCAATTTGTCAAAATAATGTTAGGGTTTTCAAGAAATTCAAGGAAAACTTACTTCCTACTTTCACTTTCTACTTTCACTTTGAACCAGGAAGTAAGATTCCCTTGATAGTGACTCTTAGATCAAATATAATATTTTGACCGTTGAACTTCAGGTGTTTATGAAATCTTATAATACCTTAGACACAGGTCCTGTTACTTTCCACTGTGAAGTTGATTCCTTCTGCTGAGGAGAAAAAACCTCAAAGTAAGGTCCACCCTGAAATAACATGACACTGAGGTGTAAGTTGTAACTTGTACAAAGAGCCAGTCAACTAAAAACATACTGCAGTTCAACTATTTTAATTCAACTTCTTGTAATTCAAAACCATTGATATCAAAACAAATTCATATTGTAGTAGATTTTATTCCAGCTGTCTCGGTAGCACAAATGATATAGTGTTGGCATGGTAAACTGGAAGTCCGAGGTTTGAATCCTATTCAAGTCTACCTTTCTCATTCCAAATCTGCCACATAATGGCCCACATTGGTGTTGTGATAGGGATAACCCTAGGAGCTCCTTTGGGCGAAGCATTGGCTGGGATATTTGACCAGAATCTAGGCAGATCCTTGTGCACATTTGCCAAGTTAAGTTGGAAATGTCTTTTATGTGGGGAGGAATGTAGTAGTTTTCGTACCAGCGACCTCAATCAGTAGAGCGTCAGCACCGTAAGCTGGAGGTCCGAGTTTTTGAATCCTGGTCAAGGCTAATCATTCCAACCCAAATCTGCCACAATATATTTAGTTCAGCAAAACACCTAATAAATTTTACAACACCCATTATTTTGAAAATCAAATATTCCAAAACTTCTTACCCAAATATTTCAAACTCCAACAGACATTGTCACTTCAATTAATTTAATTACAAGTTACTTCAGCAGCGTTCTCACTAGCCTGTAAATCAGGGAGAAGTTTTGTCATAATTGCACTGATTTATGGAGTAGTTTGCAGTCAATGGCACTCTTTCCCTATATAGTCTACACAAAATGACTTCTCCCATAGCCCAAGGATGATCTGGTCACTATTGGGAGACTACTTCTCACAAGTCTCCCTCTAGTGAGAGCCCTGCTTCAGGCTTCACACACTTAAAACACCCAAAGTGTTTTCCATACCCTAATGAAAACCATCAAATATTGATTGAATCCTTTATACACATAAATCGGTCATTAATATAGAAATTATGAGAAGAATTCATGATATTATGGCATTTTAGAATGGCTGTTGGAACAGCAACATCGACGACAATATGACAAAGAATGACGGCACGATTTTTCGAAGCAACTCGTGGCAAAACTTGCATGCTTGGCGACGTCACATGTGAAAACATTGAGCAATGTCAAATAAATTGCAAACGGTTCTACTGTAGCCACTCCTTTCAAATTTTTATGAGACACTGTTTACCATCGGAAATTATGATTCGTTTGATGATTAAGACTTTATTATAGTATTGGATGAAGTCGAAGTGTAAATATTACTAATTTAATTACAAGTTACTTTTTGTTTTTTAAGCAGTCAGAAAAGCAGCATGACATGATTAGGGCTAACATGAAAATAACACAATTAAGGTAATATGATACAAGTATTAATGTTGTAACAAACTAACAGTTTTAATATGAAATGAATATTTTCAAATCTACACCGACAGCAAACATTTAGCTGATTGTAGTTGTTATGAACTGGACCACACCTGCAATTTTTTCACAACTTCTCAAAAAAAAAGCATTTCAATTGGATAAACTGTTGTGCAATAAGTGCTTGATACAAACTTACACACTGTTACAGTTACCTGATATTTATCTTTGAACATGTTTTCCGAAATAAATGATATTTGTTTTTTGGGGGAACGGTTAATCCGCCTTTGATATATAACCAGACGTTTCTATCCCCTTTTAGTTTCGATGTATGCTATGAAGATTTGGGCTGGGAGCTCTTCTAATGTTTCAAAATACTATTTGCAATAACTTGTTGCACAAATATTTTTCTTGGTCCGCCATATTTGTTTATTTCGACCGGTTCTCGTCATTATTTAAATAACCCAAAGATCCCTTAATATGTAATGTTGGACTCTCACACAGTCGCTAAGAAAACAACAGACCGACGAAGTTAAAATGAAAGTACACTTTTAGACGAAAAGTGCATTTTATATAAATTTTCTTTTCAACATAAACAAATCTCCAACTTGTAACTAATATTGTTCTGTAAAAGTTTCATGACAGTTCTTCCGTTTCAGATGTACGTGACTGTATGGTAAAGAAATGTCAAAAGTAACTTGAAGTAGCCTACAATCCGGTAATTTGTTTAATCCTACCTATTTAAAAGAAAATGCGTGTGTATACAGAGGAGATTTTAAAAAAATAACATAAGTTTCAATCTATGGTCATGATTCAAAATTCCGAACAATAATTTAATTTTCTTCTAAATTGTTCTTCGTGCGCTCATTCCAACTGCACTTAATTGTACACACCAAGACGTTTATAAACAAAAGTGTACACCAGAAAACTTACAGTCACTCTGGGTAATGCTTATAAGCGTCAATTAGGAATTAGTTACAACGCACCCTGTTTATCTTTACTCATTGTTATATTTACACTGATTACACTCATTTTGCATTTTGCTATGAAAAAGTTCTTTCTGGAGATTTTCTTTTTATTTAACAATGAACAATGTTTGTTTCGTAGCGTGACTGTAATACAAGCTGCTTAAAATCACTGAGTTTCTCAAAACGGTTCGTCATGCAACTGGGACTCACGCACGTTTTGCAAGTAGTTGCTGGGAAAATGCTTGCTCCCTTTCGTTCTTTTCCTCTCTACTTTTTGACTGCGTGGAGTGGCTCTGTTTGCTGGGTGATGCTATTCCAGATGTGCATGTTTTTGTCAATGTTGCGGTTACAATAGCCATTCAGACATATACTATAACATAAATTGTTCCTGGGATCTGAAAATAGTATAGGAGCGTCGATATAAAAACTGAATCAAAATATACGGCTACACATCATTTTAAGCAATATTTCCTGTTTAAATTACGGAAGTTATGAATTAAAGGCATACATTAATCAAAGCATTTGCAAATATGAGTGAAGCTTTTAAAAATATATATTTGGATAATGTTTATCCTCTCGTAGCTACGCTAGTCGTTAAAATAAAATCTCCGGGGCACTAGGATGTGACGTTCTTAAACTTGCGTCATAACGTCGCTGTTGTCATAACATTAACGTCTGTAGTCTTATTATTACATTATGGAGAATGCATAGCGATGTCAAAGGCAAGTATATTTCTGCAGCATCAGACAGCATCATACGCAGAGTAGTGTTGTTTGTGTTTTGTGACAGCTGTAAAAAGTCTCCCCGAAATTCATTCAGTGCTGTTATCAATCAGCCAATCATATTTCGAGATTGTTAAGCACAATCCATAATATATTTTTGTAAATATATTAGACCGCTCTGCTAGACCGTATATGTCACAAAACGCAGGCCTATATGTCACACGTGTGTGACATATTCGGCCGAATTAATCAGTCACCTGTCTTCATGTGACATACACGTTTGTGCACATTAGCGATAAATGTCTGACCGTATATATCATACATTTCATGATGAACCAATTCTAAACATCGTTGCCATTATCTTTGTCCGCAGCAGTAGCAGCTTGCCCTCATTAACGTCAACGCGATACTGTTGTCGCATCGTGTTGTCGCGATATTGCATGATGATGATTATGATATTAACAATTCCAGCACTAGGTTATGTTCTTTAACATTTAATTAACAGGACTTCTATTTATATACACCGTTTTCATTTTTTTGACACATTTTTGATAAGTGACACATGCGTTTTTATGAGCGTGGAAAAACTAATTCCAACCGAATGTGTCGCATTATATGTGCCATATTCGGCAGAAAGGTGTGACGTATTCGACCGTATATATCACACTTTGATTCATTCGACCGAATATATCACACGTGTGACATATACGTTTTGTGACATATACGGTCTAACATCGCTCAACCCGGGACTAAGGGCGTGGAAGTAACATTTCCAATACTGACCACGAAGCAGCTCAGTCAAACTGAATCTGCAATATTGTGATTTGTCGTGTTCGTTGGCTTTCAAAGTTCCGTCTTCATATACCAAACATCACAAAAACGTTGTTTGTGCCTCGTGGTGGCTGTAAAATGTTTCCTCGTACTTTCATCGGTGTTGTTATCCGTTACATGTACCACCTTAATGGGTCGTTGATTACGTTGCATATATTTGTGTAAATTATGTGTAGCGCTCAACCTGGTGCTAGGCGGCGTGGATAGTAATGTGCAATTTCATTAAAGCACAAGAACAATCTCGATCAAACAGAGCGTGTAATATTTTTACATTTGTCGTGTACGGCGGCGTTCAAAGCTCCCATTTGTTCTATTATATTAAATAAATGACGCAATATTAAAGTAGGGCAATATTATACTCGCTTATAGAGAACAGCATGAACCTTGACTTACAAACGATTCTAAAGTCGCAAATCCGAGTTCTAATTTTTCATGGAATATTCACCTTCAATATAATACTATGTGATGACAGATTTGTTAAAACAAAGACACTGTACGTATTATTGCAATCCAGTTGTTTTTGGTAATTGTTGATAATCTTGCCGCGGTGATGAAGATGATGATTATGACGATGCCGAAAAAAGCACTCTCGCTGAAGTCAGATATTACTATACGATAAAGTAGCGGTTTTCATGAGAAGCTTTTAATAAGAAGTGCGGTAAAGATCATGATACTGAAAATAATTATGGTCTAGTGAAAATAATTATGGTCCGCATTTTCTACGTAATTTTTGTTGATAGTCATGTTGGGGCAATTATATTTACCATCTCTAAGAATTATTTTTCATTGTTTTAGATCAAATGTCATGGTCAACTATGGTTGGCGTCAGATTTGTTACTAATTATGACGTCGGTGACGAGAGGCATGTGATTGCTGTGGTTGGTTCCTACGAGTATCTTGGCTGTTGGAAACCAAAGAATGGGCTTCTCCTCGAAAAACAAGGAACCAAACCATGCTGGAGCCAGGTTATCTGGCTACCTCTTAATGAATATTTTGAATGGAAGATGGTTGTGGTGGATAAAGATACTTTAGAAGTCATAAGATGGGAAGAATGCGAAAATCGATGGAACTGGATCGATCGAGGTCCTCTGGAGATCGTGGTTGGCTGGAATAGCAGGGAGCTCATTAGATGTCTCGCGGAAATATGCCTTACAGCGAACTGTTCGTGTCGGACATGGTACACCTACCTTGACAAGCAGGAAAACTTGGTAGACGTGACATTCTACGTGAGCTATAGCTACGACAGCTTGAGGCATTCTCTTATGTTAATCGGATCTACAGAATTCCTTGGGAATTGGAACCCAATATATGGTCGGTGTTTTGTCACAAATCACAATAATGCTTTGACAGTAAAACTTCCAAAGTCAAGAACATTTGAGTGGAAATTAGCAGTTGTGGATAAGCGATATCGCTCTGTTACCTGCTGGGAAACTTGTCCACATCGCACATTACACGTTCATAATCATCCACTTCATGTACATGTCGTATGGAACCAGGCGTCTAACGTTCAACACTTTACCGAATGGTTTGAAAGGAAACTGTTTGCAATTGAAAGTAACAGACAACTGAGTGATTTTGAAACAGACGATAATGATATATATGATCCAAATGATGAAGTTGGCTTAGTACATGCCTTCGAAGAGAATGATCAAAGCTCAGAGGAGCTCAATTCCATTAGCAAAAGCGACACTAATCTGGATATACACGAACCAACTGAAACATTGTCTACGAAGACGCTTATGCTGCTGAAAGCGACATCTCTTTGTTGACCCATTGTCATGTATTATGTAATTATATGCATTTAGACTTCGCTATATTTATTTTGTAGGTAAATTTTCTCTCTCTCTCTCTCTCTCTCTCTCTCTCTCTCTCTCTCTCCTCTTTGTTGACCCATTGTCATTGTATTATGTAATTATATGCATTTAGACTTCGCTATATTTATTTTGTAAGTAAATTCTCTCTCTCTCTCTCTCTCTCTCTCTCTCTCTCTCTCTCTTTCTCTCTCTCTCAACAATTGACATGTACTTGTTCATAAAGCAACTTTCAGAAGATGCTTCTATGCCTATTGTCTTTGTTATTTTTACATATTTTGTGTTTGTTCAGATTAAATTAAATTCGCGAGAGATGCTTCGGAACCACATTGAACCACATCAACAAGTGTTTTAATGTATTCACAATAGTCTGCAGAGTGAGCTTCGCTGACTTCTGTTCTGGTGCGGTACTGGTGTGTTCGACCTTGATCTTGGTACGTTCGGTCGCAGTAAGATTTGAACACATTTTACAAAGTCCGACAAATCTACCTCGTCTACAACGTGGACCAGCTGTATCGCCTTCCGACTTGTTGCGATCTGCAAACCAATGACATACATGAACTTTTAATTTTAGTTTTCAAAAACCGTAATTGCTCGGTATTGGACCTTACACCGGATATAAAGCGTTTTTGGTTCTTCGGCAACAATTTCTTAAGCAACAGTGAATTTTTACACAAAGTACACCAAATCTTTATTTTGTTGATAATTGTAGGTATTTGATATATTGCCTTTATTAAGGGAAACACAAAATCAAACACAGGCCTCAAGGTTATAAACCTGAGTTTGGAAACCAGTCTCAAATCTCAAGCATCTGATTGGCTGAAATGGCGACCAGTCCCATTTCAGCCAATCAGATGCTTGAGATTTGAGACTGGTTTCCATTCTAAGTTTTATAACCTTGGGACCAGGTCAGATTAGTGTCATATGAGCTAAGAAACAGATTTTTCTTTTATTTCTGGTAACATGTTTCCAATGCTGTTACGACGCAAAACGCCTGTGTAGCCGGTGTACGGTCCTATACCATGAATTGATAGTTCATTTAAACGCAGTTCACAATCGACGCCTGTTTCTGCTTACAATCTGAGCTCATACTGAATGCTGTGATCTTCTGTTATAATGATTTATAATTTCGATATTAGGCATTTTATTTCAGAAAAACCAATGGTGAAGTGTTGTAACTTCTTGTATGCTACTGTCGCAGTGTCGCATTTGTTGCATTATCATCGTCTAAATGTCGTTTGTCAAAATTTTCTTGCATTGTTGACAAGGTTGTGATTACTAGATATCCATATAATTCTTGCCGAAAAAAATATTTTACATGCTTACCACCTTCTTCATTTCGTGGTCTGGATTGTCAAGCGAGGCTTCAAAATAATAGACAATACCAGAGGCAATAGCCTCAGCCACAACTCTCGTGGCGGCTCGAAACACTTCCCGGTTTCTCGCGGCAGTCCTGCTCATTTCTAGTGCTCCGTGTATTCCCCACACATACATGGAAACGATTGATGTAATCTTCACAAATCCCTTTAGTCCTTTTAGAGTCCCTGTTAACTTTTTGTTTAGTCGTTTTTTTGTTGTTGTTTTTTTTATTTTAGAATTTAGTTGCAAATTTCAAACTGTAAATTAAAAATAGTTCTAAAAAGAGTGGTGCTATACAATTTGTTTTATAAACGTTTTTAGATAAAGTCAAGTTTTATAATATGTATACATAACAATTTGTCCCGACGGTAACCGCATGTTTCTGTACGCGGGAATAGTGAAACCTTATATTGAGATCTTGACCCAAATCCAGAACTACTAATACGAAGAAGTTAAGTCCACTACTTTTGCGCCAAACGCTTGAAGTGGTTTCCTGCGTGCGGGAATGTTTAATATTTCTACGACGCAGCAGTAAGGAGACAATCTTACTTTTAAACTGGAACTGAATATCCCGTCAAAATATTTCAAGTTGTCTCAAAGACACAAGTCTTCAAATATGTTCAGTAACGGCAGTTCTTGGACATGACTTCAAGAGCCGCAACTGAATTTTTTTCTGATATATATACGTATTTGAGTTGTTCGAATGTTCTTCGGACCACTGCGAACGTTGAACGTGTACAAATGTTCGGTTTTGTGTTTTAACTGGTTTTGTACAAATCGAAATAATCATGAACTTTTTGACCGACCATTGTAATTAAGTCGGCGCTTTATGACTGTATTTGTAATAAATATTTGTTCTCAATTAAACGAATTGAAGAATTTAATAAGCATACTTGAGATTTATTTTCCAACTTTTAAAGCTGTTAAAAGTTAACCTCTCAAATGAAAATATCGAAAACGATTTCCTATAAGACTTATTGTTCACTTGCAATCGTCCACACCAGCCTTTTAGGAGTCCAATGAACATGATGTCCCTATTTGTCAATTACATCGCTGTAAAAAGTGTCGTTTGCCGTTCACTTACGATGATGTTAACAAATTGGCGGTTTTTAAGATGTTTCTTGTTGAAAGAAGATATGAGAAGCCTTAGCCTCGATCCCGGGCGACAAAATAATTGTTTTCAGCGTAAAAAAAACATTTGATCTCTGGCTAGTCTAGACTCTTCTCTCTTATAATACAGCCGTCCGACATAAAGGATGAAAGTAATAAATAGACTAGTTATAATAAGAATAAAATTTTAACATAAAGAAAATACATGTTATGACAATAATTGCTTGTCTAGAGAAGCATTAGCGCTATTGTAATGTTTACCGACCACTGTACAACACATGTTTATCAACAGAAGGCAATCTATTTCCTTCGGCATTATACTCTCCAATTTGCTTTCAACAAACCAAAATAAAAAGTGTGTCGATTGTCAATGACCTAGTTTACCTGGTATGACTGTAAATTCACGTGATTTTGAAACTGAAAGTAGTGTTTATCTACCCACGACGAATATGACATTTTTAGTTAAACATGGAATCTAATAGCATAGGAAAAACGGTCACTTTCACAGATTTAACGGAGAGAAAGGAAGTGTCAGTCAGCGGACCTGGGAATTTCTTTGTCGGTAAGTTTAACATTCTTAAGTAGATTAAAATATTCTGTTTATATACGACTTAGATAAAGAAATAGGAAGTACATAATGCCGGTACATATCTTTGATTTATGAAATCTAGTATTGATAACAAACTCAAATTTAAGTTCACTCATTTTACTCTTCATTTTTCATGGTAACTGTGAAATTATTAAATGATTCTCGTGCACAGCTGACAACTTTATTGCAATACAAATCTTAAAATAAACGTTAAAATGAACGTAAAATCGTTTAAAGGTGATAAATACCAACCCAACCATTAAGGGCTTACCACAATCCTCCCAACTTTGTCTGTTTGTTCATCGATAAAAAGAAAATTATCAAAATCTCAATAACAGCAAAATGCCGTTCAATGAAACTTTGCACAAATGAATGTTACTAATGTATCTTTATTTTGCATATAGTAAGACACGTTAGAAAAGTAAAGAAAAAAAGTTAGACCTAAAAATTACTCAAATTCTATTTACATAAATTCACAAAATCTAAGCAATACAAAATATAATTTTAAATTCCCATGTGAGTGTAATGATACTCACAAGAAAATGTTGTGTACTTTGTAAAGAACTTTCAACTACTAAAGAGAAATCAATAATTGTCATACGTTTACACGGGCAGGAAGCGACCAGGAAATTGAAGGTCAAACACACTTTTACTTATATCTCATAAAGTTTACATATATAAGTCACGAGGACACAAGACAGTGTTGTCAGTATCATATTACTCATGTGGGCATTTAAAATGATGATGTGTATTGTTTAGTTTCTGAGAATTTATGTAAATAGAAGTTTAGATATTTTTAGATATCGCTATTTTTATTTACTGTTCTAACATGTCTTACCAAATGCAAAATAAAGATACGTTAGTAACACTTATTTGTGCAAAGTTTCATTGAACGGCATGTTGCCGTTATTGAGATTTTGATAATTTTCTTTTTATCGATGAACAAATTTGGGAGGAGTGTAGCAAGCCCTTAAGGTATTAGATTTGATTAGTTACACTGCCCAAGCAGCATACCGTATACTCTTGCTGATCACATCTAGATCATTTAAACACTATACTTTAAACTAACATTTTTCTTTACAAATTCGGAACAACATATAACAGCATCCACTGACATTTACTGTTTCTAAGCAGTTATCAACTGGATTCAATAAAAACAACAAACAATAAGTAAGAAACACATTACTTAATTTGTAATGATATATATACCCGATTCCAAAAGAAAGTATGCACTCTTCTGTGTTTTCTGTGAGTTTTCATTAACTGCTTTTATTAATGCCTAAATAATTTGGTATCAGAATTGCGATTAGATCTAGATAGTTTTACTATAGAAAAAGAATGATCAAATTTCGAATTTCATACCAAATAGATCTATTTAGGCATTAAGAAAAACAGAAAATGAAAAAAATCGTCAAAAACAAAGTAGACATTTTCTTTTGAAATTGAGTTTTAATTGGCAATTCAATAATTTGCTATAATAATCTTTATTCTACACGTCTTCAGGTCTGTCGACAACCGGTGACCTAACTATTGAAGCACGGGAGGAGGACATCTGTATGACGTTACTGGCCTTGACCCTGCATGAAAACGGTGGCTGCACACTATCTCCCGCCAATAACGATCTCGCCTGCTACATCAACAACTCTCCGGATCCCCTCAATACTGAGATACACCTCGTGGATGGTAGGAGATCCTAATTGCTTCATTTATTAATTCTCAGGCACGCTCAGTTTGTTTTGCTGCCAGGGCGTTTTTGATGTTTCGTACGTGCTTACATTGTAATTATCATATACATGTAGATCTAATCATTGTTTATAATATGAAATGACATACTTTCTTGAAATTGCACCTCAAGGTTTTATAAATGACAGTCTTTAAATATTCAACATCTTGTTATTGTAGGCACGAAACTAGAGATAGCCGACAAAAAGTTGATATTTGTAGATGGGCGTGCCCCACAGCGCCGCCGAAAGTTGCCCCGTACTCCTGGTATTCCTTTTGGCGAGCCACCTCCGAAGCCTGTACGAAGGAGTGTGGATGCGGTATGGTGTGTTCTGATTAATTTGAAAGAAACATTGTTTTTTTATCAGTAGTGCTATACATGTATATACAAGTCAGTAGTTCAAGAAATTAGTATGTCCATTCAACCTTGATTAAAATTTCAGGAAGCTGGAATTTGCCTGGACTTGAGTTTTAAACAGTATATAATTAGGTAAATAACATATGATCAACCCTTGTGAAAATTAAAGAAATCATATATTTTTATTGCGATAATGCTATCAACTCCTGTAAATTCTTCAATAATGCCCTATAGTAGGAATGTCGACACCGATTTATAACCGCTGCCTCACCTGTTCACTTTTTATTATTGGCCGTTTTCCTTTTTTTCAGACATCCGAGACAAATGGGATTCAGACGACCGCTGAAACTGTAGATGTCGCTGCAGGACACGATAATGTTACCGACGATGACGATGAGAGAAAGTGGTTGGAGAACAGTTGGTGCTTGCTTGACTTACCGGGTTCGGAGCAGGACACAGTCAAGGGCCTACAAACCCCCGAGCAGATAGCCATACTGACAGCTAGCTACTTCTCCAAACAACTGCGCATGTTCACTGACGCCAGTATTACTGCACAGCTGCTTGACGATATTTTCAAACTGTTCATGGTAGGTGCAAAAACCACAACAAATTATTTTTAAGTAACTACTTGTTTTTTTTTTATATTTTTGCTTGAACA
Source organism: Corbicula japonica (assembly GCA_038501625.1). Taxonomy (NCBI): domain Eukaryota; kingdom Metazoa; phylum Mollusca; class Bivalvia; order Venerida; family Cyrenidae; genus Corbicula; species Corbicula japonica. The sequence continues at coordinate 2,177,843 of JAZAYU010000039.1, read as the reverse complement.
CAAAGAAATTTTGCTACTAGTATATAACATTTTCCGAACCCTTAAGTGACTTTATAAATCTGCTTGTTAAACGGGAAACTCGCCCTTCTATTTTCTTGTCCCCGGTTCTTATAGAACTTTATCAACATATTTCTTGTGTGTCAGGATACTGTTGAGTCACAAACTTTGCAACATCACATAGACAGCTGTTTTAACCAATTCATCTCGATAACTCTTCATCCGTAAACGAGAAATTTGATGGTACAGTAATTCTTTAGTGAAACTGTTTTCTTATTCTCTGAACCCTTTACTTCATGTGAAACGACTTTTGTACGATGTGCGATTGGTGTAGATTCCCAGATCAACCAGCACATCCGTGAGATCTGATTTGGGTCTATAATAATAGCTTTTAAATTTAATAGATTATTTCTGACCAAGAGGCGAACTGAGCAGTTCCTGATCACACTACATGGATGTTCAGGATGATCTAGATCAACACCTTCCTGAGATTTGATCTAAGCCCTGTCCCATAGAGTAAAGTCAGATTTTAGCTCGCAGCGTATCAGATTTTAGCTGCGTATTGATAGACGCTTCTGTTTTCAGGACACTATAGAGTTCAACAGAGAAACGTACATGAATTATCTGGCGGACATAACGAAAACACTGACCAAGGCACCAGACAGAACACAGACACGCCCTATGCACGCACCTGCTGTGAGATTCCTCACAGAACTTCTCAAACAGTGCTTTGTAAGTGAAACTCATTAATGTTTTATTGTAAATTCATCAATGTTACTTACAATGAAAACTGCTTTCGAATTGACCTCTCAATGATGTATGGTGTGGAAGTATATTCCACTATATTCACCGTGCCCAATCGTTACCTTGCGAAAACGGCAGTCGCGTCGGATCATGGAATATCCTGAGAGTATTTTGTTGAATTTTGAGAGAAAATCGTTCTTTTTATCGTTTTCTCATTCTCAATGATTGAGAAAACGATAGAAATGTGGAGGAAATCGATCAGCGAGCATTATAGCCGATTCCTAGCGGATCACCCCGCCGCTAGTGACTAGGTTGTTTTCTCTGGAAATATTTATAAGTATTCAAAAACAGGGATTTTCTTACAAAAACTTCGAACGACAAAATGCTCACCGGAAATTTCTGCATCCGACGAGACATAAATATCAAGGTATGAAACAATAGTTATGACAATGTTTTTATGTTTTTTGTTTATGATACAAAAAGGAACTGCATGACATTTTTCTGCCGGGAATAATTTTTGCCTAGAGAAAATTAAGGGGAAGGTGGGGGGGGGGGGGCCGGCTGAGGAATCACCTGAGGGTGTGGGGGTACCAAGGTATGATCTAAGGTAATTGTTTCTACATTTTGCAATGTCATTCAGTTCTCTGTTTGCTCTGTTCTGTAGTTGAGCCGGGGGTAAATGCCTATATATTTATATGCATGTCTATTATTTAATTATAACAATAAAGAACTTTTCAAAATACTTGAAAGAAAATTAACACGAAAATAATAAATGACTGCATCTACAATCTCGTCATATTCTTTTAATTTAAGGACCCAGTGGATCGGGTGATCCTTATTTTAGACTTGCTGCGGACATTTAGTCACTTTGACAACAATCTCGATACTATGGTGACGTGTCAGACACCCGCTGTAATCCTGGGCAGCATGACAGCCTATCAAGACGTTGTCGAGGTACAACAATATGGAATGGACATACTAGCAAAGGTCGCTAAATACCAGCCAACACTTGATAAGAAGGTTAGTTGTTGCCAAGGTGGAGATTCTAAATAATCAAGTTTATACGAATACACAAAACTGAATGATTTTACGTTTATCCGTACACTTTTTTTTTTAATTGGCTGGATATAGAATTCACGGCTTCGAAATTATTGTGGCAATCCTTTCGCATAGTTTTTACTGCAAAAACGGATTCAACAACGTTCTTACTTTTAAAAGACTTTCTTATAAATCAGGCTGTAACTCTTTTTTTTCAGACTCCGCTTCGAGAAGTTGGTTTGGACATGTTATTGTTAGGGATCAAACATCACACCAAAGACCTGCCTCTAGCACGGTCGACCTGTAGAGTGCTGGCCACTCTTGCATCAACATTAATCGCCGTTATCAACAACTGGCTGGATACAGGTGGGTGTCGAATAGATTGTCAATGTGTGAGCTCCGACAGCGGCACACCAGTCATCGGCATACCTCGTATAAATTTATTAATTAATAAGCGATTTTAGGCAGTGGGATAAAATAATGAATTATGAGTCCTTTGACCTTCATAAACACCAAATGAACACCAGTTATTTTTAGAACTTTTTTCGGCAATGGTACCATGTTCTTGTTATATTACCGTACGGTATTTTCCAAGGGACCCTGATTATGGTTATATCCGTACGGTCTATAACGGTACGGTATTATCCAAGGGAACCCAATTAACACTGGCTAGGGTCACCTAAAAGTTCGTTTACGTGGCATACTAGTTTGAAATGATTGTGTAACCTGGCTTAGGTGAACTGTGAGGTATGACAGTGCTCTAGTTCAAATATCGCTGCCAAACATGATGTATTGAAATTAAATTTCTAACGGACATTATCAAACTTTATTTTGCAGAGGAGTCCCGAGACGACAGTGTTCGTGAAGGTGTCGAGAAGTACGAGACACTGCTGGAGTACGTGTTCCAGCAAGGTATACCCGTGGTGCAGGGGGTCATGAAAAGCTTTGGCACAGACCTTGGTGTTAACACAGAGGGAAGGAAGTTCATATTCTATTATGCAAAACTACAACAACTACAGTGGGTATTTTCTTTTCTTTACTTTGAAATACATATAGAATTCTTCAGTAATTTAAAGACAATTAATGCAAATGTATGCAAGTTTTACAAGAAAAACAACATTCAGGTATATTTTCTTTAAGAGAACGCTGCCCCCACTAGCACTTGACCAGCCAGACATTCCCCCACGCTGCTACAACTTTGCTTATTCGACAAAAATAAGAAAGTTAGTGGTATGAATTCAAACCTGGAAAATAAATTTTTTTTCCATGCAGCTATTCTGTATAGCTGTATAGCTATATATTTTTAATTAACGGTTGCCTTTTTACATGCCATACAGTATAAAGAAGACGAGTTGGATAAAGAAGAGTACAGATGGTTCAGAAGATGAGGAAGCAGTAAAATCTAGTCAGATTGTTGCCCGAGACAGTGACGATGATGATCAGGCTGTTCAACAGCTTCTTGTAGGTAACAGAGTAGAGGAGGAACCTAAGAGTATCCTCAAACGGATTGGGTCTTACGAAAATTTGCGTACAAATGAAAAACGCATAGTGTTTGCTGATAACACTTTAGGTGGCTCGGATACTGAAACAACGTACAGTTCTGATAGCGAAGGGGGACGACTATCTCCGGAAGGTTGTCAAGAGCCAGGTGTAGCTAATGAGGAGGATGATTTCTCTAGGCAAGTTGTTCATCACTTTGTCAGACAAACAATCAGAAGAAGAAGTAGTCAGCTAGGAAATGAGAGTGATCAGGAGGTGGATGATAGTGATAGTGAGCACGAGTTTCTTCAAAGTTTATCAGCATTACAAAAGTCTGCTGACACGGTTCGTCAAAACTCAGTACAAGCGGACGCTGATACCATTGACAACAATAACGCTGTCAGAACGTTAGGTGGTTTTGAAAAGGGACAACCACTTACTGGTGCTAGTTCTGTATCTGACGAGACTGAAGAAGTAATTTCTAAAACCGAAGATAATTCCTTGTGCAGTAATGGTGTAAGGGAGAACACTGCTAACACCCCATTAACAACTGATGGTTCTTACGAGACTGAAGTTAATTCTGAACCTGCAGATAAAAAAGTTCAGGAAGACGTTTTCAAACGTGGTGTCGGAACAGTTGACAGAATAAAAGTTCTTGAAAGGAGTATGAGCGAAGATATGAGGCAGTCTGCTATTAGAGATGTTACATTTCTGGGGAAACTTGTTAGGACACAGGTAACACAGAACATTGATTACCTTTCGACAAAGTATGTTGTTGAAAATGTGCTAATTTACAAGGCTCTCCCTAGAAAAAATTTAAGTGCTATATCCACCCGCGAACGAGGTAGATACTCCATTTATGTTTCGACCAAGCTCACTCCTCCATTCACATCACCCCGTTTTAACTGACTTCACTTCAGTGTAGTTATCAGTTTCAATTACCTCCCTTAATGGTGATATGCTTATTTCAAACCATGCGGAATGTCAATCATTGTGGGTGACTTTATATAGGCAGACTTAAACTATCCGCTTTGGGGATACGGATGGTATGTACTGTATCTGTCTCCTGCACGGCTGGCCATGCGCTGCCGTCACATTTATATGGCTTTAAGGTTATCTGTACATCCAAAGTCACGTGAGCTGTTGGTTTATCATTTAAATTTTAAAACAATTTTCATTTTATTTCACTATTTTAGTTACCAGGTATGTCAAAGACATACTGGTATTTTAACGCAGAATAATATTTTTGCGGAAAAGACTATCTTTAGAAACCCGTGACATTTATATTTTGGAAACTATGTTGTCACTGTCACTTTCTTTCAGATAATTGTGTATGTGGGATCTTTGGTGTTCCAAGGTGAGGACTCAACAGTACTTATGGTTATAGACAAGCCAATCCAAACTCTTCTTGAAGACGCAGATGCTCCTGTTGAGCTGGTCGTATTTGCAAGGAACCAGTATGGCGATAAAATGACACTGATGGACCTGGAACCAGCGATAGTCATTAGTGTCATTGATGCTGTCAGATATAGGTGATACTGACTGTCTTTAAGTTTTAATAAAATGCTTTAAACTGGACTGCAGTGGCATGGTATTAATTTTTACATTCGACAGCAATGCTCGGACAAGAAGACAAGAGTCGGAACTTTTCTTCCGATTTAGATATCGAACTCAGTGGCAATGACATATTGACTCTTTACTCCAGGGATACGCTTTATATACTGTGTGTAAAGAGAGGATCCAGATCAGCTTACACATTCGTGCAGCCTGATCTGGATCTACACTGTTTACTTTTTAGACAGAAACAACAAAATGAACCCAAAAGCGGACAGTTTAGATCCCGATCAGACTGCATGAATGTGCAGGCTGATCTGGGTCAACATTGGTCGCACATGGGATGTATGGAGTATAAGTGGAGTAAAAGGTTTACTTATATTTTAAGTATTGTAATGCCTTCAGGTCGGTTACCAAGGAGCTAGTCCAGTCAGCGGTGCTCAATTTGACAAGAAGCTTGTCGGGCAGCCTACTTCCGGCCACCATCCAAACCGCCATGCAGTTCTTCAAAACGAGCTTCGCGGATCCACATCTAAGCGGGGTGCTGAGAGGTAAATTACATACATCTTAAAAGCATTCCGATTCCTAATGACATTCTAAACTTGATTTCCTCATGCAAAAGCAACAAACCCATCAATATGTTTCTTGCTTGAAAATGCTAATTTGTTAAGAGATTGTTGAAAACTGTTGAACAAGGCAAACAATCCATAAATATGTTTAATAAACACATTCGTATGGTATTGACTTAAATAATAACGAATAATTAACACAACATAATAAAATTATAAAACATGGTTTTGTACCTAAATATGAATTCACTTTAACCTCAAACACTGGCTTATTCCGTAAAAGGTATAAAGCGGAAATAAAGTTATTTTCCAACAAATGCAGTGAACATATAGATATTATAAATTATAAAATAATTCATGTTAAGATTTGTCACGGAAATCAGTAAAAATATCAGGTATAACGAGTATACCACTTTAAGGTTGTTTTTTTTTTCACTGAAATCATAAAATAAAAAAATAAGTACTTCGTTGTTACTCATTTCTTTTATGGTACATGTAAATTTTATATTTCAGATGAAGAATTTTTGAAAGACTATAGAAATTGTTTCCAGAAAGCTACAGAAAGAATGGAGCAGTCACATACAATTGATGATATTCGAGCAAACCTCGCACCAAAAACTTCTGCCATATGAAATCATTTTATAAACCTTATTGGGATGATGTGTTTATGCTTAATAGGTGCATATTTTTATTATCTAATGGTAAATCTTAAAAATCTTTGAAAGTATGATCTGAAGGGTTTTGTAAACTATACTTATGGACAAATGTCTTGTCCGGTGGTTTTCCGTGATATCTTTTAAATGCGTAAAATCCAAAAATGCATTATTATACCGGCATAAATTTGGTATTAATGGAAAGATGACATTTATATGCATTGAATAAAAAGAATTCTGAAATTTGAGCCAGTACTGGCAGTAGAATTATATGTTGAAAAGTGGCATGCAAAACGTTCCAATCGTCCTACCGGACAAGACCTTTGTTCGTTAGCATATTTGAAACTCCAATATTCGGTAGAAGCATTTGATAATATTATTTTTATTTGGCCTGAATGTCTCCACCAGTTAGTTAATTAATTAGTTAAGGATGTCAACGGATATCCGGATACAAACACTTCGTTTATAGTAATATTGTCGGATGTGCGAGGGATAAAACTTAAGTTTTCATTGGCATAATAAAATCGTCGTTTCTAAAAGTAAAGACAGAATTAAATCATCGTTTCCATAGACGGAATGAAATCGACTATGCTCGATTTTAAGTTGTTCAATAATAGAGCAAAAAGTTAAGACTTGAAAAGATGAATTTGTGAATAAATCATACATTTGTTGTTTTTTTTTATAGTAATGAGGTATTATAAATAATTTAAAAGTCAGGTTGCTGAGAGCAAGAACCAAGGAAGTGCTATATTATGCGTCTGTTGTGATACATAAACTACTGTGATATTTTATGTATTTTATGCTCAAGTTATTTTTCATTTCATCCATGTACATCTCTGCATGTATATATTTGCACGCCGGCATTTATCAATGAATGCACGCCCTTAAAATACGCACACACACGCCTGCATGTATATGCATGGATATTATCGGGTATTTTGGAAGGTATCAGTGATAATAATGTCCACTCGGTGACCAAGATCTTAGAACTAATCTGGAGACCAGTCTCAAACATCCGGTCGCTATTTCAGCCAATCTGATGATTGAGATTTAGGACTAGTCTTCAATCTTAATTTTATGATCTTAAGCCATAGTTTAATGGAAAACACTTATCTCTTATCAACAATCCTATATTCTTAATTGTCCATTGCATGTATTGGTCGCACATGGGATATATCAGATCAACATCCCGAGAGGAAATAATTAACGGACCACACCATAATGTCCTCGGTCAGAGGCGGGAGGGTCCATAAACTGGGAAGAAACAACAACAACAACAGGAAATAATTAAACACTGATAGTCTTTAATTGAAAGCAATGCCTTCATTACATACAGTATGGAAGCAATGACTTGCGCGCAATAAGATTCTTTGAAAGTGATATGCGAACACAAGAAGCTAACCAAAATGCATGCTTGGATATATTTTTCAACTCGAAATACAACCCGAAGATAGTGAAAACGTGTTAAATGTTATTTTTCAATCACGACTGTCACATAGCAAAGCAACTAAATGATTTACATGTATTTCTGAGCATTATAGTAACTAACTGTTCTACGAAAATTAACTGAACAAATTGGTTATAGCTCAACTAATTCAATTTTGAATAAACAGATTCTCCTTTAAAATATTTTTAATTCAGATAACTATGTTAAAGTGTCCGCTTGAAAGTGGGAACATAATCGGAATTAGTTGTTATCATAATTTATTTTGATATCTGCATTATGTTTTATTACTGTATATGTTTTAATGACTGCATTAAGATTTTCTATTTCTGCATTATATTTTTACTGTAATAGTGTTCAAATGCTGTATAATGGTGTTCTTAATTAGTGTTTTGTTACTGTATTATAATGTTCTAAATTGTAATGTTGTATTACTTTATTATGATGTCCTAAATTGTGATGGTGTAATACTATATTATGACGTTCTAAATTGTAATGTTGTTAAACTGTATTATGATGTTCCAAATAATTTGTTATCTTGTAATACTGCAATATGATTTTCAAATTGTAATGATGTCATTTTTATTATGATGTTCTTAATTGTAATGCTGTATAACTTTAATATGATGTTATAAATTGTAAAATTGAAATTGTATATTAAAATGATCTAAAATTCTAAATTTTAATGTTGTAGTATTGTACATGTATTATGATGTTCTAAATCGGTTTTATGATCTTTTAAAACAGAATTATCAGCACCACAAATTAAGAAAACTTTTTGAAAGTTTTATTGTCGATACCCTGATTAAATTCAAAAGTACAGCTGCAAATCACTACCGCAACAGGTATATCTCATCCAGTGTTTTATAAAGATTTGATGAGATAAATTAAAAAACAATATTTATTTCTCCACGTTCACGTCATTTACAATAACCAGCTTTAAATTAAAAAAGAAAGACTACCAACATGTTATTCTACTGCGCTCTGTGTGCTTGGTGATTAACGAATATACAGCTAATCACCTTGGTTTACTGTTAGTTTGCACGACTGGTGGCAGGGGTTTAGAAGTTAATGAAGGTTTCTAGGTAAATCTTGTAAAAGAACGTTGAAGCTCGATCTGTTTTCTTTTAATCTTGTAAAATGATTAAGTGTCCGCCTTTTTTGATTTACAATTCCCTTAGATTTTTATGTTTTATACGTTTTTGTCCTTTTGCACAATTTCGAATTATTTGAAATTAAACTTTTATTCACCCCTCTTTTCCTCTCTGAATTTTGGCTTTGTGAGTAGGCTGTGTTTTCTGAGATTGGTACGTCCTTATATGCATGTTTCACTGTTTCACTGTTTGGTTCTTGAATTATGTTATTATCTTACTGTACATGTATTTATAAAATTCTATGTATGCCATGATGTTTTTTTTTATGATTTGATCATGATTTTTTGTACATTAGTATGTTCTATTACTGTATTACGGTATTTCTATTCAGGGTTTACTTAAGTTACTATAAATATTATCAGTTGCTTCTGCTGTTGCTGCTGGTGCTGCTACTGCTGCTGCGTAATGTTGATTGTTGTCGCCTGAAATTTCTTTGTCAGATTTGTTGTTAAGTTTGGTGTTGTCTCCTTGGTATATACTAGAGGTTGCCTGATAAAGTTCTCTTTGCACATCTTCCACTTTGTGGTAGACATTGTCCGTGCCCACAGGGAGATGCACGCTTTTGTTTAAGTGCTCGCGGATTGCGGTGTTTGTGTGGTCATATATATCACTTGTATTGTTAAGTTTATTGTAAATGTTTTCCCCGTGGTTGTTGTATTTCTTTTCCACTTGCTCTTGTGTATTATTGTAAATATTTTTATCGTCGTCGTGATTGTTCCTGTAAAGGATCTTTTTGCAATTTGATTCTTCGAACGATGTTATATTTCTCTTGATTTTATTCTTGTTAACTTTCCCATACGTTACATTTGGTTGTATGCTTAGATCGTCAGGAACAGCTTCGTAGAATTCCGTCAATGGAATTTCGTTATTTTCCGGTGTTGAATTTAGAAGTTTTGCCGTTGTGCCGATGTTTGGATTAGTGTCGCTTTTTGATGAGTCTAGTTTCCGCTGGCGAACTATGGAACTCTTGGCTTTCCTTTAAGAAGAAATTAACACGCGTAAATAATCAGTTCAACATCATTTCGTCATTTTCAAAAATATTTTCGGTTAAACTAGAGTGTTATGCAGTTTAAATTTAACATTTCTCCCTTCAATTTTCTTTAAACAATGGTAAGTGTTAAAACTTCTCAGTTAGATAAATAATCCAATTCAAGTTAAACTAGAAATGTGTCCACGGATGCCCCCGCTATGCATCGTTTTCAGATACTAAAGTGCAATGATGGGAATAATAGCGTTTCAAAGACAGTGATGTTGGAGTAATTATAAGAATATGCATAAACTTGATGATCAAGTAAAATATTTGTATTTGTGGCACTGTTGTCTTCTCATTATGGAAATGTCTGTGAAGAAGTTGGTGGTAATGCAATGCAATGTCATAGTGAACATTTGTGCCAAGTTATTTTGAAATCCCTTCCTTCATAAAGAAGTTATAGCCCGAACAAGTAAATTCAAGTTTTAGTAACTGTGACCTTGACCTTGGACTTACAGGCATGGGTAATGTACGCAACACATCACCCTGTCATGGTGAACATTTGTGCCAAGTTATTTTGAAATCCCTCCATTCATAACAAAGTAACAGCCCGGACAAGAAAATTCTATTTTTAGTTACAGTGACCTTGACCTTCGACCTAAAGGCTTGGGCATGTATGTGACATACCGTCTTGATATGGTGAAGAATTATACCAAGTTATTCAAAAATCCAATAAGAAATAACAAAGTTATAGAGCGGACAAGATTTTGCAAGAAAATTCTATTTTTAGTAACAGTGACCTTGACCTTGGACCTACAGGCATGGGTATTTGTCACAACACATCGCCTTGTTATGGTGAACATTTGTGCCAAGTTATTTTGAAATCCCTCCATTTCAAACGAAGTTAAGGGCAAAGTGTATATTTTTCTTAACACAAAATGTAAGTGAAAAAGGGGCATAATTTGAAAAATATTGGAAGCAGGGTTATGAGTCTTGTTGGTTATGATGTAGATTTTGATGGTGAAAATATATTTCAAGTTTCCAGGCAGTATCTCAAGTAGTTTTAAAGTTATGGGCAAAATGCATATTTTGCTTAACACAAAATATAAGAAACAAGATATATTCCTATTAAAACTAATGTAAATGAAAGTATCAAAGGGCCATAACTTCTGAACGGAACATGAAAGAGCAAAACCCCACCTTTATGCACAACAACATATCAGGCCAAGCATTGTGGTCAAGTTTCATCAAATTCCCAGCAGAGGTGTAGGAGCAGTTGTGACACGAGATATACTCCTATTAAAACTTATGTAAATAGAAGTATCAAAGGGGCATAACTTCTGAACGGAACATGTAAGAGCGAAACCCCACCTTTATGCACAACAACATATCAGGCCAAGCATTGTGGTCAAGTTTCATTAAATTCCCACCAGTATTGTAGGAGGAGTTGCGTTCACGAGATATACTCCTATTAAAATTAATGTAAATGGAGGTATCAAAGGGCCATAACTTCTGAACGGAAAATGTAAGAGCGAAACACCACCTTCATGCACAACAACATATCACAGGCCAAGCATTGTGGTCAAGTTTCATTAAATTCCCACCAGTAGTATAGGAGTTGCGTTCACGAGAATATCGGACGGACGGACGGACAGGAGCAACTCTTAATGCCCGTCGCCATTTCATGGCGGGGGCATAAAAAATTAAAATTGTATAGAGAAATATTGTTTATTAATAACTAAGTTACCTTTTTACACAAACACACGTGATTGCAATGAGAACCACAACAACAACAACCACCGCAGATATCGACCCAACTATAACCGTTACTGTGGAAAAAAAACACAATCAAATGTACGAGTATTAATTAGCACACGTCACCATTACCTCCTTTTTTTTTTAAACCTTCGATGCTTTGTTTACTTTCCTGGCAGTACATATTGTTCACTTAATGGAATTATATTTGAAGTGCCCCAGTGCTTTATGATTTTTCTTCTTCTTTTTATTAACTCTTATTGGCTGCATGGAAAGCTGTTTTCATTTCTGAACATTTACCTTTGCTAATACATGTATTTACTTTTCTACCCCGAATGTCACTCTACACTGATATACTAGAATACAAAAGCATATAGAAATACCTTAATACCGGACAGAGTAATATTATTGTAAAATCGCTGTCATAAGCATAAAATATTATCATCGTTGGCATAGTTAAAATCTACTTATAAAACTTCCAGTAGGCAACAGCGTTTACGGGCGATAAAGCAACATTTAATAAATAATATATGTAAAGGAAACTTAGAAAACCACCGAACACGACAAATATGAAAATACTGCAGGCTCGGTTTGATGGAGCCTGTTCTCGGAAAATGCATATTACCGCCCACGCCGCCTAGCCCCGGGTTGAGTGCAACTTAATATTTATACTAATAACAGTTCAATTTCGATTCATCCCGAACGATGATGTGCATATGGCGGTTTAATAATTTTTGTTACAAAATGACAAGCAAAATAGCACGAGTTTTAGCGGCACAAGCGCATCATTTTAAGGATAGTAGTGGCGTGCTCCGATATTTGTGGCTAGGCGCTGTGAACGTATCGGAACTTGTTCGATTCATGGTTCGAGTCTCAACAATAAGGAATCAAGATTGTAAAACTGAGAATAGAGACCAGTCTCAAATCTCAAGGATCTGATTGCTGAAATGGAGACTTCGTTCCAATCTCAGTTTTATAAACTTCAGCCCAGAATGTGGTTATTTAAAATTTAATTACAAAAGATCTAGAAACCAAGTACGAGTATGAGGTCCAATAGCTTTATGCTCTTTACCTTTGTTATCATCTGATGTTAGTTTGTCTGATGTGGTTGTTGAACTTGGCGTGGTAGGGACAGCAACTGGTTAAATAGCAAAATAAACATGTAGAGACTGTAACTGTTCGAATAGCAACATAAACATGGATGGACAACAACTGTTCGAATAGTAACATAAATATGGATGGACAGCAACTGTTCGAATAGCAAAATAAATATGGAGAACATGGAAAAATTGTAAGCAACTTTAAAGTAAAAAAGAGACATTAACTACAAAAATATTCTTGGATGAGTTATGGGTCTTGTTGGAAATGAAACAGGTCAGGATGGGGGACATCTTTTAACATTGAAATCAATCACGTAATTAAACGACAATAACTTAAAAATAGTAGACAGTAAAATTGATGCACTTTTTAACCAAGATATAGATTGTGATAGTAAATATATATTCCGAGTCTGACATTTAATATCTTTAGTCCATAAAACTTAAACGTCCACAAGACAACAGGTCTGGAGGTTATAAAGCTGAGATTGGAAACCAGTCTCAAATCTCAAGCATCTGATTGGCTGAAATGGCGATTGGTCGCCATTTCAGCCAATCAGATGCTTGAGATTTGAGACTGGTTTCCATGCTCAGTTTTATAATCTTAGGCACAGGTTACGGTGACGCGAACACTGGGTGTGCATGATAACTCTTGTTCTTCAAAAAAAAAACGAAATAGAAAATGACGAACAAATTGGCGATGCTTTCACGTGGACGTGTTTTAATTTGTCTTTTGTGTGTGCAGGTTTTTCTTATTTAAACCTTACATACAAACATTCACAAATATCGTATTCTTTCTACTATGCACCCAAATAGTTTGTTACGTCATGACGTCATACGGCCTACGCAGTCTTGAACCTATTTTCTAAATTTTCGTAATGGAAATATGATGCCAGAATGGTACCAACTTGGATGAAATGTTCAGTGAAAAAGAGAGAATAATTTTCCTAGATTATATCAACTGAGTTTGAAACTCAGTCTCAAATCTCAACCATCTGATTAACTGAAATGGAGACGTATCTCTATTTCAGCCAATCAGATGCTTGAGATTTAAGACTGGTTTCCATTCTAAGTTTTATAATCCGGGAACCTTAGAAAAGGAGAAAATATCCGAATTACCAGTCCACCAAGTAATATTTGCTCCTTTATTGTTGTAAGTATCATCCGACTTGAATTTAATGGTAACATTTCCCGTAGAACTGTTGAACATTGCAGTATTCTTTCCACAGAGAGGTGAGCCAAATAAAGAACTTCCGTCAAAGAGCTACAAAAATATATGCTATGTAATCATTATATTCACTAGTTACATATTTCGTTTGTTTCTTCGAAATTTCAGGTATCATTATTTGTAAACAAAGAGTTAGAACGGCTGATGTTTCGCAACTGGTCACTTGCATTAGTCTAGATGTACTGTTGTATCATTATATTTCGCGGTGGTTTAATTTTCGCGTATTTCGCGCTAGGGTAAATGTGCGAAATCAAACCCTAGCGAAATAAAACCATTGAATATCTAGTCCTACTACAAAAATACAAGTGCGCGAATTTAAGCCCTCGCGAAAATGTCACTTATGTCATTTGCGCGAAATTTGATCCCCGCGAAATTAAATGATACAACAGTAGTATTATCGTTACAATATGGTGTCCCTATCCCGTATATGCACATCTGACTTACCAATTTTGTATTCTCAAAGGTAATATCAAATAAATAATGCAGTTTAACATTAGTATACGTTGATTGTACAGTTCGAAATGGCTACATCATGACTGATCAATAATGCAGTTTAACATTAGTATACGTTGATTGTACAGTTCGAAATGGCTACACCATGACTGATCACTAATGGAGTTTAACATTAGTATACCTTGATTGTACATTTCGAAATGGCTTATATCATGACTGATCAATAATGGAGTTTAACATTAGTATTCGTTGATTGTACAGTTCGAAATGGCTACATCATAACTGATCAATAATGCAGTTTAACATTAGTATACGTTGATTGTACAGTTCGAAATGGCTACATCATAACTGATCAATAATGGAGTTTAACATAAGTATACCTTGATTGTACATTTCGAAATGGCTTATATCATGACTGATCAATAATGGAGTTTAACATTAGTATTCGTTGATTGTACAGTTCGAAATGGCTACATCATAACTGATCAATAATGGAGTTAAACATAAGTATTCGTTGATTGTACAGTTCGAAATGGCTACATCATAACTGATCAATAATGGAGTTTAACATAAGTATACCTTGATTGTACATTTCGAAATGGCTTATATCATGAATGATCAATAATGGAGTTTAACATTAGTATTCGTTGATTGTACAGTTCGAAATGGCTTATATCATGACTGATCAATAATGGAGTTTAACATTAGTATTCGTTGATTGTACAGTTCGAAATGGCTACATCATAACTGATCAATAATGGAGTTAAACATAAGTATTCGTTGATTGTACAGTTCGAAATGGCTACATCATAACTGATCAATAATGGAGTTTAACATAAGTATACCTTGATTGTACATTTCGAAATGGCTTATATCATGAATGATCAATAATGGAGTTTAACATTAGTATTCGTTGATTGTACAGTTCGAAATGGCTACATCATAACTGATCAATAATGGAGTTTAACATTAGTATTCGTTGATTGTACAGTTCGAAATGGCTACATCATGACTGATCAATAATGGAGTTTAACATAAGTATACATTGATTGTACAGTTCAAAATGGCTACACCATGACTGATCACTAATGGAGTTTAACATTAGTATACCTTGATTGTACAGTTCGAAATGGCTACATCATGACTGATCAATAATGGAGTTTAACATTAGTATTCGTTGATTGTACAGTTCGAAATGGCTACATTATGACTGATCAATAATGGAGTTTAACATAAGTATACCTGATTGTACAGTTCGAAATGTTTTAAATCATGACTTATAAATAATGGAGTTTAACGTTAGTATACATTGATTGTACAGTTCGAAATGGCTACATCATGACTGATCAATAATGGAGTTTAACATAAGTATACCTGATTGTACAGTTCGAAATGTTTTAAATCCTGACTTATAAATAATAGAGTTTAACATTAGTATACGTTGATTGTACTGTTCGAAATGGCTACATCATGACTGATCAATAATGCTGTTTAACATTAGTATTCGTTGATTGTACAGTTCGAAATGGCTACATCATGACTGATCAATAATGGAGTTTAACATTAGTATTCTTTGACTGTACAGTTCGAAATGGCTACATCATGACTGATCAATAATGGAGTTTAACATTAGTACACCTTGATTGTACAGTTCGAAATGGCTTACATCATGATTAATCAATAATGGAGTTGAACATTAGTATACGTTGATTGTACAGTTCGAAATGGCTACATCATGACTGATCAATAATGCTGTTGAACATTAGTATGCCTTGATTGTACAGTTCGAAATGGCTACATCATGACTGATCAGTAATGGAGTTTAACATTAGTATTCGTTGATTGTACAGTTCGAAATGGCTTACATCATGACTGATCAATAATGCAGTTTAACATTAGTATACATTGATTATACAGTTCAAAATGGCTACATCATGACTGATCACTAATGGAGTTTAACATTAGTATACGTTGATTGTACAGTTCGAAATAGCTAAATCATGACTGATCAATAATGGAGTTAAACATTAGTATACCTTGATTGTACAGTTCCAAATGGCTTACATCACGACTAATCCATAATGGAGTTTAACATTAGTATACGTTGATTGTACAGTTCGAAATGGCTACATCATGACTGATCAATAATGGAGTTTAACATTAGTATTCGTTGATTTATCAGTTTGAAATGGCTTACATCATGACTGATCAATAATGCTGTTTAACATTATTATTCGTTGATTGTACAGTTCGAAATGGCTACATCATGACTGATCAATAATTCAGTTTAACACGAGTATTCGTTGAGTCTGCAGTCCGAAATGGCTTACATCACGATTTATCAATAATGTTGTTTAACACTAGTACACGTTGATTGTACAGTTCGAAATGGTTTACACCATGACTAATCAATAATGCTGTTTAAAATGAGTCTACGTTGATTTTTCAGTTCGAAATGGCTTACTTTATGACTAATCAATAATGATGTTTAACATAAGTATTCGTTGATTGTGAAGTTCGAAATGGCTTACACCATGACTAATCAATAATGCTGTTTAAAATGAGTCTACGTTGATTGTACAGTTCGAAATGGCTTACATCATGACAAATCAATAATGCTGTTTAAAATTAGTTTTGTTTGATTGTACAGTTCGGAACGGCTTTCATCTTGACTAATTGTTGTTTAACATTAGTATTCGTTGGTTGTACAGTTCGAAATGGCTTACATCATGAATGATTAATAATGTTGTTTAACATAAGTATTCGTTGGTTGTACAGTTCGAAATGGCTTACATCATGACTAATCAATAATGTATAAAATTAGTATTCGTTAATTGTACAATTCGAAATGGCTGACATCATGACTAATCAATTATGCTTGTTTAAATTAGTATTAGTTGATTGTATAGTTCGAAACGGCTTACCTCATGACTAATCAATAATGCTGTTTAACATTAGTAGAAGTTGAATTTGCAGTCCGAAATGGCTTACATCATGACTGATCAATTACGCTGTTTAACATTAGTATAAGTTGATTGTAGAGTTCGAAATGGCTTACATTATGCTTAGTCAATAATGCTGTTTAGCATTAATATTCGTTGATTACGCAGTCCGAAATGGCTGACATCATGACAAATCAATAATGATGTTTAACATTAGTATTCGTTGATTGTGAAGTTCGAAATTGCTTACATCATGACTAATCATTTATGCTGTTTAACATTAGTATTCGTTGATTGTACAGTTCGAAATGGCTTACATTACGACTGATCAATAATGTTATTCAACATAAGTATTCGTTGATTGTACAGTTTGAAACTTTAATGACTTACATTATGACTTACCTTAATTGAGTCTGCGCTACAATTGTAAGAGCTGTCTAGTTCAAAGTCTACGTTAACACTGAGAATGTGTCCTGCGGCAGCTGAAATTTTCCACTCACAATTCAGCCGTTTACCGTATTCTCCTGCATGGTAACCAGTAGTTAGAATTGTACCACTGAAGGAATCGTCATAGTGTTCGCCGCAAAATACTGGCTCTGTAGTTAGAAAAGTAAAGAAGACGAATAACAAAGAATATTTTAAAGGTGACTACTTAAGTATGATGATTACAATTATTAAGTGCATTCAAATATCAAAATTTATCATTTAGAATACACGAGTGAATCAAATATTTAAAGTTGTTCAAAATTCTAGAGAAAATCGCTCCTGTTTAGTCATTTATAGGTATAAATCAGTAGTAGATTTAATACACATCTGAGTCATTGAAGAATTCCACCCTGGGTTGAAGGTTATAAATCTGAGTTTGGAAACCAGTCTCAAATCTCAAGCATCTGATTCGCTGAAATGGGGACCAGTCGCCATTTCAGCCAATCAGATGCTTGAGATTTGAGACTGGTTTCCATGCTCAGTTTTATAACCTTGGGCACTGAACTGTGAATAGGCAGCGTTAGGAATTTATTTATTTGAATTTAGAATTTAGTCGCCATTTCAGCCAATCAGATGCTTGAGATTTGAGTCTGGTTTCCATGCTCAGTTTTATAACCTTGGGCACTGAACTGTGAATAGGCAGGTTTAGGAAT
This sequence comes from Corbicula japonica, assembly GCA_038501625.1. NCBI lineage: Eukaryota > Metazoa > Mollusca > Bivalvia > Venerida > Cyrenidae > Corbicula > Corbicula japonica. Next base: position 2,159,627 of record JAZAYU010000039.1, on the reverse strand, counting down.
TTATTTATTTGAATTTAGAGAATACTTGTTAGTTTGTTTGTAAGTGAAAACTCTAGTTAAATTAAATTAAAATTTTGAAGTGCTTAAATATAAATGGGAAATACATGATTCTAGAAAACCAAGATTCAGAAATTAAGAAAACGAGTAAAAAGAAACTGTACCATTAACGTACCAATTCATGTCTTATCGACAAAGCGGTGAGCAATTTAGCCATTTGATCATTGTTTAAAATGTCAATATTTTATGTTGATCAATTTTAATTCTCACTTGAAACTATCATTGGTAAACATAAAGAAACATGAAAATAATGAGAATAACGTAATAAGCTCAAGACATTTGTCCTTGGTTCGAATCCTTAGTAGTAACTAAACATCGGACTTTTTATATATAACATGTACGTTTCATTTGTGTTTTCTTCTTTTCTTGTTGATGTTTTGGTCACAGGAAGGTTAGACCATTGACGATGTGCGATTTTGTGTCTATGATTTATATTACTTTATATAATTGGTATAGCATAATTAGAAACAAGTACTTTTATGAGCTCAAGTTTCGCCATGAATCTTTTACTAGATTTCATGCCATCTATCCAAACAACAAGACGTGGTATGCGCTCCAGGTAGTAACAAGTAGACAGTTTTACCTTTTTGGCAAATAAATGAATGTTGTTCACTGCACGATACAAAGCCGTTTTGAGTCCCATTTGCAGCAACAGACAACGTAGAGCATTTCTTCGGTATAATGCTCGGTTCTGTAATTATCAGAATCTATGTATGAGTAATGTGTTGCATAAAAGGATTATAAAATTCAATTACCCGGTACTAGTAGCATCTAAACGAAAGGTCAAAATCTACAAATACGAGGGATGATCAAAAATAACGTAGACTTTTGTTATATTTTTTATATTATTCAAAATACCACAAATAAAATTACACAAGCTTTAATCGGAATATGTCCAGCATAATTTTACAAAATATCAGCAAAATACAACATCACATAAAAAAAAACTATGAACAATTAAAATCATACACTAACCGCTATCCGGCGCACGTCAAATTAGATCTAATAACGTCAACGACGTTACTTCACGGGCGCAGCGTTAGCGAAGCGGCGTATGTTCTAAGTTTCTTGAAATAGACTCCGTCACCGGAATGCGATGCCGGGGTTCCATTGATCGAACATAGTAGTGTATCATTCCTGGTCAAAGTCTCGCAAGTGGTTCATGAGGCGATCAAAAAAGTGGCCCTCTTCTCGCTCGTACCGCCGAAGAAACGACCGGGAATGCAATACCCACAGTATCGCGGTACTTTAGCAACGAGCGTGTAACTGTTCAAACAACTTATTACAAATTTGTATTTGTTAATATATAACAAGTCTTTGCATTGTGGACACAGTCTGTGTTGCTGTTTACTCAAGTGTAATTAAAATTATATATAACTTATTGATTCCTATTTGATAATTTATGACTTCGTAATGATTCAAATACCAAACAAAAACATTTTTCGAAAAACATATTTGTTAATAAATTATTAATACACCTTTAAAAATGTCATTTGTTCTGCAATATCCGTTGCACGGTACCTCATCCAGTCTAGAATAGGTCGAAAAGCGCCATAATAGTTAGACTTTAGTCCGCTTCAATTGCCTCACGACTTGACGTCACTGCCGTAACGCCGATTTTTTTTCTTTTTTTCCATACACCAGGCCTATTTAATGGCTCTTCTGACCGTAAAAAGCACTGGTACAACTAAAAATCTAGAGCTCGGCTTACGGAAGTTTTCATTTGCGGCTGCTAAATTATTATAGCTTTTCATGAGGTGATTTTCAAAGACCATGACAGAATTTTATAACAGCGCGTATTTCCGAGCGATCTGACGGCGACATTTCTGACGTTTTAACGTTGGTGATAGCTTTCTTAAATATTGACTGTTTTTAAAACGCATAGTCAGAATGACGTAAAATTTCGGCATTGCATCATTTGTATACCGTGCTTCGACGTTGCGAAATTTGGCTGTGTTTCAACTAGTAGTTTTGTTTTTATTGACAGGTATATGCTTTATAAAGTACAATGGCAACGGCGTGCGCCGCCTACGTGTTACCATGGTTATTCAAATAAGCCACGCGCTTTTGAAATCGATTAAATATATGAATATTTTAGCTCAGTTTGTTACGTTTGTGTTCTGATTGAATTTAGTATATAATTTATTGCGAACGTGTTTCAAATTAAGATACAATGACAAAAGTCCACGAACTTTTTGATCCGCCCTCGTAAAATTATATGAATATTATTTAATATTATCAGCGGACATAAAGAAAGTTTCACTTTAAGTATGGTTTAAACTTTAAACGATAAATCCATGTCTTTTAGAGCATGATAATTTATTTTAAAGCAATCCATTTTACTATGTTTATTTTTTCCGTTAGTATATATTAAACAAAATTATATAGTCTGTTTGTTTACACGGCCACTTATTATCTTACTGACCAACGAAGCAGCCCGAAATAAAAAGGGTCTTTTTTGCCAAAATATCGTATTCAGTTTGTCTCACGAGACTATATAACAGTTTGGGTAGTAATATTATAATCCTTGATGTTATACAACAAAAATCTCTTTGTTGGTTGCGTCGCCGGAATTGCAGGGCTAGGCGTTGTCGCGGTGACGGTGCGGGTTCGCTCCCAGCTAGAGACACTGTCATTTTAAATTCAAAGTAGCGCTATTTGTGCAGTGTGGCAGTCGTAAAAAGTCTCCCCGTACAATTATAGTCAGTACTGTTAAATCACCCGTTACCCATGCCATGCAGTGATGGTTACGTATATAAGGGCTATCCGATCAACATTTTTTTGAGTTGTCCCGGCTAGCTCAGTTGGTTGCGTCGTCGGAATTCCAGGGCTAGGCGCTGTCGCTGTGACGGTGCGGGTTCGCTTCCAGCTAACGATATTATCATTTTTAGTTAAAAATGGGTGTTGTTGTGTTTTTAGAAACAAATTTCATTTAGTTTTTGCATTTCGATCATTTGTCGGCAAAACACATAACACAATTGTAAGCCTTACGTTAACAAATGTAAACAAATCCGGGGCTACTTACTGATTTCCGATTCACTAGAAACGTTTCTTGAATATCCAAGCCAGTTATTTTTTATAATATTGACGCGAAAAGACATCCGATGTATCATAGGGCCTGCCATACATTTACACTGAGACTGGCTGCTGAGATTTCTCGACACTTGCCATGTGCTTTTGGTGTAGTTCCCGTCTAGACGGCCATTGTAAACACTGTTATTTACTGAAAAGCCAGATGAAATAATTATCCTATTATTTTCTATACATCGAGCGTGAAAGCTTTTGGCCGTCATAGTTCGTAACAGTCATTTTCTTCGTTCGAACAATAAACACCCATTGAAAATGCCCTATTCTTTGTTGGCAAGTGAAAGAAAAATGCACATTCCAGCACTAAACTAAATGGCACACTGAACTAGGTAGCGAACTTTAAATACTACACTCTCTCACACTATCTGCTCATTACATTCACCTCTGTTATAGGCTGGGACTACTTTCAACAACTTTTCCTTTAACTCAAAACATAATTTACCAACTACATTTAAAATAGCTTGGGTTTCTTCGGTTTTTATTATTGTCAAGCTGCCGAGTTTGGTAAAAATATCTTGACATTGAGCCTTTCGAAGCGGTGTTAAGCAAGTGCAAGGAACGACAATTCTGCGAAGGAGAGTGTAAATGCTTCTTTAACTATTTCGCGATAAGTATGTTCTAGGTGCCGAATGTCAAGCATTTGCCCCTGTTGAGTATTTTTCGGCGTTAGCTGTCTTAGCTCACCTTTGACCTAGTTTTTTTCCAATGAAATATTGGAAATAAAGCTTGTTATGCAGCGGGAAAATCAACAAGACTCATTTCGATTGGTTGTTATTAGGTGTTGTTTACTATTACCGTAACGATTTTATATTGGGCGAAAGTATTCATCTGGTATTTACATGTTCGGTCATTTTCGTTTTCAAATTATAAATAACCAGTTAAGTCAACTCATGGCTTAAATATAATATTATATGGAATATTCATGGGTGTTAGGTAAACACTTGCGTATAATACACAGTGTAAAACGACAGAGAAGTGCAGATATTTCTAGTTCTTACTGGTTCCTTTCTAGTTCCTTTGATACTGATTGTTAATTTCAAGGCCAGAAACACAAATTTTCTTGGTATAGTAGTTATATCCTTCGCCTCACAAGCGGCGGCCCCGGATTCAATACTCGGGAGGGAAACCTTTTTAGAAAGTTTATTTACGTAAAAGTAGATTTCGCTCTTGTAACAAGTTGTTATTATTTATATTCAAGGACATTTATTACTCTTGATTTCTAACTCTACAAGAGGTATTTAATTGAAACTGAATTAACGTAGATCGAGACCTAATGAAAGACATTGCTTCTTTAATCGACACTTGCTTCAACATTTTTGGAAGACACTGTCAATTAATTTATGGGGTTTCCATGACTCGGTCGCTTAATCCCTAGGCCATACAAAGAAGGCAGGGATGGTTTGTCGACAGCTATAACAACTAAAAGAAAATTACTAAACTGTGTCTGCTTTGCCGCTCTATTTCATTCTATATATATATATATATATATATATATATATATATATATATATATATATATATATATATATATATATATATATATATATATATATATATATATATATATATATATATATATATATATATATATATATATCTTTTCTATCAACGCAATATCTTTTTTAAAGATATTACTTGTAGCACATTGTCTTATTATACATCCAGCTTTGTTAGAGACAAAACATCACAATCACAAAACGAAAATGGGCGGGAGGGGGGCGGAATCGAACTCCTATTTTGGGGCATAAATATTTCCATGGAGCTTTTGGCTAAGAAGTTGGACATTTTCCTATAACTACTCTAAGACTGCCCCCAAACGAACCCCTTTTCTGTTAATCTCGCATCCGACCCTGTTAGTGAACATTCACCTTGTTAAACAACCTTCTTGAACCCGGCTAAGATTTGTATTATAAAATAAACATATGGTGTTAAAATAACCCCCATAAAACTCAAATTATATCATTTATATGTCATCAGCATTGAAGTTGATATTATATGAAATCGTTTCATTTTTAAACTAAAATTGCGTCCCTGCTATCTACTGTTACATTACTTACGATCTGTCATGCAGTGTAGATATCCAAATTCAATTTCATTGCAGTTTTGTTGGATGAAAACTAACGGCTCATCCTTTTGTTTCTTGAAAGCCATACACAGCTCATTGTTGTCTTCAACTGCCTCTATGATAACATAGAACTTTCTTTTTAATTGTTTATTGACATTTAAAAAAATATATTATAAGACTAAGAGTGATGTAGCCACGAGGTAATATGACTTTTTATGCTACTATGTGTTCGTTAGGTTTTTTAGTATGATTTAGTACTTTTTAAAGTATTAGCTAAGTTTAAAAGATTACATAAGAATGAAACATTATCAACTTCTACGATATAAAAGCAATATCGCTGCAGCGAGTTAAGGGGAGACAAACATTGCAAATGGCGAAAACTGTTGAAATCTCGAATTTCTTGAAGTTGGTTTTTCCTTTCAGTATTATCTTAACAACGTAATATAGTTAGATATACAGCCCTTGTACACGTTACTTTTGTTAATATGATCTTCCGTATTGCGAATGGATGCAATTGCTTTGACCTGTAAAATTCACTTGGGTTTATTTTTTAGCTGTGTGCTATTCATATTATATGCATCATACATCATACTATTGAGAATAGTAATTGCAATGTTATAGTCTAATTTTTACTTTAAAAAGAACTCAACTTCCTAAGAAAAACGTACTTTTTGTTTTCGCATTCCCAAGGAGCACGTTTGTAGAACATTAAAACTTTATCCATACCTACACAGGGCGGTATGTCACACCTCTCTCGGTTTGTATCGTTTATATGACACCAAAGGTAGCCAGTCGAGTCCGGATCTCGACAGAAGTTGGAAGCATTTTCTGCAGAACCATCAGGAAACGTGAAGGAACTGGTCGGCACTTCTGACCATGACATGCATTCTTGTCCCGAGAAACTTCTTGAAATTGTGCCTTGCCATTTCTCTGACACATTGTAACATATATCTACATGCATGTAAGAAATGTAGGATAAAATAGTCGTTCCACAACATGCGCCCAAATCGTTCGATTCTTTTGAACTTGCTAATATCATTGCAGATTCACTAACAGATGCCGGAAGAATTAAAAGAAACTACTTGGGGAAATTATTTTAACTAGAATGTGTTCTCATAGGACATTGATGCAACCACTTTTGTATATTGTTCTCTTGAATTATTGTATTATGTCTTTCATAGTTTGTCTGGAAAGGAAAATAAGCAAAACTAAGATTTATGTAGTCAGACAAAATGGATAAAACCCGACGATTTAATTACAAAATGTAAAAAGCAAATTTTGAAAATCAACGAGCAAACCACACGAGAGAGATAATAATGACACAATAGTGCGTCGATTAACTGTAATACAATCGGAACAGAAATAATGCATTAAGACCTTTCACCACCATGCAGTTAAACAGGAATGATGCATTAACACCTTTCACCACCATGAAGTAAAACAGGAATGATACTTTAAGACATTTCACCACCATGCAGTAATTGAGGAATGATGCAATGACAATTTTCACCACCATGAATGATACTTTAAGACCTTTCTCCACCATGCGGTCAAACAGGAAAGCATCAACAGAATTTTTTTCTCTGAATATTTTAACAAATATACTGAACGTTTACACGAGTATTTAATTATACATGTTATAAACAAGGAATAACGGAAGCCCATTAGAGTCAGATAAAATATTTTTTATTTTACTTAATTGAATGTTCAACTTATTAACTTGAATTTTCAACATAAAAGTTGAAATTTCAATATACTTATTTAAATTCTCAACTTATTATTTTGAATTTTCAAAAGATTTAGTTGAACTTTCAAGAACTAGCTAGTATTTAAATTTGTCAACTTATTTAGTTGAATTTTCAAAATCTTACTTGAATTTCCAACAAATTAAGATGAAATTTACAAGATACTAGATTGAATTTTCAACATATTTAGTTGACTTTTCAATTAATACTTAGTTGATTTTCAAGATACTAATTCGATTTTTCAAGATACAAATTTGAATTTTCAACAAAATATCTTGCATTATACATTTCTATATGCATTTCCATTACTGCCCATGAACATGCTCAATCAAACCGAGCCTGCAATATTTTCATGTTTGTCGTGTTTGGTGGCTTTCAAAGTTCCATTTTCATCTATTTTAATTTTCAATTTATTAACTTGATTTTTCAGAAAACTTTCTTGAATGTTCAAGACAACTTGCTTGAATTTTCAACATTTAAGTTGAATTTTCAAGTTACTAAGTTGAATTTTAAAGTTGAATTTTCAGCATATTAAGTTAAATTTAGATAATAACTAGAATTTTCAACATTTTCTGAAAATTTCAAGATACTAACTAGAATTTTCATCATAATATGTATCTGGTAAATTAATAATTAAAGTTAAAAATGCAAGTTATTATGTTGAAAGTACACGATAAAAAGTTGAAATCCGTGTTAATAAGTTGAAAATTCGAATAAGTATCTTGGAAATACAAGTTCGTACGTTGAAAATTCAAGATATTTTGTCGACAATTCAAGTTGATATGTTAAAAATTGAAGTAATTGACGAATATTCTACACGTAAGGTTCTGGTAACTATAAATGCCATTTTGTTAGTTTTTACTTCTGTTCTCAGGTACTTCGTTAATAATAAATAAAAATTAAAAAGTGTCCTACCGCCCTTTTTTCCAAAATCCGGATGAGAATCTAATAATTTATTTTCTCTGGCCTTACCAGTATCTAGCAACCCAACGTGGCCAGCTCCACATGATGAGTGGTGGAATTGTGCTACCATGTGATTATATCGTTTTAACCCATGTAAAGATGACGTTAAGGTTGTGTCAGATGCACTTAATGTAATACCCGAAGGCTGTGCAATGGAATTTTTGGTGTCATGCATGTAATGTTTTACTGCTTGTGAATTAATATTTTAATAAAAAAAATAACTATCTTATTGCATAATTACGTTATTTTATTTATTACACATTATTTCAAAATTATTTTTAACCCTAAGACAGGAAACATGAAAAAATCTGTTGGGTCTGTCAAACCATTACACAGCTGCCAAATCTGACAGTCATAACCACATTGAGAGATGTCCCCCGATACATTATTCGAAAATGATTGAATTAACCGGAACTGGTTGAAAATAGTCTATCAATAATTGCTACGTTTGTGAAAGTAAACACACGCTGAGACTAAAATAATTGCAATATATTTTGGTAAGACATTTTGCATACTATAAAACCAAAAACTAAATTCATACTTCTTGCTTCAAATATATTTTCCACAACGGATAAAGAGATTAACCGGAACTGGTTGACAGACTGTAACGGGGCTTCTAAATTTACGTTTGTTTTAATATTCCGGCCATTTTAAAGATGTGTGGTTTCATCATCCCAGCTAATACAGATTTTGGTATTGTTCAATCACCCATAAAATAAACCTTTTTATACTTTTTAAAATTTGCCTTTGGTGTTGACTGAGACGTGCAGGATTTCTATTCTCAGAACCCCTGTCAAAATTTTATTCTGTTTAGTTCAACCCATTGTTTTTTCATTTAGGGCAAACCCATTCGTTTATATTGGCACCTTACGCTGCTGAACATGGAATGGTGCGTTATCTGAAAATGCCGCATTGTAAGTTTCATGTTCACCGCCATAAGCATTACATCGTTTGTGTGATCAAAATAGTACCGTTTATTGGTGTAAATATTTAGTTGCGCTTAACCCGAGGCTAGGCGACGTGGGCAGTAATATGCATTTCCGTTATTGCCCATGAACAGGCTCAGTCAAACCGAGCCTGCAATATTTTCATATTTGTGGTGTTCGGTGGCTTTCAATAAGTGAAATATGCATATCAGCCACACTCAGAAAACACAGCCTCCCCACGCAGCGAAAAAGAAGAGAGGGTAAGAGTGCATGTGTGTATAACAATATTAATTTAAAAAACAACAACAACACAATTAACGAAAATAAGAACCCTTGGGGTTACAGCATTGGAACGGTCAGTGGCAAATCAATTTACCACTGGGGTTTTAAACCGGTTCTATGGTTCACCAACCTCACACTTGCCCTCAACAGGTTCTCATATCAACGAACAAGTACAAGTTGTCTTGGTGAAATAACTCCACCACCCACCAGCTTAACAATTTTGTATGCAAAATCACACAAACATATAAAACATAAAAAGCTACATTCATAGCATTTCAAAGCCAAAGGAGCGAGTTCTCAATGATCTTACCGAGACCAGAGCCCCCGGAGTCCAATCAGCAAGAACACGATGACAGAGATAATTGAAAAAAATCGAGCTTCTGGGTTCTTTAAAAATAGATTTCCACATAAAACTTCATAAACTCTGAAAACCCCTGCCACCGTCGTGCAACCAAAGAGGTAAGCATAATTATCAATTGTAGATGGGTAAATCACCAGGCCTGCTTAAGTTCCCTTTTCATCTATTTGAATTTTGAAATTATTATCTTGAATTTTCAACATTACAACTTGGATTTTTAACTAATTAACTTAACATAATAACTTCACTTTTTCACATATTAACTTGATTGTTCAACTAATTAACTTGAACTTTCAACTTACTTACTTGAATTTTCTAGATCTGATTTGAATTTTGAACTTATTGACTTGAATTTTCAATATAATAACTTGGATTTTCCACTTATTAACTTGAATTTTCCACTTATTCACTTGAATTTTCAACACAATAACTTGAATTTTCAACACAATAACTTGAATTTTTCAACTTATCATCTTGAATATTCAACTAATTAACTTGAATTTTCAACTTATTATCTTCAGATTTATTAACTTGAATAAAATGAACTACAACAAAATAATTTATCTGGCAGTAATGGGCTAACGTAATGTATATAAATCCAGCTGTGCGATATTTTACAGATCAAAAAAAGTAGTATTTTTATTAATATCTAGCCATAGTGGTAATGCTACTGGTTTTCCTAGTTTTCTCTGGACTTTTAGGTCAACAGTAATGAAATTAAGCGTACTTGCAACTTGTTTAAAGATACCATCTCTTGTTCGGATAAAATAGACGTGTACATATCATGGAGAACGCAAGTAAAGACATAAAAGAAACTGCATCTTTTGGTTTTTGGTTTTGACCAAGATCATGATTTCCTCAGTTGATTATATCAAAATCATTTATAAAATATCCACAGCTTGTTATGAAATAGCCAAACATAACATACCATTCATATAAATGGACATGGTAATAGAGTTTAAACTACCACATGTCTCATCAATGTTCCCTGGACACTTCTGTGTACATTCATCTGCAGTACTCACAAACCTCCCAGCAAACGTGTTGAAGCAGTAACAATACCAGAACTTTAAAATATTAACGACACAAATATATCGATACTTTTTTCTTTAAAGTGAGTGTTATTTATGTACAGAATTGATTTTCTGATATTATTCTTTAACTTGATGGAAACAATTTTCGAAGTTACTATTGCCAGTTTCACACACCAGCTTCACCCTCTAGACTCCTTGCACAGGCCTAACCCGTAAGGTTATACAATCTCAAGACTATTAGCACCTGATTCAAAACAATGAATTGTTGTGAAAGCTTGCGTAATTATAACCGTTGCAATTGAATTCAGGCTTTGTGTTCTATTTTTGTATTCATTGCATTTTATATTGTAGGCTATAAACAGTGTAAAATGTTTTATGCTGAATAAACTTATGGTATGGTATGGTATGGTATGGTATGGTACGCGTATTTCTATTTATTACACCCGATTAATTATCGATTGTTATTGGAAGGCATTTAAAGTCACGCTCTGTGACTGCTTCCTGGGTGTCAAACCTGTACACGCTCCGTTGTGAACTTGACCCAGGTTGAGAAAGAATGTGCAGCCAGACCACCCGGGATTCCTCGCTTACAGGGCGATTGCACCCTCTACCGAGCTATCCGGGCCGCTTACACATCGTTTACCCATATAGTGACTTGATATTCCCCCACAAATTAAAAATTCGTCCTCGGAGACCGGGAATCGAACCCGGGACCCCTCGCTCATAGGGCATCTGAGGGTCGGGGAAATGGGACAGCATTACATGGTTAGTCTAAGACGTCTGCAATCGTTTACATAAATTACCCTCTGGGATTCGAGGACGAATATCAATTTGTGGGGGGAAATGTCGCGGTTCGAATCTAGTCACTATCTGGGGAGAACATGTGCAAGGGGCCCGGATAGCTCAGTCGGGAGAGTACTCGCCCTGTAAGCAAGGGGTCCCGGGTTCGAGTCCCCTTCTGACTTTACATTCTTTCTCACCCTGTGACAAACTCATCTGTAATCCATTATACCACCTAATGAAAGATGTTGCGTATGTTGAAACTTTCAAGATTCAAGAGACCAGTACCGCCAGGTTATGTCGACATAATTGTAAAAAATACATTAACAACCATGATATAAATAGAATATTACTGAATAACGTATATAATTAATAAATGTATTAAATCAACTACATTAGAATTCTTACGATATATGAGTAATTAAGAAGCTGTGTTAATGAAAAACATTTCATTGACTGTAACTGAATAAACGATTTCTCCTTTTTGTTACAATCTGGTCATGACCTTATCTTGATATATTTAGCTTTAGAATAAGATATAGCTTTTTTACAAACATTTTATTTACAAATTAAAATGAAATTGACAATATTTGTTTATTGTAATGCGTGTATATCAGCAATGAATTTCTGTTCTGTTCTGTAATTAAATGGAAAACGACTTTTTGTAAATTTACCTGAAGACCAAAGAAATTGAAGTCACTGCAGAAATTCACACATTCTTTCAGCTGATTGTTTTTGCTCTTGAATTGTTTAGTGAAATTTGGCCATGTTTCAAAAGTGTAACATCCTAGAGAAGAAAACAGAATACATTACGTCACCCATAGCTAGACAATCACGTGACACACATGAAAGAAATCGTAAAATGTTGTAAAAAGGATATTGTTATGTTCGAATTTAATGAGTTATGTTTACTAGAATAAAATTAAACTCGCTTGTGTCTACAAAACCCAATTGTGTTTCAAATAAATTATCACGGAGTTGTTTTATTTTCCATAACCATTCACACATAGATCGTTAAAAGCGAATTTCCTTCACACGCAGCGGGCTTGTGCATTCTTTCTGCCAGAGACACAATATATTTGTCACCGGAGGTTTAAACCGGGTTTAAAGCGAACCAACCTCTTTCTTGTCGAGTTCGTGGAAGAATAGCCGGATAAAAGTTAAAAAACTAATATGTTGGTTACAGTATCAGCGTATGCTGCAATATATCTGGACCGGAAATCTAACATCGACAGCATCGTCACCGGACGTTTGCAGAACAATTTTCTCACAGCTCACCAGCGGTTACGATTGTGCGCGATCCCCCCTCCCGTGCTTAAAGCATCACTGAACATATTATTATAAGCATTACCCATTGTCCACGCCCACGGAGTAAGATAATACCCCTTCCAGATATCAGTTACGTTGTAAGATGAAGTCAAGTTGATCACATGTTTACTGTCATAGTGTGTCAGTAAAGACCCGCCTTCCCGAGAACAGATATCGCGAGCTTCTGACCACGTCTTTCGCTCCGGGTGCAAAGTCAACTCACTTCCAACTGTAAACAATAATATCCAGAGTCCAAGATCATTAAAGGGAATTTTGAGATCAATAAGAAACAGTTGCTCACATAACACAATATGATTTTTTTCTTTCGTTTACTTTCGTAATAGATTACATTTATGTTCGATTTGGTTCATATATTTAGAAACAAATGATATTCATCCCTATGGGTACTTAATGTGAAAACAGTGTTGTTGATCTATGTTCATACTGCTAAGAAAGATAATTTATCTTTATGGGTGCTTTTTTAGAGCGAGTAGTGCGCTAATTCAAGCGTCCTAGTCGTTTTATAAGGGTTTACATGTGAGCTTGCTGCAAACTTTAACAGTTACATTTCACCCTGTGGAATCAAAAGTACTATTTTATATCATTTTTAGATCGTGCGCGCATGCTAAGACGAAAAAAGTTAATTATTTAAAGATCTTATATATTCTGAAAACCATGTTATGCACGGAATGCGCGCATATGAAAGCTTTTTATCGGTACCGTAGTTGTGGCTGAGAATGGTGTAGTTAGGTAATGAAAGTAAAAAAAAGTGATTTGATGCGGACAAATTTTACGAGTACAATTCACGAACAACCCTTATTTTGCTTCTTCTAAGATTAAAAGAGACATGTCAGATATTGCAAAACAAATATTTTAACACACATTTACTGTTTCCTTATTTCGTTTTGTAGTACTTTTTGTTAGTACTTTTGATTCCCCACGGTGCATTTTATTCAAAAAGGTACTGAATTTGATAAAATGAAAGATAGAGCTATGGCTCCTTAGATACCAACCTGTGATATGCGCGGGTGAAAAAATTGCATTTAAAAACTATAGGAATAATACTGTAAATGTTATGAACCTTGTACGCATTTAATATTAAATTCTTAGTCCCAGTAAGCCAAACATTTTTTCAAGCAAGATAAAGTTGAGGTTATTGCCAAACCTAACTATGATACGCCCAGCAGCCATAGCAGTCCAGCAGCAACAGAAGTCAAGCAACCACAGCAGTCCAGCAGCCACAGCAGCTCAGCAGCCACAGCAGCCCAGCAGCCCTATTAGCCCAGTCGCAACAGCAGCCCAGCCGCCACAGTAACCCACCAGCCACAGCCACAGCAGCCCAGCGGTCAACTATACGCTGCTAGGCGGCCAACTTCACGAACATCCAGGGATACGCGGGTAAAAAGCTACCAGGGATACGCGTGTTAAAAGCTTCAAAGTTTTATTGTCAGCAGTATAAAAGTTAAGACCTTGTATTTCTAAAATATTATGAACGGATATTTTTTCCTAAGTGTGAATATTTTTGGTGAAAAAAATATATAAAAGATACGAGTATAAAATATGGTAACGTTTATAATCCCATTTAGCAAAATACATATTGTAAAAACCTGTAAATAACAAGATTTCTAAACAGCAAGAAAACATGCGTTCACCTCTCCATTCTAGCTGGAAACCACGCCCTATGCCCACGGTACTGAAAATGAGGACCTCAACTTGATTTCCGGAACTCTGAACAGAGGGTGGAATGTCGGAGCCGCAAAGGCGATCGTCATATAAAGATCTCCTATTAATTGAATCGATTACCTGAAATATATATTTTTTGTAAATTACAATAAGCGGAATTCGGAAGGTTTTTCTGGGGCTTTGTGATGTCCTTGAAATATAATAAATATAAATAATAACAACTTGTGTAATGAACGCAAGTGTTTACCTGACACCTATAAATATTCCATATAAAATCAAATTTAAGCCATCAATTGACTTAACTGGTTGTTTATACCGTAAATATGTTTTCCCCCGATACAATTATCGCTTTTAAAAACGAAAATGCCCGAAAGTGCCAGGTAAATAATTACGCACACTATAAAATCGTTACGGTAATCGTAAATAGCAGCCACTAACAACCAATTGAAATAATCTTGTTGATTTTCCCGCTGCATAATAAGTTTTTTGCAACCTTTTTATTGGTCGAAAAACTAGGTCAAAAGTAAGCTTAGAGAGCTAACGCAAAAAAAATGAAATATGCAAAACATTCATAACAATGTCATAACAATATATCAACATTTAAAGAGTATAGCGGTACAATAATATCGTTAGAATCTGCCATCTTGATGCCAGTTCGTTCACTTAAAAAATCAAGAAAAATGAATAACGTGTATACATATTAACCAGCAAAATAATTATTATTCGTGAAAATATTCAGACGCAAAAATTACGTTTAAATTTGCTTGTAAAGGGATTCGAACCAACGATCAAAGTATTCACGGTAAATGAGCACCTTCAGCACTAGGTCAAAGACGTATTTGGATGTAAATGAATTTGCATCAATCTGAATAACCTTTTTTTTGCTATAGGGCCTACTGCATTTCATCCTAAGTCGACTATGTACTTTTGTGAAATACAATTCTGTTGCTGCTGCATCATCATCCAAGCGGCCGCGTTTTATATAGCTTCTGATGTCGATGATCTGTTCTGCGGATAATTATAAAGTCGCTACGATAAATTAAGTGTGCATTGATGTTTAGAAATTGGATGTGCACATGTAAATTGGCGATGCGCTAATAAAAGGCGTCCAATGTGTAGATTTTATACGTCCATCGATAAATGCTCAGAGGCGGCCGTAGCACTGCATTTGAAGATAGTTGTCATTGTCTAATTAAAGTCTTGTTCGACATGTTTATTTTCTCGGACTGTTTATGCTACTGATTTGAATATTAGCAAATTATTATGGTTAATAGATAACTTGAGAGTGACGTAATAGACGACCGATTTACCACGTTCAATTATCATGATGATGTACAGAACCCATGCAGCATCCATGTTCCAACCTGGTCGGCTCAGTGTCAAGGTCACCATTGGTATTTAAATTAATTTTTTGAACCATGTATTTCGTGTCCGCCCGATAACCTTTAAACCCCTGGAAGTTAAATTATGAAACTGGTCAAATGTTCATCCCAACACGACGAGAACCCATGTCCGCTCATGGTCAAGGTCACCTGTGATGTTTAAAGGTTTCAACCGCGTATTTTTGTCCGCTCCATTTTTACTTAACATCCTTTTATGCATCAATAACCTTTTCAACATCCCTCCATGTGGCTGGGGATATTGCTGTCAGTTAGACTGTCTTGTTTTTTTATCTAAAGTGTGCAGATAAACTTTAGTTGGTTATTTATACATTCGTCGTATTAAGAGTCGTCCACAGTCCAGGGGGTCCAACGTATTTGGTTTTTGCGGAAAAGTAAGTGAGGGAGATGTTCTGTGCGGAACAAGATGGCGGAAAATTTCGTTATTTTGTGCATTTCTGGAGATATTTTGACCTGGTTAGTAGGTTTATATCACTGTTACCGAAATATAAATACGCCTACCCGGAGACCAGATGTGTAAGCTTCACTCGGTTTTTTAACCTATGTTTCTAGAGGCCTTAACAAAAAAGTTATTGAATGTATAAACTGAAAGATTGTTTGTTTGCAAAGTGAAAATAGAAAATTGCGTGACTTGAAACTGTGTTTTTAGGCAAAATATACCGTGCTTTGACCTAGTTTAGCTAAATTAACACCGAGTTTTTGCATATATTTCTTCACGACGGCTTGTGCACTTTACCTGGATACTTAATGACCAATTTTTTAAAGTTCAAACACCTTAAATGTTTGCCGTGGAAGTGGAAAGCATTGTTTTGTTCGGTGCAGAATCTGAATAACAAACTTGAATGCGTTAATATAAGTGTAAGTAGGACAAGAGCTGGTAACAAATGTTAATGATCAAAACAAAAGCCAATTTGTTACCCAAATACGAATGTCTCTCGTATTTGTTGTGCAAAATTACCTACCATATACACTTGTATATTATTCTGCCTCTTGATATCTGTTCATTACATTATTACTTTTAGTAGTACTATATAGTACTATAGTACCTAGTAGTAGTTTACCAAAAAATACATGCGCACCGATAAATATATAGGCGCACCTTTATATGTAAATGGTCATGGCGTTGTTACATAGTCTCTGTACCTATTTCAGATCGAGACAATTCACGATGCCAAGATAAAAGAAGAAGTCTCATCTGCATTTTGAGAAGAGGGGCACGCCATACAAACGTTTGAGGCGTATTTGCGGCACAACCACACCTAAAATGAGGATTGTTTACTTGACTTGTTATGTTTAAATAAATGAAGTACTATTTGGGTCAAAAGAAACATTGTACTAGTCGTTATGTGTATTAAATATATGTATATCTAATTAAAAGGTTCGTTTTTATATTTAGAGTCGCAACTCTATATTTCAAGGTGCATGTCAAAATATAGAGGTGCTCCTATATGTCCAAACAATGAAATAGAGGTGTTCTCTGAATTTAGAGAGGTGCACCTCTACACCTGGATAAGAAATAGAGGTGTAGTGTACATCTATATTTCGAGGTGCGTCGCTATTTTTGGGACTACCAGTACAGGTACTTATATACTCGTGGACAAAAGTCTTGTCCGGTATGGTTTTCTATAATATCTTTTGAAAGCGTGAAATCTTAATTCCACATTGCTTTACAGACATGAATTTGGTATCAATAGAAAAAGAGGACATTTTAATGCATATGTTTATGAAAAAAGAATTTAAGAATTTGAGCCACAACTGCCGGTAGAGTATAAATGTGTTGAAAATTGGCATGCAAACAATTTCATTCTTCCTACCTGACAAGACTTTTGTCCATTAGCATATATAGATAAGAACATACGTATGTTTGGGTAACAAATCGGCTTTTGTTTTGATTATTAACATTTGTTACCAGCTCTTGTCTTACTTACACCTAACGCATACGAGTGTGGTATTCAGATTCTGCACCGAACAAAAAATGCTTACCACTTCCACGGCAAACATTTCAGGTGTTTGAACTTTAAAAAATTGGTCACTAAGTACTTATGTTAAGTGTTAAAGCCGTCGTGAAGAAATAAATGCAAACACTCGGTAATAGTTTAGCTAAAATAGGTCCAAGAACGGTATATTTTGACTAAAAACACAGTTTCAAGTCACGCAATTTTCTATTTTCACTTTGTACACAACAACCTTTCATTTTATACATTCAATAACTTTTTTGTTAAGGCCTCTACAAACATAGGTTGAAAAACCGAGTGGAGCTTACACATTTGGCCTCCGGGTAGGCGTATTTATATTTCGGTAACAGTGATATAAACCTACTTACCAGGTCAAAATATCTCCAGAAATGCACAAAATAACGAAATTTTCCGCCATTTTGTTCCGCACAGAACATCTCCCTCACTTACTTTTCCGCAAAAACCAAATACGTTGGACCCCCTGCAGTCGTCATAGGTCATCATTGCACTTTCATCAGCAATATTACCTGCACGTAATCCTTCTGACAATTATGTGACGAATAAATGTCGAAGTCTAGAAAAGTCAGCAATATTGAGCTCCCATTTGGTGTGTTTATGGTCCAAGTGCAATTAAGCACTTCATAGTTTTTAGGATAGAATGCTGTTTTCGCCAGACCGTATGCATCGTTAACGTTGGAATGACATGGCAAGCCTGAAAAAAAGATGCCCCGTATTAACTTTCATCGCAATGCGACTCTCTGAAACCCTGGATCAGATCAATTGAGTTCTTATCTGAGAAATTCTTTTTGTATTTTGCGTGTAACAAATATTACTATATTGGTTATTAATCGTGCATTTTGTTACATACTGATATTGTACGTTAATACGAGTATATAGTGAAAGTCAAAACAAGATGTCAAACTTTTCATAAGACCGATTTTTTCATTTCAGACGCACTAAACGACGTTTCATATTTTTTTTATGTTTATCCATAAACATCATACGATGTTGAACTAGAAATGAATAAAGTATTTTACATGGTCTTCGAAAAACAAAGTTTGTTTTTCAAACGTACATTTACTTTTTGTGAAATACTGAAAAAAATGAAATTACTTATTTTCGAATTAAATCCGTTTCCATTTGAAAACAATAAACAATAGGAAACCAAAAAAAACAACAACAAATAAATCAGCATTTGGTGGTCTTTTTACATAAAAGTGACATATTAAACAAGAAATATCTTTAAAAAAGATAAACGGCGTTGATGGAAAATATTTATATATACACGTATATTAGAAAGAAAGAAATACAGAGAGGCGAAGCAGACACAGTTTAGTTATTTTATTTCACTTGATATAGCTGTTGACGAACCCTCCCTGCCTTCTTAGTATGACCTAGAGATTAAGCGACCGAATCATGACAACTCATAAATTCATTGAAAGTGTCTTTCAAAAAAAATGTTCAAGCTGTTGGAACAATTTCATACAGTGATAACAAGTCGATTAAAGAAGCAATGTCTTACATTAAGTCTTGATCTACATTTATTCAGTTTCAATAAAATACCTCTTGTAGAGTTAGAACTCAAGATGAATAAATGTCCTTGAAATTTAATAAAAATAAATACGAACAGCCTGTTACAAGAGCGAAATCTACCAACTTTTACGTAAATTAACTTTAAAAAAAGTGTCCGTCCAGAGTATTGAACCCGGGGCCTCCGCTTGCGAGGCAAGAGTGTCATCCACTACACTACAATGATCTTGTTTTTTGTACTTGAAATTAACAATCAGTATCAAAGGAACTAGAAAGGAACCAGTAAGAACTAGAAATATCTACACTTCTCTTTCGCACTGTGTAAACTTGTATGCAAGTGTTTACCTGACACCCAAGAATATTCCATATAAAATTGTATTTAAGCCATCAATATTGACTTAACTTGTTATTTAAATCGTAAATATGTTTTTTTATCCAATACAACACCCACTAACAACAAATCGAAATAATCTATTTGATTTTTCCGCTGCATAATAATAAAAATCCAACTAGATACCTCTCCACCCTGCTAGATGCCTCTCTGGTGTAAATAGCTACCAATCGAAATAGTTTATTTCATTTTCCCTCTGCATAATAAGAGAATACGAGTATTATTTACAACATTTCATTGGTCGAAAAACTAGGTCAAAAGTGAGCTTAGACAGCTAACGCCGAAAAATCTTAATCTATTTACAGATTGTATCATGTATTCGATACAAAATGGTACGGGACTGGAGGTTATAAAGCTGAGATTGGAAACCAGTCGCAATTTCAGCCAATCAGATGCATGAGATTTGAGACCATGTTCAGTTTTATAACTTTGAGCACGGATTTGCTCGACTTCCCTATGTATGCTTGGTAAACAACGCGACAAGGATGAGTACAGTGTTTTTGTGTTTTGTTTTTCTGTTTTTTCAAGAATATCTAACCCGAGAGGGACCCTGTTTTTCACCCAACATTTTATCGATATTTTATGGTCTACACTGGACACACATATCGTTAATGTTTTCTTTTAATAAACTGAATCCGTTATCAGCCAAATACAGACCGAATTTACTATCTCTAAGTTCTCTAAAAATCGCGTTTCGAATATTACTAATGTTCACTGGTAATTGTCTGCAAAATTTGCTACTTCGTCTCTGAGCCGAGCACTTCAGTTGTGTTTGAAATATACTTTAACACAAAAGTTGCTAAAATTTTATTACCTGTGACAGGGAAGTGAACAAAAAAGCTTATTAAAATTATAATCCGTACAAAGTTCCTAAAACATATGCTTATAGTCTTCATTATTACTAATATACGAAACATTATTCAACAAACAAATACAGTACATGTTAACGGATAAGTATTGATCTTTATGTTAATTATTAATTTGTCATCTCTGTAACCACTTTCCCTAAGAAGTGTTAAGTGGTATAGTTGTTAGGATGTTTAACAATAAGGATAAACCCTCTTTGTACAGGAAAGCGGAACTGCATACTCTCCATCGTCAGACCAAAATATAAATTTAATTTAATATTTATTGTGGAATGTACGAACCTTTATGCACAAACGTTATTTGTTAATTATTATTTACATTCACACAACTTGTTTAACCGTGAATTTAGAGAATACGCACACACATACACATTAACTGTCAATGGCCAATACTTTTTTTTTATAGATTCTGTTGATAAGACGTAATCGCCCAAACAAGTTAAATATCGAACCTCGTTTAAAAGTTAACCAAGAAAAAATGACTAGTATAATTAAAAGTTGTTTTGAATCACTGAAGGAAAGAAACTCATCCATATACATGTTCCTATAAAATGACTCGGTTTAAGTCTGTCTATTAGAAGTACTTTAAATCAAAGCAACTAGAATGATTAGGTAAACACCGCACTGAACAACATAATATGGCAAACTTTGTGCAACATTTGTGCAACTCGAAGGTTTAACAAATATTCTAGTTCATTAGGCATTTCAAACATATTTACGGCAATTTATCAGTGACCAGGTTAAGTGGCATCAAATTGTTATCCGCAACCTGTTGAGGTAATCTCTAACATGCATCTTGTAATTATGATATCCTTCGTATTTTTTTTTTAAATTTAACACTGACTGGTCATAAGTTGTTAATTTCCAGCAGCATGCACTTAAACTGTAAACGTGAGAAACCTGGTGGGGAATATCGCCTATATTTGAACATCATGGATCGTCACGGACTTTTGGTTACTCTTGAGTATTACTTTATGGAATTCTATCCCAACACACATCCGATCCTGTATTATTATTATTATTATTATTATTATGGAAAGATAACTGAATATCGCTAAGGATTCTATTGCGGCTGCCAGACAAATTAGGTTTACTGTCGTTTGTCTACTAAAGTAGGGACATGCGCATGGTAACAGTCGATAAAAGTCATACCGGTAACCGGACACCGGTCTTTAGACCTTTAAAACAACAACAACAAAAAAACTCCGGAGCTGAAAAAGAAAAGAAAACAAATCTGATTTAGAAATGCAAACATAAAGAAAAGAAACTGAAGACTGTTATCTTTCCCTTTTCTTACACTTTACAGATTTTTAAAACTTGGTAATATTAAGTGGTAGTTACAATCCGCTCGTCAGACTTTGAAGACGGACCCCGTTTTCTCCTAATTTTGGCGCCAGCCCCACCAAAAAATGAGGGTCTACACAGGGTCTTCACTGAATAAACCCATTTTTTTTTGTTTTGATATTTTAGGAACTTTATCAGTCTGTCCAGACCCAGTTTACTCGATGGAAAATTATCAGGTCTAGGAAACGGCTGTTTTTACGGACTGTCTGTAAATTTACAGACTGTCAGTTTATTTATAGATAAATGTGTCCGTAAATTTCTTCTCGTCGATTCGGGATTTCCCATCAATTTGTGACGTCATAAAAATGGCCAGAATTGCCGCTCGTGCATTGTAAATTTCGTCTGAATACTAGGCAAGTTTCACTGTGAGCAGTTTCCAAGGCTTTAACAACAATAAACATGCCAACTAAGCATGTAAATCCTCTAAATATCAAATTATAATTTATATTTGCCTAAATTACAATTTCCTTCAGAAATTAACTGTTTTGTCCCAAATTTCGGTAAAAAGCAACATTCGTCCGCTTCCGTTCTGACACAGCCATTTTCAAGGGAAATCACTGTGAATAGTTTTCCAATAAAATGACCTTGAACTAGGTCACAGTTCATAGTTAGACAACATAGTACATTCCTATGCCCCAACTGTGGAAATTAGACAATCCAAGATGATAGTTTAGTTTTGTTTCGGTGTTTTCAATGATTTGTTATAATTGGTCAGTTTCCAGGTAAATAAAATTGTTTTGTTTTGTTTTAGTTGAATATTGTTCATATAAAATGTTGTTAAATTCTTTAATGGTTACCAATTTCAATATCATTAAAAGAATTTAATTCGCCCAAAAAAGTTGGATATTTTTTACTACCTACCAATAATAGAAAGCGACCTTCAATTTCTGATCCGAACTGTAGTGCGTGCTCTTACCTGCTGTCAACATTCCTGTCATCCAATCAAAATCCCGAATCGATGAGAAAGACCTTGACCTGCGATGATTAGCATGGTTGACTAATTCAGGTACGATTTTTTCAACAAAGAGATTTTTTGAACGAATTTTTCGTAGGAATTGTTTAGTAAAATGGTTAAGGTTTGTTTGTACGATTATGTTTTAAAACGGTGTGTTT
Organism: Corbicula japonica; assembly: GCA_038501625.1. Taxonomy (NCBI): domain Eukaryota; kingdom Metazoa; phylum Mollusca; class Bivalvia; order Venerida; family Cyrenidae; genus Corbicula; species Corbicula japonica. The sequence continues at coordinate 2,136,740 of JAZAYU010000039.1, read as the reverse complement.
AATTAAAAGTTTGTTTGATATGTTTTATTATCTCCTGATACGACATAAGCGTTCCGACGAGAACAAAGCATATATTTATTCTGTTGAATTCCGCCTATCATAATTTGGCTATAAAATTTAGAAGGTAAGACCTCTTTTATCATTTTTCAATTCCAAACTTCAAAATATGTCCAAGGTAAAGAGTTTGGTTACACAGTAGTATATGCACCAAATTCTTCAAATAAATTTTAAATATATGCAGTAAATTCTCCAGATAAAAAAACTACTATTTAAATGCTAGTCCTTTTAGAGAAAATCTTAAATTTTTGATTGATACCTGATTTGGTGAGATTAGTGAAATATTTGTTGAAATGCTGACTTTTTTAAAAGCTATATTTACATTTGGCTTTACAAAATGGACGTTTTGTTATTACCCTTTACTGGCTTATACACTAACAGTCAGGACAGAATTTTCAGAGAACTTGGTATTTATTCGTAAATTTGGTGTGGATACACTGGTAGCAGTCCCAATCTATCAAAACAAAACAAAAACAATGTGTTTATCCAGTGTAGACCCCCAATTTTTTTTTGGGGGGGGGGGAGGTGGCCAGTTTATACAAATTTTGAAGAAAACAAGGTCCGTCTTTAAAGCCCCTGTGGTTAAGGCAGTAGCTGATAACTAAGCAGATAACAGCTATGCATATATTTTAAAGATATAATTTTACAAATTAACTAATAGAGATTGAACCATTCACACATACGCCGTATGGTTAACGTGTTCATTTTGATGCAGGAGAATGTAGGAAAAGTGGTCAATTTTTTGTAAGAATAAAGATAGATATTGCAGAGTTTTTTTTTCCTTATATAACAGAAGCCGAAATAGGGCATTGTCCCCAGGCAAAATAGGTAACTTTTTTCCCCTTTCCAAGATGAAAATTTCCCCACTTTAATAAAATTTTCCCATCAAAAATGGACAAAAAGGTGTGAAAAAGACAATTTCAATACAAAAACAATCCATTTTGGAGTTCAGAAACTTTACTGGTGTAAATGAATTGTTAAAATCGTGTCATTCTCTATTATTTTTTAACTGTAAAAATTTGATGAGCAAGTTTTTAACATTACACCGGTATTGTCCGTACAAGACCAGACCGAATTCAAGATAACTGTAGTGATGATAGACTCTTGCACAGCAAAGTTTTGACTCTTTGCACACCAGTCTAGTCAGTTAGATGGTCTGGTCTGGTGCAGACTTTACCGGTGAAAAGTTAAAACTTGCCAGGCATTTTTTACAGGGGTAAACAAAATTAAGTTTAGAATCCACTGAAACTGAAATACCAATAGTTCTTTGGCAATTACTGGCATTGGCAATAACTGACATTAGAATCCCCAATGACACTGTTAGGTAAATTTTTAGGCCATTTGACAGGTAATGTCATTACTAGTAATACATGTTGGAAAGATTTAAAAACAGGTTTTTTTTAATAGTACCCATCATGGAAATGTCACTTTTAATAAATTAAGAAGAACAAAAGTTTTGTTTGCTTGTTTTAATGTATATAATTATTACATATTTATTTCCCTAAGATTTGATAAGAGATTAATCATTTTCCCCAAAACTGGAAAAACACGCGCGAATTTACCCCTCTTAGGCTAGGGCCGCATCCCCAATCCCTAAAAAAAACCCTGATATTGTGCCTTTTGCATTTTAAATATGAAATAAATGTATATTTGAACTTTGAAAATAAATTAAAATGAAGTAAAAGCAATTTTATAGTTAGTGAAGTTCACTGAAAACAAGATATGACTTGTGACCATCTGATTATTGTCCCTTGAAATTCTTAACAGGGGTCAGATGATCCCTGGTTTCAAAAGCTATTGAATTCCTGCTTACAAGTTACATAACTCTGGCTAGCCTATTCATTGGTAATCTTCCCATTCTGTACATAGAGAAATGAAAAGATGTTGTTAATTTACCGGCTGTAGCTTGAATTGAAAAAATAATGTCAAATAATTCAAAGAAAATACTGTTTACTTACAGCTACATGAGAACTTAGCTACTTTACAGTACTCAAGATGACAAATCCATTTGGAGGTAACCCATTTGGGGGACAAAAGAATATCTTCGGTACTTCTTCTACTGGCCAGTCAGGCGCTTTTGGATCCCCAGTTTTTGGTCAACAGTCAAGTTTTGGACAAACTACAGTGACATCAACATCCTCTTCTGCTGGTCCTTCCAGCAACAGTGCTGGTTTGTTTGGAAAGAATCAATTAGCAACAACAGCAGCACCATCAACCATGTCATCATCAGAACCTCAGTCAAGTTCTACATCGAGCTCTGTGTTTGGTCAGAGAGCAACCTTTGGACAGAATCGGGAGCAGACAGGTTCATTTTTCAATAGACCAGTTGATACAAATTCTACCAATACCAGCCTGTTTAACAGATCTGGATCAGGAACTGGTGGCGTCAACTCATCGTCAGGTACTACTGGTTCTGGTTTATTTGGTTCAGGAAACACAACATTCTCTAGCACAACAAAATTCACTCCATTATTTGGTAAAGTCCCCAGTCAGCCAGATGATGTTGTTTCCAGTAATCCACCAGTTTTTGGTGCGGGTAACTCAGCAACACAATCAGCTGGATCAACAGGACCATCTGTGTTGTTCGGAAAGCCCCCAACCACTGCAGGGAGTAATTTTCCATCTTCTAACCCATTCGCATCAGCTGGTAGTTCATCAGGTTTCTCTACCACTGGGAGTAATATAACATCTTCAAACAATCCTTTCAGCAACAGTTCATCTGGTTTCCTGAGCAGTACAGGATCTGCCTCCAGGTCAGAAAATCTGTTTGGAAAGCCAGTGAAGCAAGAACCAACAGAGGCTGGTGTTAAGAAGGAAAATGTGTTTTTAAGTTCTGACATTAAAGAAGAAAAGGCATTCAGTTCAGGTCCTGAGCAGGCCAATTTATTTAGAGAAAGAAAAACTGAGAATCCATTTGAATCAAGAAGCTCCAAGCAGAACCTCTTTGGAGGTGTTGCTGTAAAACAGGAGTACACGTTTGGAGGCACAGGGGTAAAGCAGGAGTATCAGGCTGAAGAAAGAGGCTCAGGACTGTTTGGGAAAAACAGGACAACAGAACAAGATGAAGGCTATTCAGGTAAATCTTGTTCCATAATAACAAAAAATTTGAAAAATAATTTTAAGAAAGAATTTATTCTTTAACTTGCAACTTTTTTTCAATTAAAAGTTGTTTTGTTACAAAAAATTTGATAGATGTGTTGAGCTATTTCACTTGATTGTTTTCAAATAAACAGTAATTTTAATTTTCGTTTAATATTAAAATTTTGTTTTTCCCTGTCTTGGATAGTTTAAAAGCTGAAAACTTGCATTAGTTTAATTAACCTTAAATGACTTAAAGTGCATGACACTGCTTAAATCTCAAACACATAGATAAGATATTGATGTATAAAGAAATGAATGTACCTCAGGAACATCTATGAAGGACAAGGTTGTCAGTGGCAGACCTGGGAGTAAGGACATGGGCTTGTTTGGAAAGGGAAGACAACTCACCAAAACATTGTTTGGGAAGCCTGTCGCACAATATGATGCTAAAGGTACACTTCCTTGCTTACCTGGTGTTGACAGAATAGAGCATTCTTGGCTTGTGATGGGATCTGGGCCCAAGATTGTGAAACTGAGATTGGAGATTAGTCTCAAATCTCAAGCATTTGATTGGCTGAAATGAAGACGTAAATTCTATCCATTAAGTCACTTACGTGGCTAAAATTTTCTCTTACCTGGCTGAAAGAACAAAAGAATTTTTTAGAAAGAACATGGTAATACAGATGATTTACATAAAACTTTGGATAACTTGCATACAGAATCATTACAGCACTTTGGTGAACCTTTCAATGAGATCTTTCTTGCTTTACCTCTACCATTTGTAGCATTCTAATATTTGTTATGCTCCCATTTAATATTCGGTAAGCATAATACACATGTCACACATTTGTTGTGGAGAATTTATCACAACTACTACGGAAATTCAATCAAATTCATGTTAGGACAATGGAAGGTGAAGTCATGCACTAGCTACACATAACTACAAGTTCTTAAGTTTTACTTTTCATGTTTCCAAAGACTCCCTTAAACATTTTAATCTTACTAAGGACAAACAGGCAATAAGACTTTTGGGATTTAAAGTGCATTCTTACCATTGCTCTACCTGGTACTTCAGTTAGAAGAAAGCTTATACCAGAACAACAATAACTAATTTACTTGTATTCTTGATCAATAAATACTGTTATATTAATCAGCAATATAATCACCTATGTATTTTTAGATCATTTTCCAGTCACATAGAAACACACAATCATGATTTCTGGCCTTAGAAGAATTAAATATAATAATTTGTGACTCATCCTTTATGGATAGATGATTTTAAAAGTATTATGAACAATAATAAGTAGTATGGTATAATGTTTGCAGAACCAGCAGTGGCTAGTGATGATAGAGATGACAATGATGAGGAGGAAAATCCAGTAAGTATTTCACCTGCACCTCTGACTTTTGACCCATTTTGATAATGGCAATCTTTTGAAGTTTTTAATTGCAAGAACTGCTATTCTAACACCATCTTTTGATCATATCTTGTTGCCATCCATACTTTCTCCAAATCTTCATTTAACTTGGTCAGACTCAGAATATTATTGTCATAATAATTTAACCACTTTTGATAACTAGCAGATAATATCTTGGTTAATCAATCAGATTAAACCAGTCAGGCTGGATTGTTGCTGGATTGTTGCGGCTCTCCTAATTGAAAAGCATTTATCTCTGTATATTTTGTTGCAAGTTGACACTATTGTTTTGTATTGTGTTTATTTTTTGTCCAGGTGGGCCAAAGAGGTAGTGGAAAGTCATCAGCTAGAAAACTGTTTGGGAAAACAGTAAGGGAAGAAGGTAATCCTTAAAATACATCTTGTGATTCAGTGAAATGATTTTTTTCCCCATTCCACAAGGATCAGGCACATATTGTGATTGCCTCGTCAGCCTGGTCCCAAGGTTATAAAACTGAGCATGGAAACCAGTCTCAAATCTCAAGCATCTGATTGGCTGAAATGGTGACTATTCGCCATTTCAGCAAATCAGATGCTTGAGATTTGAGACTGGTTTCCAAGCTCAGGTTTATAACCTTAAGGCCAGGATGCCATGTGTCTGTCACAAATTTGTTTTCTGGAGCATGTCTTAGCAGTCCCTCAATTTATTTTAGCTATCTTTACACAAGTAATTCAAGCCAAAAGTCATATCAAAGAAACATGATTCTTCCTCATAGGTCAAGGTCATACTAAGGGTTTTAAGGTCAAAATATGCAAACAATCTAGATTCCAGAGCATAGCATAGTAAGTAACAATGGTTCTCCAGCCAAACTGTGAGATAAAGATTAGAGAACCATGGCTTTACCTCTATTTATGAAGCAGGAACTGAACATTTTGAAAACAATACTTTTCATCCTTTTCTTCTGTCCCAGAATACCCATCAGTCTATCACAGTCCATCGTAGTATGTAATGTATTACTGTATAAGGATATCTAACTAAGTACTGCTGAAAATTTCAAGTTAGCTTTATATTTACGGTTTATGATGCCTTCATATTTGGTCTTACTTAATTAATTAGCATCATTCTTAAACCTTGTACTCTTTAGGATGTTGCTGATATCCCATAGGCAAACAGTGTTTATTCAGATCAGCTGGCATGTCTGTGCCATCTTATCAGTATCTACAATATTTGTTTGAGATTAATAAGGTTATTTGTGATGAATAGGCAACCAGTGTAGATCCAGATTACATGGCACAGATGTTCTAGCAGAGCTGGATCTACATGCCTAGCACATGCAATAAAACCCTTGTGTATGGAGTAAAGAGTTAATTTTTTATCATAAGCTGAATAAGCAAACATTACAGTATATTACTTTTCATTAATTGAAATTTCAGAGAAGCCTTCCAGAAGTATTGGGTTGTTTGGAAAACCAGCTGTGTCCAGGGAGAGACTGAATTCTTCAGGTAATGTGACATTGCTTGTGCTGTTTCATTAAACTATGTGTTCCTGAGAACATCAGTTGTTCATATTTCCTGCAGTAAAACTTGGTAGGCTTACTGGTTTATAGATTCTGCATGGTAAGTAGTAAAAGTCATTAAGGATTTAATAAATTGTTTTCAGCTTGCGCAAGGCTAAATTTGTGAACTTTTGCAGACATTTGAAAAGGTTACATATTGTTTATTCATGTTGTGTTATCCTGGACCAGTTTGGTTAAGAACTAATAATAATCTGTATTGAAACTGTAGGGTAATTTGCCCTTGAGTCGAACAGGTTAGTTGTTCAGAGTGATCCTATGGTGGTCATTATAATGCTAGCACCGTTTATAATATGCGGAATGATAGAGCATTTACCAAAGTTTATATTACGATATGTTTTACCACAATATCTCCGACAAAATGTATCAACGTACTAAAAGTATTCACTTACCACGTTTTTGCCCGTAAGTCAAACACATTCGCCCTTGAGTCGATCATGCATGTTTTGCAATAAAATTGGCTTTCCCATATCAAATTAGTCAAACAAAACCCTTGATTGCTTAAGTTGAATCATATTACATTACAGTGCACCATTTTCATAAGTTCTGAGTATTTGCTTGCATTTCTAAATACTCTCTGAAGTAACACCTGTAACACCAAGGGAAGTATGTGGTTTCAAGAACTTTAACAAGTATCCTTTGTAATTTAATAAAGAGATATCATTTAGTGTTGTGTGTTTCTCACCTTATTTTTGTTCAAAAAAGAAGGATGACATTATTGTGAGTTTTTGAAGAGTTAAATTTCAGATGTTTTATCTAACTGTTCTAACATTGACTTCCTTAAATGTATAGTAAGATATGGCAAATAACATCAAAAAACTTATTAACAAGCGTGGCTCAAGGGCCAATTTTCTTTGAGCCATGGGCAAACACACCTGTGACAAAATTACCTCTTTCTTGCACTTTTTCATGTGTTTTTGGCACTTACAAGTACCAGCTCATATAAAAAACACAATAATTTACACAAAATGTTGATTAGAATTAAGTGAAAAATGGTTTATGTATTTACATTTGTTGTCTCTGAGGTTTGTATAGTTGAAATTTTCAAATTTCCCACCATGAAAACTTCAGTGTACTGTGTATACAACAGCGTCCAGAGAGACAGATAAAATTTAATTAGTTTTGTACAAAAGGGTGTGGCAAAAAGCAGAAAGGATGAAAAAGACACCACAAACGCATTGGTGTCGAAAGAAACGGGAGAAATCGATAAAAAAACGGCGTCAAAACCGTCCGACTCAAGGGCCGAATTGACTCAAGGGCAAATTACCCAACCTGTTATTGTGTTAAAATATATTGCATCACTAAAATATTGAAGTCTGATTTAAATTTCACTGGGGCATTAAAGTCTGATTTGATCAATTGTTAAAAATTAGTAAATTTGTCTATTTCTGTACCAAGTGGTGTCTTTTGATTTCTTTTTAAAACTATGTTTTTACAAAAACTGATTTATAAAACATATGGCATTTCTTATATGCCTGTTGTATAGTGTAAAATGTAATGTTCCCCTGACCTCACCGTCCCTACTTTACTACAACAAGTAAGCAAAAAGCAGAAAGGATGAAAAAGACACCACAAACGCATTGGTGTCGAAAGAACTACAGCAAGTAAGCAAATACTCAATTAATAATTTATTAATTTGTATAGGAGCGCTTGGAAATTGCTGTGTACAATTCAATCATCCATCTTTCAATACATATACAAAACAAACACCATCTTAACATCAATCTGAAACACCATCTTAACATCAATCAACCTGAAGGAAACATACACATAGCTTGTACATATATTGTTCTTCATACACAAATGTCTAATCATTACAATGTATCTGTGTTTCTAGTAGAAGCTCTACACATTGACATAAAATTACTGTTATTTTTCTGATCTGGTTCTAATGGAAATTTCCTAAAATCAAAAGTAAAGTTGAAACTGTACACTTGAAGTGTCCAATGCTGAATGACAATACCTAACACGGACCTAACGAAGTGACCACTGGTCACATGACTACAAAACAAGTAGAGACTGACCAATCAGGGGAAATCATTTTCCAACTAATTCACTATATTCAAACGTCGGAAAATTCATTTCCCCTGACCTCACCGTCCCTACTTTACTACAACAAGTAAGCAAATACTCAATTAATAATGTATTAATTTGTATAGGAGCGCTTGGACATTGCTGAATCTAAAAGAACGGGGAAATTTTGAATGAGGAGTACCAGATCAAAATAATAATAATGATAACAATGTTTCTATCAGTTAAATTCAATATGAAATCAAATCAGATACCCAATGTTTGTGATACTAAAAGCCTTTCTTTAAGAGTCTTGATAAAGCCATCTCGGCTTTATCACTCTTCCACCATCGGTGACTTTTAAATAATCTATCTTAATACCATTATTTGCAGCCGAAGTGGCTCTACCTGCACGCAGAAAATGAAAACCATATTTAAAATATCTTGAACATGTGGTGAAAATGCTTCAATAAACAGCCCTCTTAATGTAGTATATGAGATATGCTTATCAATATTTCTTAAATTATATGTATTGTTTTCAAACACAGTTCTAGAAAATATATATGCATTATAATTACATGTAATATAAGACAATCCTGTTCATAAAAAATATTTTTCCAGATAACTTACTGGACACAATCTGGTACCTGTCCTGACTATTACAACCCAGGCACCTTCTCTGTATTGATCAGTTTTAGTAAACTATATGAATATACATACATGTGAAGAATCTATGACAACATCTGAGTATTTATATTTAACAGTTCAGAACTTCGGAGAAACCCTGCATAAGCTAAAAAACAAGCACAATTAGTTCTCTGTTTTTTCACATTTCCAACTTGAAATAGACTATCTTACATGTCACCAAGTATTTTTGATGTAATAAGTTCCTTCCTTACAACTGAATGAGAAATCCTTCTTGGCTGACTCCAGTAGATTTTAACTAGAGTAGATTCTGTAGGAGATTTCGGTCCATATAAATCATGCAAATATTTTACACTGTAAAATGCTTTAATCACAGGATTTGGCATACTTGTACTCTGGACAAGTGAAGACAAATATAATGCAATCATAAAAGGCTTAGCCAGTAAGATGTCCTCTTCTCCAACGGAATTACTAGATGCCCAAAACCTCCATCTTGAAAAACGTTCATGTAACTATTTGTTGTACTATCTGCTTGGGCTGACACCAGTAGTTCCGGGATAAGCGGCACCTTCTCAGCCAGCACTTCTGGTAACTCTTCAATATCATCAGAGAAACACTGGAAAAACATATTTAGAAAATAAACAAATAATTGTCATACATTTCTTCATGTAACAATATATAATAATACATAAACATCTTCCAATTTTATTTCTACCATCTTATCACATATTATCATGGCTTGTCAGCCAAGACGGGCAACTCCACCGTCTAGCAATTATAATGGCAGCCACACCAACAGATACAAGATTCTTTATTGGTAGAAGCACTAACAATTCACAATTGTGAAACAAATTTCAACATATTATTTTAATGCTAACATTCTAAAAGACAGGTCCTCATTTCCAACAATTCCTATCACATATTATAATGGCTTGTCAGTCAAGACGGGCAATCCACTCAACATCACCGTCTAGCAATTATAATGGCAGCCACGCCGACAAATAAAATATTCTTAATAATTTTCATTAGTAGAAGAACTAATCATTCAAAATGGTGAAACAGATTTCAGCATATCATTTTTAATGCTAACATTCTAAATGACAGGTCCTCACTTCCAAAAATTCCTGCACCATTTTTACATGTAACATAATATTCTTTCTGTGTGGGCAGATCCATGCAATCCACAACATAATCAATAAAATTATTGTCCCTCCATAAAAGATGCCAAAATGGAGCAGATTACCATAAAGGAATAACCATGATTCCTGTGGCTTTTTCTTTCAACATTTTAGAGAGTACTCTAGTTACAAGTGTAACACTTACAGGTGGTACAAAAAGACCAAATTTCCCATTCCAATTTGCACTAAATGCATCAACCCCTGCACAGAACTCATTCCAGAATCTACTATAAAATACAGGTAGCTTAGCATTATGAGGAGAAGCAAACTAATCAATATCAATGGTACCCAATTTTTAAATAATGAGATCAATTATAAAGGGAGATAACCCCCAATCATCTTTTTCTGCTATTTTTGAAAGGTAATCTGCAATTTGGTACTTTTCCCCTGGGAATCCATTGCATGTCTACAATAATTGAATATTTAACACAATATGAATGAATTTTGAAAGCAAGATCTTGTAATTTTGTTTTCATTGATCCCTTTTCAATAATGCTACAAACACTTTGGTTGCCTGTGAACCACTTAACTCTATTTGAACCAAGAATGATACTTAAAGCTTAAAGCACTTTAAAAACTGCCCTAAGTTCCCTCCAAGTGGAAGATTTCACAGCCTCCTCAATAGCCCAAGCCCCATGAACCATACCATTGGTTTATTCACTTCATATCCAGAATAACCTCTTGTACTTGCATCTGCAAATATAATTTTGGTGTAAGGATTGTGCATCAGATACCTGAATTTGATTTCAGTCAATTTTTCTTCCAAAGCAATAACTTGTTCCAAACTCTGTGTAGATAACTTTATGAAAAATGACCAATTTGGTGCTAAAGTAGTAATGAAAAATCAATACTCAAATATCTTGTCATAAACTGACACAAATTTCCAACTACAATTGACAAAGAAATAATCTGCCCTACAAAACTGGCAACTTTTTAAAACATGAACTTGCATATGTTGTCTCATACTATTTACAATCTCTCACATGGATCATGTTCACAACTATATTGATTGTCCTTTTAGGTATAGAAATAGTAAATTCCTTAGAAATTAATTTCATGTACGGGCTCCCACTGAGATTTCTCAACATTTGGTACAAAACCAAAGATAATCAGATCATTTTTAATAGAATTTGCCATTTCTAAACAAAGATCGTATGTATCATTACAACCAAAACTATTGTCTAGATATTAATAACAAAACTTTTTCCTTCAACTCTCCATTTGGGGTTAAGAGGCCTTGTTAAATTAACAAAACCATATGGTGCACTTGAAATTCCTAACGGAAGTACTAAAAATTAAAAAAAAAACTTGTTTTCAACCTGTTTACTTTGCCATGCTAAGCCCAGATAATCAGCATGTGGGGAATAAATTGAGACAAAATAATAGGCGCTAAGAATATCAAACTTGAGTTAAATGTAAAACTTAAAAGAATTTGGCTTCAAATATTTTAAAACTAACCTTAATCTTATAGATTGTTTCCATAGATGTTGGTTAACTATCCTGAGATCTAATATCAATCTCTTTTTCCCATTGGCTTGAACAGAAACTGTCAGGATTTACAATATATGGTGGCTCTATACATTTTCAACTAATCCCCTATCCAATAAGTTCGAAATGGCCTCCTCAACAAAAATTGGTTCTTTCTTGCAGTAAGGTTGTTATCTTACTGTACCAACTGTGGTTTAGAATAAAACGGTAGACTGTATACATTTTCTTTTATATCTATAATAAAGTCACTATATCTAATGTCTTTCCAAAATTTTAAATTGTCTCAATCTTCCATTTTAATAATTTGTTTACAACCTGACTCGTATTCAACGTCATCTTTAGTGAAATTATCATTAACACCGTTACTAAAAATAGAATCATACTCATCTCAAAATTCGCTATTGGACTCGCCCGACTGGTTGAATCTGTTGAGCAGACAATCCTTCCTGTAGTGCTGGAAGCTCCCACAGGAGAAACAACATTCCGACGGTCCTTCCTTCCACTGAAGCCACGAAAATTACCCGACGGTCGGAGAAAGTTAGGACTGTCTCCCGTTCCAAAAATTGGAGTCCCCCACAACTGTAATGTACTATTCTGACCAGGACAAATAAGAGGCCCGGCAGTAGGAACTTGGGAAAGCTTTTCGATGCTTCTCTTCTCATAACTGACTGTTCCTCTTTCATAGCTCTGTTTCTCCTTCAACTTGGTGACCTCGGATCTGTTTCTCCTTCAACTTGGTGACCTAGGATTTAACGGAAACGTTACTGTCTTCCACCTCTTTTCGCAAATAGTTCAAATCGCTCTTCTGTTGCATAATCTGCTCTAAAACTTGTAGCAAAATTTCAATACCGCAAAAGTTTGTTATTCGATAAGTCTGAGCTACGTGGCATACTATCGTCTTCCATAAGTAAAGTTGAAACTGTACACTTGAAGTGTCCAACGCTGAATGACAATACCTAACACGGACCTAATTAAGTGACCACTGGTCACGTGACTACAAAACAAGTAGAGACTGACCAATCAGGGGAGATCATTTTCCAACTAATTCACTATGTTCAAACTTCGGAAAATTCATGTGTTATATATGCAGCTGCTTTTCTTTAACCCTTTACTCCATATGTATGCCTTTTTACCCAAGTGCGACCAGTGTAGATCCAGATCAGCCGGCACATCTGTGCCGTCTGATCAGGATCTGCACTGGTTGCATTTTGGTCAGAACTAACCTAACAAATCAAAAAGCGAACAGTTTAGATCCTGATCAGACAGATGTGCCGGCTGATCTGGATTTAAACAGTTCACCCATGCAATAAAGGTGTGGAGGAAAGGGTTAACCCTTTACTCCATATTTACAGGATTTTTTGCATGTGTGACCAGTGTAGATCCAGGTCAGCTGACACAAACATGCCATCTGATCTGGATCTACAGTGTCACATGTTGGTCAGAAATAAAGCAAACAGTGTAGATCCATGCCATCTGATTTGGATCTACACTGTTCACCCTGACAATAAAGACTTACCAGTAATATATATCAAGTAAAGGGTAAAACAAAACTGATATTTCTTATTAAGATGACAAAGATGCCAGACCGTTAGTTCGTCGTCAGATTTCCGAGGAGATGAGCAGTAAAGTGGCTATTGTATGCAAAAATGTACCAACCAAATACAACTCAATATTAACACTGAGAAATCACTTCAAGAGGTTTGGAGAAGTGGCAAAAGTGTTCCCCAATCAAGCCAAGATGCAGGCAACCATCCACTTCCGCACACATGTAAGATCTCCTTGATTTCTTTATGAACATTGAGCATTCACCTATTGGATAATCCTGCATCAGTCATGCAGCTAAATTAATGCATAGTTCTTGTTGTATTTGACCATGTTTTGGAGGAAAAAACAATGCTGTTTCATGAAATATGTTTTTTTGTCTTGTTCATCCCAAGTGAGACAATAAGTTTCCAACATGCATTCATAGTCTGAAGTTAAAAATATATATTAAATAAATAAGGAGAAACCTTTGCATACAGCCAGTAGACAGTAATCAGTGCCCAAGATCATAAAACTAAATCTGGAGATCAGTCGCAAATCTCAAGCATCTGATTGGCTGAAATGGTGACCAGTCGCCATTTCAGCTGATCAGATCCTTAAGATTTGAGACTGATCTCAAAACAAAGTTTTATGATCTTGGCCACTAGTATCTCCACCTGTTACAGGAAGCAGCATCCGAGGCCAAGCGTCGTGGTCGTATTTTGGCCCGAGGCATCCCACCTATGACTATCTACTGGAGTTCCTATCAGGCTTCCAGCACACCCAGAGCATCCAGAAGTTCACTGTCTACTGACGAGAAATCCTCTCGCTCACTCAAAAGAACAAGTGATGGTAAATTAATTTCAGATGTGATCACTTTATACTTCATGTGCTCATCACAGTATTTGTCAAATTTCTTCTTATATACACCCACACATTAGTTTAATCAGGGTTGACAAACTATTTGCTATACAAGATACAGTAAGGTAAAAAAAATCACCGGATGGATTTCTATAATAACACTCCTTCAAACAATGAATCAACAGGACTTAACTGATACAAATGTGAGTCTATAAGTTAAGCAGTAAAAGGGTTAATAGAATAATAATTTTAATATGGTGAATTCCATTATATATTTGTTGGCATGAGAGTTGCAAATTCTTAATGTTTCAGGTCTAGGTAATGTTCGTTATAGGCAGAGTTAGCCTGTTGAATTTTTATCATGCAATAACCTTTGTTTGACATAAAACTTTAACTTTCATCCGAGTATGCACTAAATAGTGAAAGAGATCAGATTTAGTCACTAGTTGCAAATATTAAGTGATGATGGCTAAGCTCCAGTAACTCTTATCATCTTCATGTTTTATCAATAGCTGACCTGTTACCCCGATCAAAGCGAACATCATGGCAGAGCACAGATGTTGTGAGTGAAGAGTTGGACTCGATGGCTGGTACCCACGATATGAAAACACAGGTGAACGACCTTCCAAGATCACCAGAGAAACGATCTAGGGGTGTCAGTCCAACCCCGTCAACATCAGCAGCTGTCCCAGATATCAAACCAGACAAAAGTAACTTCTATATTTTATGTTTATCTTTCTCAGTTATCTGTTGCATTCTAACTATTAGAGGCATTTCAAGCAGAAGAGACCATTTTTATATCATTTATTTCTGTTTTTACTACAAATAAGCAGCTTTATTATACTGGAAAAAAATTTGCTTGAATTTCATTGGATAATTTGCCATTGATGTGTATCCGTATTTATGGATTGGCCCTAGATATGAACGCATGTGCTTTAATTTCCCTCTCTGGCCTCACACCTTTTGTTGTTGTCTGCCATTTTGTTTTGAATTTCTGTAAAAATGCATAATTTGAAGCTGATTTTGTAAATTATAAAGCGGTATGCTTAGGGATTACTAAAATTGGTACAGAAAATATTTGTGTTTTTTTTTTACGTTGAAAACGATCAGATTATTATCAAATTTTGTAAATAAATATCAAATCGATAGTCCATTCAATTTCTATAAAAGTGACGTCATGCAGGTAAATTAATGATGTCAGACATGTAATTATTGAGGTTCTCAGAGGGGAATTAAGCCGTTCGGCATTAAATAAGTGAATAAGCGAAATAAATGAAAAATTGATGTTTTCTAATTATTTTTGTCTGAAAAAGTCTTTGCAGTATAATAAAACAATTATTTGGTTCCTTAAAAGGGTATGTGAGGATATATTGCCGGCCTGGGTGACATATTATCCCTCGCCTGCGGCTCGGGAATATGGCACCCAGACCGGCAATATATCCTCACATTCCCAAGAAACCAAATAACTATATAGTATTTATGCTCAAAACTCAAATAAGTACAATTGTTGATCGGGATATCATTCCAGCTTCATAAAACAGCAAAGTATATTTGAAAGTAATGGAATGTAATTGGATTAATTACATGTAATTTTAACAAAGTAATTAATTTGATTACAGTGACAAGAAACTGAGAAAATTTTCAATTACAAATTATATTTGAATACTTGACAAACTGTAAGCATGTTCTGTATAATTGGTATACAATTTGCACTGTGTTATTTTTTACAGTTCAGATCAGCATGTTTGAAGGTGTTGTTGCAAGGACGAATATGGACAGAGCCCAGCTTCTTACACTACGAGATAAATATATAAGGCAGAGTATGGCATCCTTTCACTATATAGTTATATGGCCATGTTTTGGACAAGTAATATTTCCACAAATACACATTGGAAAAGTCAAATTGTTTTATTTACAGTTAGGTTAGGTCTGTTCCTATACAAATATACACTTGTCTTTTTCAAAGGAAAAAATTAAATTGATTGAAAGTTGATACTTCTTATGAATGTATCATGGTCAAGTTTGATGTTCAGATATCATTTATGTCTGACCATTGGACAGTTCAACATTTTACTGTGCCCAAGGTTATAAAACTGAGCATAGAAACCAGTCTCAAATCTCAAGCATCTGATTGGCTGAAATGGCGACCAGTCGCCATTTCAGCCAATCAGATGCTTGAGATTTGAGACTGGTTTCCATGCTCAGTTTTATAACCTTGGGCCCTGGTATATGTTTGTTCAGTGTATCCAGTGTGGGTTTGGTTTTTGTCCAGTATGCCATAAAGGGTGTTTACACTTTTGTACATTACCTTGTGTTGCAGACAGAGAAAAAGGGACATCAGATATAGTGAAGGCATTTGTTGGCACATGTCCAGATATGTGTCCCGAGAAGGAGCGATATGACCGTGAAGACAAACGCCAGCTCAGTTACTACGAGATCATTCCAGGAACTGAGAATATTGTAAGACAACCCTTTACTGTAAATACAGTTATATTTGTGGGCATAAAAGTTTGTGATTTTGGTTTGGTAGAAAGGCATTTTCAAGAATTAATTTTGTAGGGTTTTTTATTCTCAAGTCATGTACAGAATGATAAATTCTTCTTAGTGGTAAATTTTTTTTTTTGATTTGGTGGTATTATTTTTTGGATCTATCTTCTATCAAAATTAGTGTGAAAATTAGTACCATACAAATAATGATGAACTCACAGTTCACTGTTTGTACTCTGAGTGTTGTGTATATATTATTTTAGATAATTTCTCAAAAGAGTGAGTCTTAATGACTAATATACCTATACAATATCTCCTCTCAAGTTTTGCAAGGTTAAGATAGCTTTGCTGATTGTTACGTATCCTAAACACTAGATTATAAAACTGAGATTGAAAACCTGCTTCAGAACTAAAGCTTGTGATGAATTAGTGTGGATACTGGAACCAGGTTCAGGGCTGAAGGTTATAAAGCTGAGTTTAGAAACCAGTCTCAAATCTCAAGCATCTGATTGGCTGAAATGGCGACTGGTCGCCATTTCAGCCAATCAGATGCTTGAGATTTGAGACTGGTTTCCATGCTCAGTTTTATAACCTTAGGCACAGTTGTTAAGGACTGGAAAGCAGTCACTAGATTCTGTGTTATCGGGATAGGAGTCCTGAGTGTGATCTCTTGACAGGGTAAAATCTCCCCACTCTACATGGTCCTGTTGAGGGAAATTTAACATTACAATCATGTACTTACAAGAATATAAGAAAATTTATTGTGCTAGTGAGGTAAAACTCATTCTAATCAGACACCTGTTATATATGGTACTGAGTCTACTGACACTCTGCAAAATTTAAGTTTGTAACAAAAGACTATTTTCTCAATGTTTCTGCAGCACATTTAAGGTTCTTTTACTTGCTTATCTGCATCATAAAAATCATTAAAATTTGCCAAACATTTTTATGCCCCCGCCATGTAATGGCGGAAGGGCATATAGTGTTCACCCTGGCTGTTAAGGCGGTGTGTCGCGTACAACACCCATGCCTGTAGGTCCAAGGTCAAGGTTACAGTTACTAAAAATAGAATTTTGGTGGAAAAATCTTGTCCGCTCTGTAACTTTGTTATTTTTTATTGGATTTTAAAAGAACTTGGTATGAATGTTCACCATATCAAGGAGGTGTGTCGCGTACAATACCCATGCCTGTAGGTCCAAGGTCAAGGTCACTGTTACTAAAAATAGAATTTTCTTGTCCGGGCTGTAACTTCCTTATGAATGGAGGGATTTTAAATAACTTTGCACAAATGTTCACCATGATAAGGCGGTGTGTAGCGTACAACACCCATGCCTGTAGGTCCAAGGTCAAGGTCACAGTTACTAAAAATAGAATTTTGTTGGAAAAATCTTGTCCGCTCTGTAACTTTGTTACTTCTTATTGGATTTTAAAATAACTTGGTATAAATGTTACCATATCAAGACGGTGTGTCCAAGGTCAAGGTTACTGTTACTAAAAATAGAATTTTCTTGTCCGGGCTGAAACTTCCTTATGAATGGAGGGATTTCAAAATAACTTGACACAAATGTTCACCATGGTAAGGCGGTGTGTCGCGTACAATACCCATGCCTGTAGGTCCAAGGTTAAGGTCACTGTTACTAAAAATAGAACTTTGTTGGAAAAATCTTGTCCGCTCTGTAACTTTGTTATTTCTTATTGGATTTTAAAATAACTTGGTATAAATGTTCACCATATCAAGACGGGCTATAACTTCATTATTAACAGAGTGATTTCAAAATAATTTGGCACAAATGTTCACTATGACAAGGCGTTGTGTTGTGTACAATTCCCATGCCTGTAGGTCCAAGGTCAAGGTCACTATTACTAAAACCAAAATTTTCTTGTCTGGGCTGTGAGTTTGTTATTACTTATTGGATTTTAAAATAACTTGGTATAAATGTTCACCATGACAAACATGCATAGCTGGGGCATCCGTGTCCTATGGACACATTTCTAGTTTCAAAATAACTTGATAATATGTGCTTGTTTGTTACATTATAAGTATAATTATTACATGTGTTACTTTAAATATTAACAAATTTACGTTACGACCGGAAGCGTTATTCAAGGTCGCAGGGCATTAACTTATGAGAGCCAGGGCCATTATCGATAATGGCCCTGCGATTTTATTTTTATGTTTTCAATTGTTATCATAGGTTTAATTACATTTCATCATTAAAATAAGAATAAATTGTACATACCCGTAAAATATTCCCAATTTAAAATCACTTCTTAAAGTTCTTTCCTTTTTCTTTTCCATTCATTTGTACCATTATAATATTCACATAGCTATAGCCTAAAAGCCTGGTGTAAAAGAAGCTCGCAGCAGAGTTATAAGAATGAAACACTAAAATCATTGCATTTACAGACTCATACCACGATTATCACTTCTAGCATTCAAAGTTTAGCAAATCCCTATCCTTTCCCTTGAGTTAAAACAAAATAAACAAATGGTACTGATTGAAATAGTAAACATTCGTTAAATTAAATGACGTCACATATAAACTCAAATGACGTAGTCACTGACATCATGATGTAGTAATTGTATCAATGAAAGTGCCCAATCAAGTACGAAGTGAAGGGAGATTAATGTACACATGTAATAAATAGGTAAATAAATGGGCAAGCAGTGCCATTTGTCGATAATGGCCCTGCCATATAATAATGTCCCTCGGGCTAAAGCCCTCAGACCATTATTCATATGACAGGGCCATTATCGACAAGTGGCACTGCTTGCCATTTATTAACTTATACTTAAAGATGCAAAAATGAGAGATTGAAAAATTGTGCAACACATAGTCGTTCTTCCCTTACTGTGTCACAAGAGCTGGTTTGTACTGTCACAAAGAAACAGATAAAGAAATTGGAAATCAAATTTCAAAGAGAATATGTTCTAACACTGAACACATTTTATGGTTTGGTCAACTGATTGCAGAGGTATGGTTACAGTATATTGATATTGAGTCTAATGTCAAAGAACAACCATTTAAAGTTTGCAGTGATCTTGCCTTTTTATTGCATGGGTAAAAATTGTAGATCCAGATCAGCTGGCACATGCTGTCTGATATAGATCTACATAGTTTGCTTTTTTTTCCAGAAAAAACCTAAAGATTGAAAGAGCAAACAGTGTGAATCCTGATAAGATGCCATGTATGTGCTAGCTGATCAGGATCTACAGTGTTAATCTCCATTATAAAGGCATATCTGTTGAGCAGAGGATTAAGACCACAAGTTATGTAAACCTTGAAAATAAATTGTTGGTTGTATTGTTTTCCAAGATGTCAATGGAGGCTATATTTAAATGTCATACAAGTTTATTGTACATGTTTACAGCCAGGGAGAAATCCCCAGGTAGATCATGGCAGGGCTGTGAAGGAATACTTGAGGTCCTCTCCAGATCAGGTTAGTAGTCTAGTTTGAAAAAATTATTATTACTTTAATGGCCTGCTGTTATTTTAGTCCTTAATGGGCTGGCTATATGAATGTAATGGACTCACCTTTTTACCGCTGAAACCTCGTGCTGGTATATTTCGGAATATATTTAACCCTTTTCTCCATAGATACACTTTACTGCATGGGCGAACACTTTAGATCCAGATCAGCTGGCACATCCATGCTGTCTGATAGGGATCTATACTGTTAGCTCTTTGATTTATTAGGTTATTTCTGACTAAAAAGCAACCAGTGCAGAACCTGATCAGACGGCACAGATGTGCCAGCTGATCTGGATCAACTCTGGTCGCACATGTGTAAAAATGCGTATATATGGAGGAAAGGGTTAACTAAATATCCTACAATTTAGACCCTGTTCAGACTGATTTCACAATCTGGGTCTACACTGGTCTCAAATGTGACATAAACTGTCCTGAAAGGATTGACACAGTTTAATTTACCAAGAATTAAAGAGACTTTTTATGGTGTATAAATACAAAAATACATTTGCTTCCAAACCTGCCTGATGCTCCAAGCAGTAACATTGATTTAAACGAAATATTCATCGGCTTTTATGCATACATCTCTTTTAACACAAATTTAAAATCAACAACAATAGAATACATTAGACAGTCTGTTACAAATGTAAAATAATGTTTTAACATGAATTCATCCATGTTGATTATCAGTAAAATAGCCTTTTTTTCTCTTTAGGATGAACCCTTGCCCCATGAGCTGCGCCCCCTACCTGTGTTACAGGCCACAATGACATACTTGCTACAGGAAGTGGTGGATAGAGGGGAAGATGGCCGATGGGGAGACTGGTTTGACTTCCTCTGGAACAGAACTAGGGGCATTAGAAAAGTAAGTGCAGCTCACTATATCCTTAGGTATTCTGGCCCCAAGATTATAAAACTGAGAATGGAGACCAGTCGTAGATGTCAAGCATCTGGTTGGCTGAAATGGAGACCAAAATACATTTAACAATTTTTCAATTTAAATGGCAGTTGAACAATGATGTTAATTTTCTATCTTTAGGACATCATACAACAGCAGTTAAATGACCGTGGAGCTGTAGATTTGATAGAGAAATGTGCAAGATTCCACATCTACTGTTCTGAGAGACTGTGTGAGGAAGACATGCACTCATTTGATGCCAAAATCAACAATGAGAACCTAACCAAGTGTCTACAGACCCTGAGAGAGTTCTACGCTGATCTCGAGAAGAAACAGAAATGTTTCTGTGTTAATGAGGCAGAGTTTAGGGCTTATACTGTCCTCATGAATCTCAATGAAGGAGATATTCTAAGGTAATACATACATACATGAATAGTCCATTAACCTGTTACTCCTACATAAACCTTTATTCCATGGTAGAACAGTGTAATAAAAGATCTGCCAGCACATGTATGCCATCTGATCTAGATCATTACTTTTTGCTTTTAGATTCATTAATAGGTTACTTCTGACAAAGATGTGACCAGCCAAAATCCAGATCAGACAGCATGGCCGGCTGATCTGGATCGACACTGGTCACTCACACATAATAACATGGAGTAACGGGTTAATTTGTAAGCATTAAGACACTCAAATAAATGATTGCTACAGATATTTGAATGTATTGCATACAAAACTTGGGTTAGTTATCAAGCTTTTTAGTTCACCGGTGCCAGGTTTTAATCTTGTACTTTAGATTCATTATATTTAGAACAGGTTTAATTTTCATGTATTTCTCTCTAGGCAGTGTACAGGCAATCTAACTCCAGCAGATATAAACCACATAATATCTAATTCTATGAGACTAATGCAACTGTGCAAATACAAATGTTTCAGCACAAAAAGTCATTTGCATCATATGCTCAACAATAAGGCTTTGTTAAATTAAATGATTTCACAGTAAATGTAAACTGCTGAATAATAGGGTAATATTCCAGTCAAGGCCTGGTCGCCATTTCAGCCAATCAGATGCTTGAGATTTGAGACTGGTTTCCATGCTCAGTTTTATAACCTTGGCCAAAGATGTATTCTATGTATGTATTAATGTTTCAGAGAGGTTCAGCAGCTGCGACCTGAGATCAGAACATCTCCACAAATCAAGCTAGCTCTGAATGCATACTTTGCCCTGAATAACAACAACTACATCAAGTTCTTCCGACTTGTGAAACAGGCCTCGTTCACCAATGCTTGCATCATGCATCGTTACTTCTGGCAAGTCCGAAGTCGGGCCCTCACACTGATGATGAAAGGTTATAGGCTTGGAAACCGACCAGCTCAGGTACCGTCATTGTTTTTATGCCCCCGCCATGTAATGGCGGAAGGGCATATAGTGTTCACCCTGGCTGTGGGTGTGTGTGTCAGTGTGTGTGTATGTTCGAAAATCGTGTCCGCTCTGTAACTTTGTTATTTCTTATAGGATTTTAAAATAACTTGGTATGAATGTTCATCAAATCAAGACGGTGTGTCGCGTACAAGACCCATGCCTGTAGGTCCAAGGTCAAGGTCACTGTTACTAAAAATAGAATTTTCTTGTCCGGGCTGTAACTTCCTTATGAATGGAGGGATTTCAAAATAACTTGGCACAAATGTTCACCATGACAAGGCGGTGTGTCGCGTACAAGACCCATGCCTGTAGGTCCAAGGTCAAGGTCACTGTTACTAAAAATAGAATTTTGTTGGAAAAATCTTGTCCGCTCTGTAACTTTGTTATTTCTTAATGAATTTTAAAATAACTTGGTATAAGTATTCACCATATCAAGACGGTATGTCGCGTACAATACCCATGCCTGTAGGTCCAAGGTCAAGGTCACTGTTACTAAAAATAGAATGTTCTTGTCTGGGCTGTAACTTCCTTATGAATGGAGGGATTTCAAAATAACTTGGCACAAATGTTCACCATGACAAGGCAGTGTGTCGCGTACAAGACCCATGCCTGTAGGTCCAAGGTCAAGGTCACTGTTACTAAAAATAGAATTTTGTTGGAAAAATCTTGTCCGCTCTGTAACTTTGTTATTTCTATATAGATTTTAAAATAACTTGGTATAAATGTTCATTATATCAAGACGATGTGTCGCGTACAATACCCATGCCTGTAGGTCCAAGGTCAAGGTCACTGTTACTAAAAATAGAATTTTCTTGTCCGGGCTGTAACTTCTTTATGAATGGAGGGATTTCAAAATAACTTGGCACAAATGTTCACCATGACAAGTCGGTGTGTCGCGTCAAGACCCATGCCTGTAGGTCCAAGGTCACTGTTACTAAAAATAGAATTTTGATGGAAAAATCTTAACCGCTCTGTAACTTTCTTATTTCTTATAGGATTTTAAAATAACTTGGTATAAATATTCACCATATCAAGACGGTGTGTCGCGTACGATACCCATGCCTGTAGGTCCAAGGTCAAGGTCACTGTTACTAAAAATAGAATTTTCTTGTCCGGGCTGTAACTTCCTTATGAATGGAGGGATTTCAAAATAACTTGGCACAAATGTTCACCATGACAAGGCGATGTGTCGCGTACAATACCCATGCCTGTAGGTCCAAGGTCAAGGTCACTGTTACTAAAAATAGAATTTTGTTGGAAAAATCTTGTCCGCTCTGTAACTTTGTTATTTCTATATGGATTTTAAAATAACTTGGTATAAATGTTCATTATATCAAGACGATGTGTCGCGTACAATACCCATGCCTGTAGGTCCAAGGTCAAGGTCACTGTTACAAAAATAGAAATTTCTTGTACTGGCTATAACTTTGTTATTAACAGAGTGATTTCAAAATAATTTGGCACAAATGTTCACTATGACAAGTCGTTGTGTTAAGTACAATTCCCATGCCTGTAGGGTCAAGGTCAAGGTCACTATTACTAAAACCAGACTTTTCTTGTCTGGGCTGTGAGTTTGTTATTACTTATTGGATTTTAAAATAACTTGGTATAAATGTTCACCATGACAAACATGCATAGCGGGGGCATCCGTGTCCTATGGACACATTTCTAGTTTATAATAACACTTCAACTGCATTGTCTATGATGAAGTCTTATTCATCAAATGAATCATAAATAAGGTGGTGTGGCATATCATGTTTAGAGGCATGGCTACAATAAAATCAGCTGACAATTCATTGGAATGTGCACAATTTTTTTACTCATGACACTGACACAGAGTTGCTGTGAAAAATCATTCTGTCATTTGCTCTGTTATAAGCAAGGGTGTTTCAACAGCCATTTAAAATGTCTTCATATTATGAATGCTTCTCAAGATTTCAGTAAAATTGGGAATATTTATATGAGTGAATATAAGAATTTATTGTTGTGTTCATTTTGGTCTGAATACATTCGGATTGTTGCAAGTATTATAATACTTCTTTAGATCCCCGTAAAGGAACTGGTGCGTTTGCTAGCTTTTGAGAATGATCAAGAAGCTGCGACATTTCTGATGCATTATGGGTTCCGTATCAGTGACGGTGAGGTCACTATGGACAGATCTGACTACATAGAGCCCGAGACGGCTCTTCCCCCGTCAAGAAGCATCAACCTGATAGAATCCAAGCTTCTTGTCTCTGTTGGAGAGGTACTTATAACACTAGTTGCTTTCAAACAAATTGCAATTAACATATCCTGAAATATTGAAATTTGTTGCAAGTATCTGTGATGTCTTAAATTTGTAACCAATAATTTATATACAGACAATTATTTGATTTGTATATTTACAATATTACATGCATATACATAGTTGCTGTTGGACAAGGCAGTGAGTAATTCCCAAGGACCATGGTTAAATCTCTTTATACATGTAAGTCAGTCTAATGTCTTTCGAATTGACTAAAAGCAGACTGAACTATTTTTCAGGTTATTTCTACAGGTTAGTTGTCATTGTACAAGTTCCTATAATTAAAGGCCTTTTTTATGTCATTGTTTTATGGTACATCTCTGGTTCTGGATCAAAGAGGTTTTTAAAGTTTGGTGGTATTTACTTTGGCAAAAGAAATAGTGCAAAACTGTTTAACCCTTCCCTCCATGTATACACATTTTTACGCATGTGCGACCAATGTAGATCAGATCAGCAGGCACATCCGTGCCATCTGATCAGGATCTGCACTGGTCATATTTTGGTCAGAAATAACCTAATGCATCAAAAAGCGAACAGTTTAGATCCTAATCAGACGGCACAGATGTGCCGGCTGATTTGGTTCTAAACTGTTTGCCCAAGCAATAAAGGTGTATTTATAGAGGAAAAGGAAAAGGGAAATTAAAATAGTGGTCTTCTTAAGTAGGTGTTCTTTGTTTCAGGTTGGTCTTTATGAGGGGGTTTACTGTATTTCATAAAATCTTTAGTGACCAAAATACTAGATCAGTTGTCTGATTTATTTAATGAAACCTATTCCAGCAATTATCAAAGCTGGTTTCATTTACATTGGATAGCAACTTCAAAAGAATTAAAATTTCATTTGTGTGGCCCTTTTCAAAGTCAATATAACCTTCTATAAAAAAACTCACTTTTTGTTGTAAGTCCAGCACTTCTGAATATCAAATTCTTAACCAAAATGTAAAGATGAAGGTGTAATTTGCCAGAAATTAATCCATCTTTGAATTTTCTTTGCCGTACAAAGTATGCAGACTTGGGGGTTGTTACAGGCGATGCAGTTTTAGATTAAGAACCACAAATTTCCAACAAAAGTTTACTTCCAACAAGAAACTATTCATGGTTAGATCAGTCAACAAGTGGATTGTCAGCTCACTGGATACAGAAAACAATGTTACTAACCAATTAATCGACCATTAACTCCTTATATATGCCTTTTATCACATGGGCAACCAGCATGAATTCTGATCAGTCAGCACTTCTGTGCCATTCGATATGGATATAAACTTTTTGCTTCTTGGTCAGAATTACCCTGCTGATTCTAAGACAATTTACAATACAGTTAAGGTCATAATCAGATGGCACGGATGTGTCAGCTGGTCTGGATCCAAACATCACGTGATAAAAACCATATGTAGGATTAAACCTTTCCTCCATATATACGCATTTTATGCATGTGCGACCAGTGTAGATCCAGATCAGCTGGCACAATCGTGCTGTCTGATCAGGATCTGCACTGGTTGCATTTTGGTCAGATATAACCTGATGAATCAAAAAGCGAACAGTGTAGATCCTGATCAGACGGCACAGATGTGCCAGCTTATCTGGATCTAAACTGTTCGCCCTTGCAATAAAGGTGTGTCTACGGAGGAAAGGGTTCATTATTATACATACATATAATGTTGTCTTTCCTTCATCAGTAAATGTAAGTTATATTTTTTATTGACATTGCCAATTAAATTCAGTTTTTACTTGTGTTTCAGTTGATCAATGGGGGCCCGTTCCCAAACACTGGGCATCTGTCTCCTACATCAAGCTTTGATGAACAAGGCCGGTTTCATAGCTCTGTGCAGCTACCCAAAGCACAGAAAAGTTTGTTTTATTTTAGCTCCTATTCATGTTACAGCTGGAGGATATTTTCTATATCATATTTATATTATCTATATATTATATATGAAAAATATGTGAACAAATATTAAAACATGTTAAAATCATTTCATTTATATTAAGACAGTAAATAAGTGATGTTAATTGATAAACAAAATTGGATGCTAAAGATTGCAGTTTTTTTAATAATAAGTCCTGTTTTTCTTTGATGCTCTAAGTTTGCTTAGGCCAGCCTTTTGTGGAAGGGGATAACAAGAGCTAATTTCATTAAAGATGTTATTTTCTACTTCTATGAAATAGTCTGTTAATAACTGCTGTCTATGTAGGTACTATTGCTGGCCCGAGTCAGTCAACAAGTTATGTACCACCTCAGCAAGAACAACAACAGACGGCACCTGTAGAGGTCACTCCGCAACCCCAGATCGTGGAAGAGAAACCCTCCCTGAAGAAGATTCCTGTTGAGGTTGGTATACTGATGGGGAAAAATAAATTCAATAATTCTTGCAGTGAACAGTGTAAAACCTTATCATTCTGCATGGATGTGCTGGTTGATCAGTAATTACACTTGTTGCAAATTGACAGGACAGTGACAGGAGCTGATTATGGTCTGATGTTTTTCTTAAATGTATGCATTGATTCATGTTATTGACCTCAGAAAGCTGTTATTGCTCAAAAGATCCCCAGCACTGATCGATCATTACATGCCTGTTCCATACATCTGTCTTTTTCATTTGTAGACAAAAATTGATTCTTAACCCTTAACTCCATAGACACACCATAATTTCATGGGCACACAGTGTCGATCCAGATCAGCTGGCACATCCTGGCATAACCAGGATCTACACTGTTCAGTTTTTGGTAAAAATAATTTAATGAATCAGAAAACAAACAGTATAGATCCTTGTCAGTCAGCACAGATGTGCCAGCTGATCTGGGTCTGAACTGTTTGTCCATGGATAACAGCCATATCCCATGGAGTAAAGAGTTCATTTGAGATGAGGTATGGGATTGAGTAGATTGTTACCACAGGTATTAGCAGGGGTATATTTCTTTGCACATGATGGACCGACTGTTGGTCCATAACCAGAAATTGATTGATCAGTAACTATACAAAGATTTGGTGTCGGGGCTTTTTTCCTTCTGTAGCAGGGGCCGTTTATAGGTGCCATACCCTCAGGAAATTTCTTTAAAATCATGCAGTTTTCCCCAAAAAGTAACTTTACATCAGGTTTTCTTATTCCCCTTTAGAGATTACCCCAAAATTGATGGGCATGTCCTCAAATTTGGTATGGAGGTTTGTCATCACACATAGATGACCCCTATTGATTATTAGGTCAGAAGGTTAAAAGTCAAGGTCACAGTGACCTTCAATAAAATAACAGCAGATAACTATCCAGTTGACATTTCGGGGGCATACATGTTTTACAAAAATCTCTGGTTAAATGTTTCAGCTGATCAAGGATTCAGCAAAGGTGCTGTTCTGGGAGGTGATAGAGGAGCTTTGCCGGGGTATTAGTCAAGAGATCAAGTCTGAGGTCGATGACAAGCTGCTTCTGTCAGGGGAAATACTGGAGAGCATCGTCACTGAAGGTCTGCTCCAGGAAACCAGGTGGGTTACTAAACAATCAGCATTTGTTTCACTATCCAAATTATGTCTGGCCAGTTGATATTTCATGTAAAAAGTCCCTTAAACTTTCTCCACATGGGGTTCTGCTGGACATTTATTGGTGGGAAAAACCTAATTGTACTTTCTTTTTTTTAATGATGATATTTCATTAAATTCCATTCATCTGCTGATTGGTATTGTTTCTATTGAGCTAAGCTGACAACTATAAATCTTTAAAGCTGTTTGTAATAAGGTTCAGTTGCCTTTATTATTTTTAAATTAATTATTCTGCATTATTTTGTTGGACGATTCTCATCTCTTTTAACCCTTTACTCCGTACATACACTTTTGTTGCGTTGGCAAACAATATAGCAGAGTTGTGCCAGCTGATCTGGATCTACACAGTTTGCTTTGAGATTCATTCAGTTATTTCTGATCAAGATGCAATCAGTACAGATTCAGATCAGATGGCACTGATGTGCTGGCTGATCTGGCTCTACAACTGTTGTATACATTTTAAAAAACGTAAATATGAAGTAAAGTAAATAATAGGTCCATCGTAGTGTTTTGCATTTGTCATCTTGTTTAACTCTGATCTCATTATAAATGTTAAATTTACAGAAATATCAGCACAGATGTTCACAGAGCGGCGGAGATAGAGCGATACAAGGCATTACAAGTGGAGCTGGAGCAGAGGAAGGACCGTGTCGCAGAGTCGCTAACCGACATCATTCTACATGATCTTGTCATTCAAGAGGTCCTCAACCTTGCCACCATTGAAATGAGGTAAAACCACTTTAGTACCAGCTTGCCAGAGCAGAGGGCACTGTTCATAATGCAGTTAAGAGTTCATTTGTTTAGTGCTTGTCAAACATGGGTTATATTTGTTAACTCTTAACTCGTATAGGTTTTATCACATGTGCAAATTTGTTTGAACAGTATATATCCAGATCCGCTGGCACATCTGATCAGGATCTATACTGGTTTCTTCTTGGTCAGAAATAACCTAAAAAAGCAAACAATGTTGATCCTGATCAGATAACAGGGATTTGCTGGCTGATCTGGATCTAAGCTGATGGCCCATTGATAACAGCTGTATTCCATTGAGTAAGGTATTAACATGCATGGTGGGAATGTAAACGGCTGGCTTACTATGTATTTTCCAGAATCTTAACATTGTGTTATCCAGTCACTAAAGCTTTGAAAATTTGCATTTTACACAGTGTGAATAGACATAGTGCCATCATTCTGGCATTTTAATGTTCCTGATTCCAGATGGTGAAGTACATACACATTTGCCCGTCATAAATCTTTCTCATAACAACTCATCAAAACAATATATTGCATGTTTTGGTGGGTTCATCCAACCATTTCATTTTTGTTTATTTATCAAACATACCCATTGAATAAGAAAAGATTTAGAGGGAGGAGTTCTATTTCTTAAATATGATCATGGACAGGTTGATAAAATTCGCTATTATGGAGCATTCTAATTTTCAAGGGGTTCTTTCCACACCAATATTTTACATTGGCAAATTTACATGTATTCATATTTGTTACCATGAAGAGTGCTCTAAATAAACACAAATTTTGATGAAATTTCTTTTAGATGAATGTGATTATATTGTAATTGAAAATTCTGTAATTCAGAGAGGTGAAGGCACAACTGAGGCATGAATGTATACAGAGAGTGACAGTGGACATCAATGCTGATCTCGTTCAGGAGGTTATGACAGAAATGGTAGAAGAGATCTCAGAAGATGTGTTTGAGGTCGACGTCAGACAGAGGCTAAAGCAACTGGATGACTTGGAAAAGCTGGTCAAGTTGAGCCGTGCTGGTCGTTTCTTGCACCGCTGGAAGGCGGAGTATAAGGCTGTCACAAAGCTTAAACGGGCGATGGAGGAGTTTCCATGTGCCCCGAGCATGCAGCGTACTACAGAACAGTTGCGGGCTCTCATTGTGACTGATAATGACAGTATTGTTGATAAGAAGTTCTATGTCAATAAGAGAGCTAAATTAACAATAGAAAGTCCACTAGAAATAGAAAAGCGCCGTAAAAAGACAGATGTATGTGTATTGGTACATCAGCTCTACAAGAATCTGTTACATCAGACTGCCTGGGGTCCTCTAGATGTGGGAAGACTTGTTGGCAGACAGCTGGCGAGGAAGAACAAGATTACTCCAAAGGGTAAGATTAAGTCTGTCTTACATCTTTAGACCGTGGGCAAACAGTGTAGATGGAGATTAGCTGGATCATCTGTGCCATCAGATTAGGATCTACACTGTTCAATTTTTTTATTAATTAATAAATTACAGTGTTTGCTTTTTGATCCGGTAGGGAATTTCTGACCAAGAAGCCAACAGTTTTAATTCTGAAAAGATTGAATGAATGTGCTGGCTGATTGTGGTCTACAAGGTGCAGTCATGCACTAGAACCTGTTTACATGGAATTAAGGGTTATACATGTACCAGTGTCCTAAGATCATAAAACTGAGACTGAAGACCAATCTCAAGCATCTGATTGATTGAGAGGGAATCCACTCCTTATCCATAAATCAAAAGCCACCCTTTTGAGACTGGTGCCAGTCTGTGGTATAGTACCAGTAAGTGACTGCCTATGGCTCTTGAGACTAAACTCATAAACAAAGTTATCTCCCTTAGAGGCTGTGCTTCTCAAAACACTTCAACTTTAAACATGTACCAGTGTCCTATGATTTTTTTTTCTTCAATTGAAACCACTATTAGGTTGGGTTTTTTGGTTATTTTAATATTAAAGGATAGTGAACAGAAAAATTCAACTTCAAATTATGTTAAGTTTTGTATCACTCATTACAAAAAACATGTACATTGTATAAATTGTATGAATGCCCTGAAATTGTTAGCAAAATATCTTTTTGCAGATGTAAAACTCTAAGAAATTTCATTCAGGCAGTGTAAAATGTTGATGGATACTGCATAAGGGATATTCACTGTTTTCTTTAGGATTCATATTGTTATTTCTGACCAAGATGAAAAACGATGTAGATCCTGATCATACTGCATAAATTTGAAGACTGGGCTGAAGGTTATAAAGCTGAGATTGGAAACCAGTCTCAAATCTCAAGCATCTGATCGGCTGAAATGGCTGAAATGACGACCAGTCGCCATTTCAGCCAATCAGATGCTTGAGATTTGAGACTGGTTTCCATGCTCAGCTTTATAACCTTGGGCACTGATTTAGATCTACACTAGTTGCACATGGGATATATGTCTGAGTGAAAACGTTATCAACCAATGGTCTTACAAATAAAAATGTTTATATTTTTAGGTTTCAGGAAGGGTTGCAATCTGTTCTGGAAGTTGTTGGTATGTCTGCCAGATGTGGACCAGTCTGACAGTGAAGTGAACCAGTTAGACAGGACGACAGCAGAGTTGTGTCACTGGTTGAAGATGAAGTTCTCGAAGGGATCACCACCATCCACACAGAATGATGTCAAGGTATAATACATCTGTTTGGGGTTAACCCTTTCTTCTATATGTACGCATTTTATTGCATGTTCTACCATGGAGATCCAAGTCAGCCAGCACATACATGCTGCCTGATCAGGATCTGCAATGTCCACTTTTTGGTAAGAAATAACCTAAATCAAAGAACGAACAGTGCAGATCCAGATAAGATGGCAAGGAAGGCAGGTATCTGGAAACGTAGTCAGTCTCCATTTTATCTTCCATTTATTTCAAGCAATATTGGGCATGTCACAGGAAAACATGCATATGATGAAATATTTTGGTATTTTTAAATTAGTTGCTACTATATTTGAAAGAAACTTATGATGTTCTTTTTTTCTCATAACTCTGAGGTTTTTGTTAAACATTTTGACAATAGTTTTTTCTCCATACTCTGAGTTTTTTGTTAAACATTTTGACAATAGTATATTTACAGTTTTAAGTTCAAAGATACTTTTTTACAATTTAACATAAGTTGTTAGTTACATGACAAAAATTTTCTGAGAAGTTGAAGGAGAACTTATTTTACTTCACAAATGTGAAAATCTTAGAGTATCAAATAATATTTGGAAGTACACAGCATTATATTGTATTCATTCAAACCTTCCTCTATAGTTGGCACACCAAAGATGGGTTAATATGTCCAGATGAGTCATTTAAGTTGGTATGCTAAAAAGATCTCTTTGGTATATTTTAGGGAGAAGTACTTAGTTTGTACAAGTGTCCACTTCCAGAAAAAGCTGCAACTGACCAGCACTGTCCAGGAAGTGTAGGCATCTGTGTACGGACAGTGGAGGGACAGCTGGATGCCCAGGATATTCTTGCTGTGGAAGAGGAGGCTCTCTTCTTGGGAACCAGTGCACTACTGTTCGTACTACCTGCTGGTGCCCCACTCTCAAACAATAAATCAGTAAGTACTGGGAACCAGTGCACGAGAGTTTGAACTACCTACTGCTGGCTATTCATAACCCTTTACTCAATATTTAAGCTCTTTATCACATTGGCGACCAGTGATGCAGATCAGCTGGCACATCCATGACATCTTATCTGGTTCTACACTGGTTGCTTCTTGGTCAGAAGTAACCTAATGAATCTAAAAGCAAACAGTAAAGGTGGCCCTTTCTTGACCCAGTACTCCATTGAAAAACCTTAATTGCATGGGGAACAGTATAGATCCAGATCAGTGGGCACATCAGTCGTCTGATCAGGATCTACACTGTTCATTTATAAATTCATTAGGTCATTTTTGACCAAGATGCAACCAGTGTGGACCCAGATCAGATGGCACAGATATGCCAGCTGATCTGGATCTACAATTGTTGCACATGCATTAAAAGGCATATATATGGAATAAAAAGGGCTATTAAAAAATTTTAAGACCTGAGATTCAGTGGATTACTGTTTTTCTAACTAGATGCTGCAATGTATATTTAATTAATCTTATTCCTGGGACAAGTTTACTGGCAAATTGACTAATGAGAAATGAAACATTTACCTATTGCATGACAGAAGTCTAAGATTTGAAAGGTGAATTGATTTAATAGTGGTAGTGTACTTTCCAAAATCATACATACAGGTATTTTAGATGTAATTACAGTAAACATGTTACATTTTTTGCAGACATACAGACAATATTGGTCGGCACAACAGTCAAGATTGGAGGCAGTATTAGAAGTAAAGCCAGACTATCAAGGTTTCCCATTGGTTGTTGTGGTCGCAGTGGGAGCCAATGAGAGCCTGTCTTGTGAGCAGATGATAGAACACCTTCAGTTGGCCGATCTGCTGGACAGAGAGTTACTCAGTGAGGTTGATGTGGTAACATACACTGTGGAGGCAGACAGATTTGATGGAATAGACTTTTTGAATCCGGCTGTCAGTGAACGGGTAATACTCTTTCATAAAGTTATAAGTTGCACCATTGCCATGCAGTGCTAAAAGAAAAAAAATATATTGAGTCCTGTGTTTCTTAACCCTTTCCTTGATATATACGCATTTTTACGCATGTGCGACCAGTGTAGATCCAGATCAGCCGGCACATCCGTGCCGTCTGATCAGGATCTGCACTGGTCGCATTTTGGTCAGAAATAACCTAATGAAAAAAAAAAGCGAACAGTTTAGATCCTGATCAGACAACACGGATGTGCCGGCTGATCTGGATCTAAACTGTTCGCCCTAGCAAAAAAGGTGTATCTATACAGGAAAGGGTTAACTGAAATTAATGATTCAATTGATCATTTTCTTAATAGTGATTCACTCTAAAAAAAGACATGAATAATCTGTTTGTTGTTAGTTGTAGTACTCTGGTTGTTGTAAGCAGACTACCAACTTATAGTCTTTGTAGCTCTATGTTGCTGTTAATAAGCATTCCATTAAGTTCATTTGTCTGATGTTGGAAAATCTTAACTTGCCTTTATTCAATATTAGATATCAAGATTGCCTAAATCTATCAGCATCTTATAAAATATGTAAAATATAATACATTATGGAAAGGAACAAGTTTCTTTGTATGTTTCAGTTATGTGAGAGTATTCAATGGCTGGCAGAGAAAACACAGCCTGCACAAGATCTGCGAGTGCAGTATCTGAAGGACGTGCTGGATGTCATGCTACAGAAGCACTACTACACAAATATGCAACATAATCTGAAGAAAAGGAAAGAATTGGGCCGACTTGACAAGGTATGGCTTAAAATATGTAATGAAATGAGCAACATGTACATTTTCTCTGACTATTGTGGTATCATTATATTGTGTGCAGGTATAAATTTCACATATTTAGTGCTAGAGTAAATGTGTGAATTTTAACCCCAGCAGAATAACACTATTTAATAATATGTCTTCATAGAAAAATACAATTACATGACTTTATGCCTGTGCAAATATACCTTTTTTGGCTTTTGGGTGAAAATTCATCACTGCAAAATTAAATGGTACCACAGGTAAATGAATTATGAAACCAATTCACACTTATCTGCCTGCAAGGTTATGACAATGTCATCAGACTTCGCGAAAGGCTAAAAAATTTGCTGGTCATTCGGTCCTGTAAGCAATGAAATTTTGCCAGACCGAAAGAAAATCTGCCGGACCGAAAAAAAGACAGAGATATTGCAAAATATTTTGTTTTTGCCCTGTTTAAGGTACATTTGTTTGAAATACTAACTTCTACCAATAAAACTTTAAATTTTTACCAGTTTTTGGTTAAACTTAGTACATTTTTAGCAACAGAATAACAAACAAGAAAATTGTTGAGATGTACATGTAATCCTAAGGTTATAACGCTAACTACAGTTTATAAAAGAGAACTTACTTTGACTGCTGACTGCCTGTCTTTAAAACAAATTTTGTTAGAATTCCATTTTATTGTTTCCGTGAGATGAAAATCAACACAACATAGCCATTTTAAATTTCGCTAAAATTGAAACTGAATGGCCTAGACGCCGACATTAGCTCTGTGATTAGTGAAATATCACCAGATTGAACACAACTGCAAATTCAAGACAGCCGAAACTCCATTTTCCTTTTCAAGGCCGTCAGATTATGTTATCGCGTTATCAATTGGACAATAGGAATTAGGCAACTAATCACAAACCATTTTACTGTGACGGAAGGGAAGTATCTACTGTGAGGTTTTAAGACTTTCTTTTCACAGCGGTTATTTCCCTTTACAGTTTCAGAAGAAAAGGTTGCTTCCCTTAGATTTAAAGTCACCAGACAGGAGGACCGACAACATACGACATTTTACTGGACCGAAGCCAAATCTCTTGGACATGTCCGACAGACCGACGCCTTTCGCGAAGTCTGTCAATGTATATTTACCCTTTTACTCCATAGCAGTGGCTTTTATTGCTTGGGTAAACAGTTAAGATCCAGGTCAACCAGCACATTCACACTGTCTTATCAGGATCTAAACTGTTCTCATTTAGATTCAGCATGCTAATTCTGACCGAGAAGCAAACAAGAAACACACTGCTGGCTGATCTGGATCTTCACTGGTAGCCCAGGTGATAAAAGACTTATATATGGAGTAAATGGATAAAGACCAATTATAAATTTCAACAATCTGATTGGTTGAAGTGGAGCTCAGTCTCATAACTGACCAATAGTGTGCTGTCCAGTCTCCTCAGGGCAGGTCTAAGTTGTGTTGCTTTTCTGGCGAATAAATATAAAAAGGAATATTCCAATTTGTTAAAGCTGAAAATTGACAGACTATGGTCCAATAGTTTTTGAGTAGTAATTTTGTAATGAACATGCAAATTCTGTATATGAGCTAGTAATGTATATACCCTTTGTTCCATAGATATGACTTTAATGGCAATAGGAGTATATCTGGATCAGCTAGCACGCCCATGTGATCTGATCAGTATCTACACTGTTTACTTTTAGAATCATTAGGTTCTTTCAGACTAAAAAGCAACTAGTGTAGATTCAGATTAGAAAGTGTGCCTGCTTATCTGGATCTACACTGGTCGCAGGTGATGTAACCCATAATCTATATGGAGTAAAGTGTTATCATGTTGACTATATATATATTGATACTGCAGGATCCTTACAGTCTCATAGAGCTGTATAACAGTGTTATCATGTTGACTATATATTGATATTGCAGGATCCTTACAGTCTCATAGAGCTGTATAACAGTGTTATCATGTTGACTATATATTGATACTGCAGGATCCTTACAGTCTCATAGAGCTGTATAACAGTGTTATCATGTTGACTATATATTGATACTGCAGGATCCTTACAGTCTCATAGAGCTGTATAACAGTGTTATCATGTTGACTATATATTGATATTGCAGGATCCTTACAGTCTCATAGAGCTGTATAACAGTGTTATCATGTTGACTATATATTGATATTGCAGGATCCTTACAGTCTCATAGAGCTGTATAACAGTGTTATCATGTTGACTATATATTGATATTGCAGGATCCTTACAGTCTCATAGAGCTGTATAACAGTGTTATCATGTTGACTATATATTGATATTGCAGGATCCTTACAGTCTCATAGAGCTGTATAACAGTGTTATCATGTTGACTATATATTGATATTGCAGGATCCTTACAGTCTCAGAGAGCTGTAAAACAGTGTTATCATGTTGACTATATATTGATATTGCAGGATCCTTACAGTCTCATAGAGCTGTATAACAGTGTTATCATGTTGACTATATATTGATATTGCAGGATCCTTACAATCTCAGAGAGCTGTATAACAGTGTTATCATGTTGACTATATTTTGATATTGCAGGATCCTTACAGTCTCATAGAGCTGTATAACAGTGTTATCATGTTGACTATATATTGATATTGCAGGATCCTTACAGTCTCATAGAGCTGTATAACAGTGTTATCATGTTGACTATATATTGATATTGCAGGATCCTTACAGTCTCATAGAGCTGTAAAACAGTGTTATCATGTTGACTATATATTGATATTGCAGGATCCTTACAATCTCATAGAGCTGTATAACAGTGTGATCATGTTGGCTATATATTGATATTGCAGGATCCTTAGTCTCATAGAGCTGTATAACAGTGTTATCATGTTGACTATATATTGATACTGCAGGATCCTTACAGTCTCATAGAGCTGTATAACAGTGTTATCATGTTGACTATATATTGAAATTGCAGGATCCTTACAATCTCATAGAGCTGTATAACAGTGTTATCATGTTGACTATATATTGATATTGCAGGATCCTTACAGTCTCATAGAGCTGTATAACAGTGTTATCATGTTGACTATATATTGATATTGCAGGATCCTTACAATCTCATAGAGCTGTATAACAGTGTTATCATGTTGACTATATATTGATATTGCAGGATCCTTACAGTCTCATAGAGCTGTATAACAGTGTTATAATGTTGACTATATATTGATACTGCAAGATCCTTACAGTCTCATAGAGCTGTATAACAGTGTTATCATGTTGACTATATATTGAAATTGCAGGATCCTTACAGTCTCATAGAGCTGTATAACAGTGTTATCATGTTGACTATATATTGATACTGCAAGATCCTTACAGTCTCATAGAGCTGTATAACAGTGTTATCATGTTGACTATATATTGAAATTGCAGGATCCTTACAATCTCATAGAGCTGTATAACAGTGTTATCATGTTGACTATATATTGATACTGCAGGATCCTTACAGTCTCATAGAGCTGTATAACAGTGTTATCATCCATGTCAGTGAAGTGCTTACATCAGACAGCTTGCATACTGTCTCCTGGCCAGTGTCCGAGTTCACCAACAAACATAATTCTGGTAAATTTCTTGTCTTACTTCTGTTAAACTCCTACCATTTCAAACTAAGAGGTATAAATATGTCCAAGATATTCTTGAGTAGTCTGCTGACTTTTTCTGTTTAATAAAAATTAATTTGTTTATAGATTATATGAGATATTACTAAAGAAACACATATGGACAGAAGATACATTTTTAAATGAGACAAACTCTTCCTATGTTAACAGATTTATCTGCCTTGATAAATTGTAAAACTTTTATGCTTAGATAATCAACAGACTTATCTTCATTGATACAGTGACAGAAATATCCCCTAAAAGATAAAATGCCAAACTTGCATTTTTATACGCCCGTTTGAAAAACGGGAAGTATTATGAGACACCTGTGGCAGGCGGGCGGGCGGGCGGCGTCCACAGGGTTTCCGCTCTCTAAGTCAAAGAGTTTTCATCCGGTCTTTATCAAACTTGGTGAATATGTTGGTGGGCATAATATCTCGACCAAGTTCTATAACCAGCCAAATCCCCCCAGGCACTCCTGAATTATGGCCCGTGAATTGTCCAAAATTACTGTTTCCGCTCTCTTAAGTCAAAGAGTTTTCATCCGGTTTTATCAAACTTGGTGAATATGTTGGTGGGCATAATATCTCGACCAAGTTCTATAACCTGCCAAATCCCCCTAGGCACTCCTGAATTATGGCCCTTGAATTGTCCAAAAACTGAATAAGCGGTATCTGCTCTCCAAGTCGAATAATTTTCATCGGATCGTTACGCAACTTTGATGATCAGCATTTTGACGGGCGTATTTTGTGTCAGATTGGCACTCTTGTTTCATATAGTAACAGATTTACATGCATTTCTAAAATAACAGAATTTCCTACATTGATGTATTAAAAGACCTACCTACATCAATATATTAAAGTCCTGTTGACATACTTACCCAGTGCCCTCCATCCTCACCCCCCTCACCACCACTCAACTTTCTAACCCTAGACAGACTACAAAAATGTATTATTGACTATCCAGATTGATATAATTTACAGCTTTGCCTCCAAAACACTGGAACAAGGGAGATCACCTGGATCATGTGTTGAGACTGGTTGAATCACTGTGTCTACCAGAGTTTGATTGTCTGGATACGGAAGATTGGTATGACGTGAAGAAAGACTTGTGGGCATATATCTCATCATTTGCTGGCACTGATTACAGTGGGGCTAGAGTCAAACTCTTCTCAAGGTTTGTTTATGTTGATATCTCTATTTGGTTTAATATGAATTCCCTAAAGGAGATTTAGTTTATTCTTCAGAGCCACAGAATGTGCGGAGGATTATAATGCTTAAAGTGGAGACCAGTCTCCATTTCAGCCAATCATTTTATTGAGATTTGAGACTGGTCTCCAATCTTAGTTTTATGATCTTGGGTACATAAGGGGGATATTCACTGTATTGGCAAACGAAAATAACATGGCATTCAGTTGGCAGAGGGAGTTAACTAGATGTATATGCTCATTAAGATTACAGGTAATTTTATTGCTTTTTTCCCAAGTAAATCTTTTGGACAGACTTTTTTCTTTTAATACATATTTTTACTCACTTTACTTTTGGAAGATTTGGGGGACATAAATTAACGAAAGAAACATCACACATTAGTGGCTATTAAACTAAGGTCACTGGTTTAAGAATCACTTCATGATTACAGATTGAAGAAACTGTTGCACAGTATTGAGGTGGATTTTGCTGAGGCATGTAACTTCCAATATGGTGAACCTGACTGTCTGCCATTCTTCATCAACATTCCATGGAGCACCTTTATATCATTATGTATAGACTA
Organism: Corbicula japonica; assembly: GCA_038501625.1. NCBI lineage: Eukaryota > Metazoa > Mollusca > Bivalvia > Venerida > Cyrenidae > Corbicula > Corbicula japonica. The sequence continues at coordinate 2,097,322 of JAZAYU010000039.1, read as the reverse complement.
CAAGCTGGATACCCTTGATCTCTTAGATCCTGACACCTCAAATTCCCAGGTAGGTGTTGTCAATTTGTGAACAAATTAGGGCTGGGCAAAAATAATTGTTCGTGAGTACTTCAGACAAGATATAAAGCCCAACCTTAAGAAACTGTGAGCAGAAGGGAGGGGGGAAAGGAACTGATAAATGAGGGGAGTTAAATTTTTTGTGTACTTTTTAAGAGTATAAAAGGTTTAACATTCAATTCAAGCTGGTTTTGATGAGTTTGTCAGAAATTATGTGATAGTGTCCAAGGTTACCATTTTTGAATCGTGCAAATTCTGGAAACCAGGGGTTAAATGAATGATGCCAAATAGTTCAACCAGGGATCCATAAAAGAGCAATTGTTTGAACAAAAGGTTTTCTTTTTCTTGTTTAACATTTATACAACACATTGTATACAATATTTGACTGTATTTATTTCACTTGCACATTCAGGCTGATAGAGAAGAGCTGAGGGTTGCTTACATTGAGGGTGAGATGGACAGCTTTAAGTTACCCAAGCACTGGCAACATCTCGAGTCAGACAACGCAATACTTGGTATCAACGATGCATTCTTTATTATATATAAGCATAGCAATTTTTGTATTTAGAGCAAATTATATTTCTTGTGATGACAGTGATTTTGTCGAAAGCCTGTATATCACATTTTGAAAATTTGTAAGAATTTTGTCCATTTCGTAATGTGTTAAATATGCTGCCATATTTGTTTTGTTGGAAGGGTGCAGGTTTCTTGAAAAACTTTAAATGAACTACTTAAATTTTTTAACTCTTTACTCCATGGGATATGGCTGTTATCGAAGTTGAACAGTGTAGATCTGTGCTATTTAATCAGGATCTAGACTGTTTTTAAGATTCATTAGGTTTTTTCTGACCAAGCAGCAAACAGTATAGATCCTGATCAGTTGGCATAAAATGGCTGACTGATCTGGATCGACACTGTTTGCACATGCTTTAAAACCAGTGCCCAAGATCACAAAACTAAATCTGGAGATCAGTCTCAAATCTCAAGCATCTGATTGGCTGAAATGGCGATCAGTCGCCATTTCAGCCAATCAGATGCTTGAGATTTGAGACTGATCTCAAAACTTAGTTTTATGATCTTGGGCCCTGTATATTATGGAGTAGAGGGTATTTAGTGAGTCCACATTTGCTCCCAGTCTGACATTAGATATTTTTTATGCTGAATTTGTTTTTCAGATACTGCTAGTCTAGAAGACACAGTACAGAAGGCAGTGAGCATAGCCAAAGCAGAAAGAGAGAAAAATGCAGTGAAAACTGAAATCTCCATTATAGAAGACCCTCACAATGTTTCCACTGTAACCATAGATACCAGGAAAACCTCGAGCAGTCTGATCAGTTCTCTGAAGGCGGAGAGAAGACAATCTGATCACTTTCAGAAATACTTGGAAAATGCTCTACAAGACAATCAGAGTCAGAACAATTCTAGTATTAATGAAGACTTTTCATTTTCAGTTTTTGAATCTAATAATCAAAGTATTGGTGCTGGAAATTTGTCAGTGTTTTCTAATTCAAGAAGATTCAGTTTTGAGTCTTGTTCTAGTGAGAGACAAGTGAACTTTGATGCTACAGCATACTTCAACCAAACTAACAATATATCTGCCATATTTGATCCAGTGGATGAAGGGAGATCACTCTTACCATCTAATAGAAGGAAGTCTGATATTGGTCTACAGGAGTTAATGTTACTGCCTGGAAAGAAGAGAAGAGAAAGGCTGTCTGAGGTCTACAACAATGACCCGGTGATGATGTATCTCCGAGAACCAACAATGAAAGAAGATGTGGACAATTTTAGGGAGAACCTAAAATCCAGTAGGCGAGAAAGTGACCTGTTTGAGAAAAAACTGAGAATGATTCTTCAGAATCAACCAGAAACGTTCTAATCTGGATCGTGTCGTACTGGAATAACTATATCATGGATTTGTTTAACCCTTTACTATATGAGAATGAGATATTGCTGTTATTCCATTGGCAAACAGTGTAGATCCAAATCACTGGTACACTTGTGCCTTCTTTTTGGGATCTACACTGTTTGCTTTTTTTGATTCATAAGGTTATTTCTGTCCACAAAGTGAACAGTGTAGATCCTGATCAGACAGCACAGATGTGGATCTACACTGTTTGCACATGAGATAAAATCTATATAAATCGAGTAAAGGTTTGAGATCAAAGTAAAATACTTCAAAATTATGTAGTAATCATGTAAAATTAAATTATGTTAGTTACCAAACTGTTCACAGTGGTAACTTCCCTTACAATTGCCATCAAAAATAGCAAAATATAGCTCCAATGGAGTTGTTTTCTATGACTTTTTGTTTTAACCCTTTACTCCATATATATGTGTTTTTGCGTGTCTGAGACCAGTATTGATCCAGATCAGCTGATACTTCCACGCTGTCAGATCAGTATCTGCACTGTTAGCTTTTTGGTCAGAAAATACCTAATAAATTAAAAAGCTAACAGTGCAGATTCTGATCAGACCACAGATATGCTGGCTGATCTGGAACCTACACTGTTCGCCCATGCCATCAAGGTATAATATATATATGGAATAAAGGGTTAATTAAGCATTAATTAAAATATTGCTCATAACTTGCGTACAGTACATTATGTACAGTAAATACTGTGCTATGTTGTTTGAATATGACAATATGTAATTGATGTTTATTTGCAGAATACAGTTTGCTTTTTCATTAAATTTGTTGTCTTTTTATTGCAACAGACATAGTATAAACAAACTTTTTGTTAAATTGATTTAAAACTGAATCTTCCATTCAAAGGAATGTGGTTTATTTAGTACATTTATATGTTATTAATTACTTTACAATTACTTAATATATCCCGGCATTGACCTCTTCCACATTTTAATCTGACTGCAGACATCAAGACCTCAGTCTTTAATGTTAGGAGCCTCTTCTTATAAATCTTCTTTAAAACGATGCAGAATTCAAACATTTAGCAGGAACATTACCAGTTAGTCATTCCCCAATATTCTGTTTGTTTATTTAATGAATTTTTAAATGAATATAGAAGTCACTGACTATCAACGCCTCGCCAGATTGGATGCTTAATATGTTGGGATACCTGCATCATCGGCTTATGTTGAAAAACTGTTAAGTGTCAGTGGCAGGATCTTCAGGGCTTAACCCCTATACTTCATATATACACTTTTATTGCATGGGCAAAGATCCAGATCATCTGGCACATCCATGCCATTTGATCAGGATCTGAATTGTTTGCTTTTTTATTTATTATGTTATTTCTTACCAAAATGCGAAAAGTGCAGATCCTGGTCAAATGGAACTAATCACACACTCGCACACTTGTAAAAACGTGTTTATTTGGAGTAAAGAATTAATATGCTGCAACCTCTGACAGCTGGAGTTACTGGGCTGAAGGTTATAAAACTGAGTTTGGAATCCAGTCTCAAATCTCAAGCATATGATTGGCTGAAATGACAACTATTTGAGACTGGTTTCTATGCTCAGTTTTATAACCTTGGGCACTGGTCACTGTATTAAAATTCCGTATATATTATATGGAAAGAATATGTTAAAACTTGTCATTATATGGAGTTAAGACCCAGCAAAATCAAGCTCATAATTAGTTCAGTGGTACAAGTATTTAACTTGCTACTTTTTGCATATCCTAAGTTATATGAGAAATCTTCACTGGTTATATAGAGGCGTTGATCTTTTTTATCACTGGCAGAAACGTAATAGTCAGACGACAGTGTTTCGTACGCTGTAGATAGATTTCTATTGGTCAAGTCTGGTCCCCGATCTTGTGTAACTATTACAGAGGGTTCCAGCCGATTGAGCAAAGGGAGGTAAGAGCTTTGTTATGTAAACAAATTTCATAACGCGTTATATAACAGATTTTCGCACGTTTTCTAGTCATTTGCCGTAGTTCAAGATAGAAGCAGATGCAAAATGCAAGTTTTAATATTTTTAATTAGTGTTTTGTTTATGCGGTGTATATCTGGGATATTTGTGAAAGAAAATTGGTTAGATAGCATACCGACGAATCAGAAGAACTACGGTGTAGCCGTTGCCGATGTAAATCACGACGGGAGACCGGACTTTGTAGTCGCCGGATATAATGGACCAAACTTCGTGTTCTGCTACGACAATGCTACCGGGACGGTGACCAACATCGCCCAGGAGGGGACACCGTATGCTGCCTTGAGGGATGCAGCAGGAAATGCTATCGGTGAGGATAATTTGGTCTTCTGTTCATTTACTCGTCAATCAGAGTTAGTAATTTATGGCATGTAAGAGTAGGGATTTGTTAGTATTACTTCAGGTCTATGGCTGAAGGAAGAGAAATACTCACCCGGTTACACCTATAAACGGAACGGTAGCTTCGGTGCTTAAGGCTCTTTGTGGGTAGGATCCTTCGCGTCTATATCGGCTTTTCCCGGATTTGTTGAACGATTATTGATAATCTGTTTATGCTTTGTAGCGTGTTAACCTGAAAAAAAATTACAAGAGTTTTAATTTGAAGTGCAAGGGTAATGTAATCCAAAATTACCATAACGCAATGAACATTGATCCCACTTGTTTCTTTCTCCTCGGTGATTTCAGAGTTCATATTTGGACTGTTTGTATTGTAGGGGTGGCAGCTTGCGATATCGACGGGGATGGTAAGGAAGAGATCTACTTCTTGAACACGAACCAGGCTTACGCCGGAAGAGCCGCTTATGGCGATAAGATCTTCAAGTGGCGAAATGGTCAGTATGTGGACCTGTACTCGGATAGTGTGAACGCGGATATGCCGGCTAAAGGGTTCGCTGGTAGATCCGTCGCTTGTGTGGACAGAAATGGTTCGGGTAGATATGCTTTTGCTGTGGCAACATATTCCAACAGGGGCGAAGGTAAATGCAAGCTTAATTGTGTTAATATGTTTATCGTGTCTTTATCGTAACTTGTCCACTTATCTGTTGGTTTTTAATTTTTATGATAAATCGAGACGAGAAATTTTGATTCCTGTTTACTAGCATCGTAGAATACCGTCAGTTAAAAAAAGACGTGATTCTAAAACGTCGTGCGACATATGAAAAAATTTGATTTTCGGGTTTTCTTCTTTTTAGAAGCACTATACTCCTCGTTTCGCTAAACAAAAGCACGCCATATTTTGTTGTATTTCCATTGGTAATTTTATTCTGCTTTTCCAAACTGTCTTAAATTGTGTTTATTGCCCCATGTTATAAAACTGAGCATGGAAACCAGTCTCAAATCTCAAGCATCTGATTGGCTGAATTGGCGACCAGTCAATTTCCAATCTCAGTTTTATAACCTTCAGCCTATGTCCTCTTAGAAGTACAGCGACGAAGTTAAGATTGTTAACCATATGAAATTGAATTTACGAATCGTTATTAATGATATATGCAGATACTTCCCTGGTTGCTTGAAACTTGCACAAATGGTCGTTTAACACATATTTCAGGAAAGTTCGCTTTAATCGAGATGGACCCACTACATCCTGAGAACAACCTCGCCGAGGGAAAAGTTGTGTTGAGGAATGTCGGCCACGAAGCTGGAATCGCAAGAAGCACCGGTAACAAGTGTTCACAGTTATAAAATAGTTGCCCTTGGCTCCCTTTGCGAGTTGTTTAAATTCATACATATTAAATAGGCGTATGATATTTTTGTGCTCTTGGTCTGTCAAACTCGCATAACGTTTTTTTTCTAAAATGCGAAAACAGGTCAACCAGATATTGTGTACGGCTAGTTTTTCCTCTTTACTCTGACATAATAACACGACGAAGAATAACTAAACAACATGTCATTTGCGTTTAAATTGTGTTAGGGATTTCAAGTGAGTGTATCAAAACAAAAGCGTTGTTTTATTCATATCCACAAATGTGAGATTACACAGGCTGATGTCATCTGTACGTACTAAAAGATAGTTTGATAATAATAATAATAATAATAATAATAATAATAATAATAATAATAATAAATTCTTTATTTATAGATGGTAACTCTTAAGTTTTGTACAAAGTAAAACAACAATAATACAAATCTTATTTTCAAGAGGCCATCATGAAATATTATAACTACACACAAATAAATTAAAATGAAATAAAAAAGATGAACAATACAAAATCACATATGAGAAGGCAAAATATTATAATGTAATACATTATAATACACATACTCAAGAAGTAGAGAAAAAAAGCAACGACAAGTCATTGAGCAGTTAGCAGTTTGTGTGTATATCTAGATACATTTTAAGAATTTATTGTCAATAAATGATGTTTGTATGATTTTTTGCATAAATTCAGAGTATATGAATTTTTAATGGAAAAAGGAATTTCCTTCCAGATAATCATACCAGAGTAACTAAATGTCTTTTTCATAAATTCTGTGTTTAACTTTGGATGGACAAGACATTGCATTGAGTTAGACCGAAGATTGTAAGACGTATTTTGTGTAATTTCTATCAGATCGTGTAAATATTGTGGGGCTAAGTCGTGGAGGGTTTTATAAACAAGAGAGGCTGTGTGATATTTGATACGGTCATTAAATGATAACCACTTCAGTTCACTAAAAAGTTCTGTATTAGTTGAAGAATCTGATTTACCTAGCACTAATTTGCCCACGAGATAACTCCATAATCAAGAATCGGTAGTACATACGCATTATAGTAAATTTTCTTTGTTTCAATATAATCTATGTATTTATTGATTCAGGGGGCAGAGGCGTCGCCGTTGGACCGATCCTCGGGAACAACGGTCGCTCAGACATCTTCTTCGGAAACGAAGGGAATTCCAGATTCCTTAATGCAGGTGCAAATTATCTCTTCATGAACCTTGGAAATGGTACCTTCTCCGACATCGCTGACAGCACGGGCATTGCCGACGCTAGTGAAAATGTAAGAGGTATAGCCATAGCTGATTTCAACCGAGATGGGAAAATAGATATAGCCTATGGTAACTGGGACGGACCACATCGGCTTTACCTGCAGAGAAGGAACAACGGACAAGTGAATTTCGACAATGTAGCTATGGGTGATTATGAAACTCCCACCCATATTAGAACCGTCATAGCAGCTGACTTTGACAATGATGGCGTAATGGAAGTCTTACACAATAACATTTATCACCCAAATCATCTCCAGCCGAACAAATTATTTAAAATAGTACCAGATGGATCCAATGTAAGAATCGGGAATTTGGACATTGGCGATGCGTTGGAGCCCGAGGGATACGGTACAGGTGGCGCTGTGACGGATTTCAATGGGGATGGACAGTTGGAACTTTTGTTATCCCACGGGGAGGGGAACTCGCAGCCTTTGACATTATTTACAGTGAGCACCGGGGGGAGCAATAATTGGATTCGTGTACAGCCTAAAACACAGTTTGGTGCACCAGCAAGAGGTGCAGCCGTTAAACTATTCACAAGTTCCGGTATATCTCATCTACATGTGATAGACGGAGGTTCCGGGTATCTCTGTGAGATGGAACCGTACGCTCACATTGGACTGGGGACTGATACCCCAGCCGAGCTGTCAGTACAGTGGCCTGATGGTTCGACAGTCAGTAAGGTTCTCACTACTGGTGATATGAACAAAATACATGTGATAGACTATCCCAATACTGTAAGTATTGTCCTTCTCATAGTTCCGTACTACTGTCATTGGCCTGTGACTGTTCAAACATATGTTGGCAACAAATTGCATTCATCAATATTGACAAAAAAGCCACATGAAGCTGTAACAAGTAGAGAATTGTGCAAAACTGACACGTTATCTTTTTTTTCAATTGTATACACATTTAGAATTGCTATAAACAGAAATAAAAATACCGCCTAACCAGTGCTAAAGACCACCAGTCCTACCCATTGATTTAAACAACAATTTCACCTTTGAACAAAGACCGAATGCCTTATGAAAACACTTGGATTTTCCCCCGGGTGGCCAATGAAGACTGGTTTGACTTTATAGCAATGGGCAGTTGCCTTACGCGATGTGCAAATTTACGTATATAATTATATTCAGTAGATTTTTGATTACCTACCATTTTATATTATTTTCTGTTGCTTTTTGATATTTTAAATTATATGTTATAGATATACGAACTCGAAAATTAAGTACAAGTATTAATACGTTATCAATGTAACGTTTTTGAAAATCTGTATATCGATATAGCGTGATTAACCCTTACTGTGTTCCCATATCTTTCAGGGTCACAGGGCACCACCTAGCGGCGTGGAGCAACAAGATGATAGAACAACGCACTGCCCGGTAAGTTTTTGGTCGATGTTGGATGCTATACGGCGTGGTGTGTATGGCATGTGCATGGACTGATTGTGTCTTTATTTACAACCAAAACTACAGCGAGACTTTAGAACTAGTCAGTGGCATGAAATGGAATGCTGTACTGTCGATTGCAGTTCCGTAACTCTATGTAACCGTCCAAGAAGCATAATAAATTACATTACATTGGTGGATGTTGAATATTATTTAACCACTTTACTATAACATTTCCTAACAAGGGCATCTTAATACCAACATCGACATCTGTTTACTAGGCAAAAAATTAGATTGAAAACTGCTCTTGCGATTGGTCAGTTCTGAGATTGGTCACATGATTCTAGTCTACCTATCGGCGACTTGCGACTGGAAACGTTTAAAACATCCACACGAAATTGAATGTGTTCTTGGCATCGGTGACTACTCTGGGCTTTATTACCACGGGTGATATTACATTTTAAGGGCTTACCACACTCCTCCACCAAGTACGTTCATCGATAAAAAGAAAATTATCAAAATCTCAATAACGGCAAAATGTCGTTAAATGAAACTTTTCACACATAAATGTTACTATTAATGTATCTTTATTTTGCATATGATAAGACACGTTAGAACAGTAAAGAAAAATACATTAATTCCCAATACAAAACATAATTTTAAATTCCCACGAGAATCCAATGATAATGACAAGAAAATGTTGTTTACTTTGTAAAGAACTTTCAGCTACTAAAAGAGAAATCAGTTATTGTCATCCGTTTACGCGACTAGAATTGAGGGAATTTTTAGATCTCGCTATTTTTCTTTACTGTTCTAACGTGTCTTACTGCAAGCAACATAAAGATACATTAGTAACATTCATTTGTACAATTTTTCATTGAACGGCATTTTGAGATTTTGATATTTTTTTTATCGATGAACGTGCTTGGGAGGAGTGTGGTGAGCCCTTAACTCAAAATGAAGTATAACGTTTAACATTAAACTTCCGAGAGCGATTACCAGCGTGATTTAGATATGTTGAGGTTCTAAACAAGACTCCACTAGTTTAAGATGGCTTAAGAATTTCTATAAATGGATAAACCAGTTTGAAATTATAAACGTTTTTGCTGTGTGAAGAAATGCTTGTAGGTGTACCAAGATCATGAACCACCGCGGATGTGTTTGCGTTATAAGTTGTTTTCTAGTAATAGTATCGTGATTTTGGTAACTGCAACAGGCCCGACCAGAAGACAACTGTACTCAAGAAAGGATTTCGAGTAATAGTAATGTGGGATTTGCATAAGAGCATTAAGAACAGAATATAATAAATGTGGACCTGGCTGATAAATTATGAAAGAATTCGCTTTATTTCAAATGTTTTAGATCGGGTCTTGTCACGGACGACATATACAAAAGATTCTGGAATTTTCGGAGCGATCAGAGCAGACTTCTTCATCGGGGTATCTCACCTCATCCAGTTTACTGGTAGTGATCACAGTGCTTCTTTCCTTGTCGTAGCGACGTTAGTGTTGTCATGTTAACGAGATTAAACGCCCAGCAGGCAATTCATACCATAACCAATGTCCTGGTTTCTATAACAGTCTAGTACAATTTCAAGAGAATATCACCTGAGCTGATTTAACTATGGATTTAACCACGGATATTAAACACCAAGCAGGCAACCCAAACCATGGCCTATACCATGGTTTATAACTCGCGGTGATTGAATAAACGATGTGTAAAGAGATGAATGATGATGGTTACGCAAAGTATTTTGAATGTCATCTGGTAGAACTTCCGTGAAGATTTAGTGACATCCTGCGAACACACTTGCTTGATTACAAGTATGCATGCTTTGTTAAACAACATTGTGTCGCAATAATATGCTTGCAATTTCAGTGTAAGACGCATACCTTGTGAGATCCTGTTGTGTCGTGCATTTTTACCGGTAGTGTAGACTATTTCACGTTGTGTAACGGAATTAATTGTCAGATTTAACTTAAGCAACAACTGATGTTTACAATAAATAACATTACAACAACGTTCCCCTATGCCATCTGTTAACAAATAATAAAAACTTTCTATATATTTGTCGCACAAGCCAACAACACACTTAAATATTACAAACTGATGTTTGTTTCTTGTTACTAATTAATATCGAAACTTTCAGGAACAAAAATAAATTTAAACTTTGAGGTGTTTTTTTTCGTTGATTCACAGCAGTTATTTAGAACATGTTCACGAGAATGTCAGCTGCGTGATACCCAGTGTTAATGCTTACCACTGTCATATTTCTGATCACTGTTGACTTATGTACTTTCAGACCGGAAGATGGCAGGCATCTATGTGTAAGTACTTTCATACCGCCTTAAGTATTTATTATAATCATGAGAAAACGCATTCATGTAAAGTAACTTGCAACATCTAACCACAGGAAGCTGAATTTCTTTCAATAATCACCCCGATCCCACATATATGACGTTGGACCCTATATACATATATAATAAACACAAGGAATGCAACGGATTCGTACCCCACCCACTAACCTGTTATAAGTATTTTCCAGCTGCAGCCTTGACAAGGAGTTTTCGCTGGTCAAACATTTGAACAAAATAAAAATCTGTTATTAGCAATCATAGCACCTTAATAATAGTCATTATGGAATCGGTTATCAAACGTTTGTTTCGTTCTTTATTTTGTCGTGTGTCAAAACTCAGTATCAATGCTGCAGCTCGAAAATTCTTATAACGGGTTAGTGGGTGGGGTACGAATCCGTTGCATTCCTTGTGTTTATAATATATGTATATAGGGTCCAACGTCATATATGTGGGATCGGGGTGATTATTGAAAGAAATTCAGGTTCCTGTGAACGAAGTTATGGGGTGTGCCCTATACAGATAACTTTGGAAGATTAGATATGGCGCAACTTAATTAGAATCAAGGTATATTATTACCAGAAGGCAATGTTAAGAATTGCAGGGTATGATCTGTCTTCTTTTGACGCGTTAAGTATCTGTCGATGACTAGACTTACATTGTCCTGCCAGGATGCTCTGAAAGTAAGCTAAAGTGCCAGGATGTTCCTGATAATCCTGTATATAAAAACTGCCATATTCTAGCACAACCCCCGAGATGCTCCATTGGCAAGGCATTAAAACGACGCTGATATAATCCATGATATATCACTGCTACTCGTCCGTTTTTCTCTTCCATACGTCTCTTTTATCTGACGTCATAAACCGCTTGACAAACGTACTCTGCGAACTAGTACCGTTATTTTGAAAGCTCTATAAAGCACTTTTAGAATTAAAAAATAAATAGCTTGCGGTGACATATTGTTCATATACGTCGTCCAGATGCGTAGATTTTTTTCATAAATAACCGTCTATATGTTGCATGATAAATCGCCGACTACTCATAATCAACCTCTTGTTTAGCAAGATTTCTTCCCTCTTTTTCGGATGAGATACAGAAGATACCGCCCTTGTCTCACGTACATAGGCTGGCAGCAAGCATGTTCTCTTTAAAGGAAAATGGCTTCAAAATTTAAAAGAGGTACGAGTTCGTAAAAACAAGGCATAGAAGTGAACATCAGTATTGTTTGGGGCATATGTTATAAATTAACAATACAAACAGTTTTAAATGTATTTCTGCGTTACAGACCGCGATTTTCCGGTGCTATGTGAGGGTGACCGGGTGACACGTGGTCCGGGCTGGAGCTGGAGAAACGAGGTAGGAATAAGTTGATTTTATTGGATGCAAATCTGTATTCTAGATAATGTTGATATAGGTTTTGATGGAAAACTCTGGCTTCAGATATTTTTTGTTGTGTGCACGTGGCCGGGAAGGTGCCCGACTTCCATCCGGATCCATCATCGGGACCGAAATTGTCAACTGAAGTTTTATTACAGAAAACCAACACATAAGTAGCCAAGCCATCACTGTGCTTCAACTTAATGCGCGATTGTAGCTGGAAGTCCTAAATGTTTTAGGACATGTGCTAAAATGGAATAAAAACACTAGTATTGTTACCGTATCGCAATTCCTACGAATTTATCATGATCAGATTACAATCTTAAACGATATTTATTGTATTATATACTTTTGAAACTCGGTTCATTCAGGAATTATTTGAAAACTGGGTCTTGTATTGCAGGACAATGGTGGCCCAGGTACTGTAATAGATGGGGCTCAATCATCCTACATCACGTATAACATCAATCGAGGAGATCCCTACTGGGTGATGGTCAGGTGGGACCGCAGTGGGGTCTCTCTACCCTACCGGATGGGTTCAAGTAACAGACAAGATCTGTGCCGCTGCTCCGACTGCGGTGTGAAGCCGGAGTGTCAGTGCTCGTGTTAGGTGAAAGAATTTCTCCGTTGTTTTGAACAGACGTTTAAATTACACAGAATCTTGCATTATTGTTTTCTAAACAGCTATGAAGAATGCTAAAAGAATAAGCATTGTGGACCAAAGGACGGTGATTTAACCTTGCTGTATATAAAATGTGCCATTCGTCTTGTTTGAAGTTCAGCTTTGGTGGGTAGAATGTGTTTGATGCTATTGTTGGACAATTGGGGAAATATGAAAAGAAACTATAAAACCGTTTTTATAAGCTATATTTAATTGCTCTGTTCTAACTGCTTGTAAATCTATACAATATATTGATGCATGCATATTAATAACGTTAATAATACATGTAATTACATTATGACGCGTGACAAGAAAAGGGGTCTTCGGTCAGCTTGCGTAAACCCGAAGTCATAAAGTTGAGCAGACGACATTGCGTGTTGTGCATTTCGCGGTTCAACTTACATTGCATAGTCAAAATGGGTCACCGGGTGAATCTACAGATATCACATATTAGTTTTGATAAAATAAAAGATATTTTTTTAAATAGCAACAACTAAATTGTCAAAAATATCACCCAAAACACGTTAACAGTGATGCGAAGTTCCCCGTGTTATTAACGTTAATGTTTGTGTTTAATTCAGCATGCATTATTCTATCTACTCTTAATGTTCAGGGTCTATTTATTGGATAATAGACCCTGGTTAGATCAAGTCATTAACGATAAGCAGCTTTATAAAAAAAATCGAACAGAAGAGAACATGATAATGTAAAACAGAAACCTTTATGGCACTGCATGATTGGAAAGGGTCACCGGTTAGTCTAGCTGAAAACAGCATTAAAAGTTATGACATAGAAATGAGATGGCAAACATAGAAAACATGTAGAAGCAGTAGGGTTAGCTGTCTGCAATACTGAACACATATTTCGTCGTCTGTCTGTACGTCTCACCCGGACTCAACACTGTCGTTGGAAATGTGGGCTGAAAATAATAAGAGGTTTCAATGACATACTCGAACACAATGGCATATTGTATTCTTTTGAAACAATACTATTAAAACAAATTATGAGATATAATAATATCAGAATGTATTTTTTCCAAACCCATGTCGATTATATTTATTCATTTTATTAACATTAATTAAACACTTGAAGTAATTTATAAAGATGTTATGAAGCACTAGGTAATCTATTCGCCTTTATTCTTTGTTCTAGGTTGGTGCACCCTAAAACCTGGTTTAAACCCCAGTGGCAAATTGTTTTGCTACTGTCTGTTCCAAGGCGGTAACCAATCAGGTTCTCTGTTTTCTTGTTTGTGGTGTCTTATTTATAAGAAACTGATCATTTTATAAACCCATGCACTTTTTTCCTTTCTTCTTTTTTGCATGTGTTGGAGGCTGTGTTTTCTGAGTGGCACAAATCCTAATATGCATTCCTCACCTTAACGGTAAAGGCATGTCTCGCATAACATGTGGAATAAACCAGTCTGATAAATCTACT